>RJVU01035834.1:422253-479448 GCA_003731715.1 Anabarilius grahami
TATATATATATATATATATATATATATATATATAATATGTAAAATGAACGAGAAGAATATATATATATTTTAAGGTCACTATTCAAACAATGTGTTATCAATTATTACTGAGCAGGAAAGGAAGGCCTGTAAGACCAAATGGCCTTTTATGTAGCCTTCATAGGCCCTGTTTACCCCTGGTATTAAGATGTGCTTTGGTCGATCGGATCACAAGTAGACGGGGGAGACACATACCGGTTTACACCAGGTATTTTAATCAGTCTCTTTTGTCCACTTTCAACCACTTCTGTCCTAAATTCTTTGAGGGGAGGGTCTATGGGTGGGTAAATGTATGGATTTTTTTTCTGATCTTTCAATCTAATGGACGAAAGAAGCTCACACAATTTACATATGAACGTGCCTGTAGACGACGGAAAAACATACAGAGAGCATCAGCTTTCGTTTCTGCTCTGACAGCCGCAAGACCGCATGTTAAAATCAGGAATGGTGAGAACATTGTGCTTGGTATGTTTTTTTGTCTTCAAACCAAACTTGGGTCTTCAACCGACAAAGTTTAAATCGCATCTGGCTAGAGTGTTTCCCATAAAGTTTATGTCTTTTGTGGCTGTTCAAACGCATTTGACCACATGAGCGTCTACACTACGAAAGCAATCCAGTCGAATGCATTTTCGACTACCTCTGGAAGTGGTCGAAAGGGGACAAGCTCAAAACGTTTTAGTATACGCCTCTATTTAGCGTCGTTCACTTGTGATCGAATCGACCAAAACACATCTTAATACCAGGTGTAAACAGGGCCATAATGAAGTACAGATGCACTACTAATAAAAAAATAAAAAATAAAATATGTATCTATTGATTTAATTATTCTATCAATTCAGCTGGTATACTCTGTGAGCCTCTACCACCCTGAGGCCTTAAATACAAAATGGCAGACACCAGACTCATAGTGCACAGTGGGCTTCCAGAAGCACAGCTGAATATACTAAACCTCTGGAGAACATATGGGCAAACTAAATGATTTGATTGAGATCCGCTAATTAATGAGCACCAGACAGCCCATTGTTCATTGGTTATGTCTAGAAGTTACACCATCTGTTTTCCAAACACAGTCCATAAGAACTTCATTAAATGACACTTGACTGACACTTCGTAAGAACATCTCCTGACATGTCTTTAAACTCAGTTTAACATTGCTCACACAAGTTATTTGAAATGTGGAGATGTCCCTCATATTGTGCTCTTGTCCTTGGAGTAATGGGAGTCAAATCATTAGCTGCGTCACATGCACAACTAAAAATATTTCTTGTAACCAGGAAACACACTATGCCTAAAACTTCCCAAGTTATGAATATGATATTTTGCCTAATGAACAAATTTGGCCATTAACAAAAGTACGCTCATAATCGGTCCATAGCCAATGTTTATACAGTAATTACAATAATGAATCACCCAATATAATGGCTCATTCAATATAGCTGGGCATTACTCCATTGGGTTGTTTAAAATATCACAATAGAGTTTTTTTGCAACGAGTCCAACACTTTAAGACATGATGGGAAAGGATGCATTAATGAGTCTGCCCTACTCCCTCACACACACAGTTTTGCAATTAAATGTGAAATATAACTCAATACATCAGATGTTATTTCTTGATTATTACCCATTATTTGCCTCCCAGAAAGAGTGAAACTCTAAATGGCAATTTGCAGTAATGTTACATCCAATAATTCTTGCTTTCTCCGTTGGTTGTATCAATGGACATTGTAATTGGCATTTTACTCATAGCTGATTGATTAGAACATAAAGTAACAAGAAAGGAACAATTATGTCAAGGAGACAGATGAGCGAGCTCGATAGGCCAAGTCGGATTCTGCTGATTTCTGGGAATCGATCCCGCCCTCTTCCCTTGCCGGGTGACAGTCTTGGCTATAACTCACTTCCAGCTTCTTGGATTCCTTCAAATACCCCAGCATGGCGATGCGTGCGTGCCTGGGTTTTAGGTGGGCCGTGACTCCGGTGTATGACGATGACTGGTGTGCTGTATATGACTGTGGGGTTAATGGTGTGGCCACGGAGCTGTCCAATGTGCTGAATGAGCTCTATTTGTGAGAATCCCTGCAGAAAAAATAGATTTATTCACGCTCTGTTCATTATACGCTAGAGCTAGAAAAAAAACTGATCATGCAGGAAATATTGAGCATTCACTATTCCAAATGCTTTACAATACTTGTTAATCTTGTTTCACAGAAAACAATATATTGACACACTACTGAGTATCGTACGTGTATGATTAGGCTCCAACAAATCTAATAATCTAGATTCTTTCTTCTGCCTACATCACGTGTGACCTTTCCAACATGATTATGTAAGACAAGACCCTTATTCCTTGGCTGGGATCATGTAGAGCTCTTTGAAGCTGCTCTGAAACTGCAATTTGGACCTTCAACCCGTTGTACCCCAGTGAAGTCCACTATATGGAGAAAAATCCTGGAATGATTTCCACAAAAACATTTATTTTTTTTTTGACTGAAGTAAGAAAGACAAATATCTTGGATGACAAGGTGGTGAGTATATTATTATCAGCTAAGGTGTTGCTAAACCTTAAAAATGTATATACTTTTTAAACACAAATGCTCATCTTGCACTAGCTCTGCGATGCGCCACGCATTACGTAATCACGTTGGAAAGGTCACGTGTGACGCAGGGGGAAGTACCGATCCAGTGTCTACAAACCGAACGTGCAAAGACTAAGTCAAACGGCCTTTACAAAAAAAGGTAAAACTACTATGTCGGACGATTTTGAAGTTGGAGGAGAAAATAATGAGATGGACTTTTTTTCCCTACCGCGGTACTTCCGCCTACATCACGTGTGACCTTTCCAACGTGATTACGTAAGAAAAGACTCTTATTCCTCGGCTGGGATCATATAGAGCCCTTTGAAGCTGCACTGAAACTGCAATTTGGACCTTCAAACTGTTGTACCCCAGTGAAGTACAACAGTTACTCAAAAACATAAAAAAAATTTGACTGAAGAAAGAAAGACATAAATATCTTGGATGACAAGGGAATGAGTAAATTATCAGGAAATGTTAATTCTGAAGTTAACTAATCCTTTAAGAAGAAAGAGTGCAGCCAGATTAAGTATAGAGTTAGTTATAATATTTTAGGTTTATAATATTTAAGAAATTAAATATTTTGCTAACAAAAGAAAGGGAGAAATAGTCATGCTTGCCTTGGTATTAATCATTATTGCTTAAATCAAAGCAGACACAAACAGTACTCTGTAGTATGTGTCATAAACCAGAAAAAAAAAGCTTCAAAGAGACTGCACAATTTTTCATATTAAATCGACCTGCTTTCAACTAAAAAGCAGTAGGTTGGATCAAACAAATGTCATTTCCAGTTGTTTTTAAAAATAAGGCAATAATTTCTGCTCCTCCCTTTTGCCTTGATCTAAAGGCTACCATAAAGCAAACCTGTTCAGCAGTGCACCAATCAAATACATTTGATTAGGAGACGCTCTGTGCCCAGCCTAAGTTAAAAGTAATGGAAAATAAAGTCAATATCATTGGGGTGCAGGGTTAAAAAAAAAAAACAGAGAGACTTCAGGACCAAAGTCCTCGCTGTAGGGAGGAAACATAAGAGGGCTGCCATTAATGACAAAGTCAATAGAGCAATAATACCCGTAACAAGGTCAGAGCCACACTAGAGTGCACAATGCTGGCAAGTGTCCGTGCCGCCCTACAGACACTGATGAGTAAACACTGGCCTGGTCTGGTTTCTCATGTTGTGCCTGGCCGTCAATAAGGGTGTGATGGATTCTGTGTGGCTCTGAACACAGGGCGGGGTGAGTTAATAAATAAGTGGCGCGTCAAAATGAAAGCTCTGGACGCTGATGCAATTACAGAGCAATGTCCAGTTAAACCTCGAGCAATAAACAAGCCACCAGAGCGCATGATGCAGGGTTTGTCCACCGGTCCATATAATACACGTCTGTCGATGCAAACTCAATAGGCTTAATTAAACAGCTCAAAAACATTGTCAGCACAGGAGGAGAGAGCGGTGGGGCTACGTCTAATGTCCGTCCAGCAATTGAGTTTGAAAATAAGGAAGTACAGCTCCCTTTTCTAATTAACTCCTAGCAAACCTAATCAAACATTCTATATGTGTGTAATTTATTTTTTCTCTTTTTTTTATCCTTTTAGCACGGTTAAGTCGTTAATGGAAAACACACCCTGAAACAGAACGGCTCTGTGAAGATGCAGCAAGGCGTCAAGTTACAGCATTATCTAGGTATCTAGCGTTAACTACTTTTAACAAGCCATCTTGTGTTTGATGGCATGTTAAAAGTAGTTAACGCTAGATACCTGGATAATGCTGTAACTTGATGCCTCGCTGCATCTTCACATTTGTGTAAATACTTCATATTTACAAAAAATTGATTTCTGTGGATTGTAGGTCGGTGATGTCTCGGTGCTACAAGATATGGAAATATGATAAACAATATATTGACTTACACCACTGTTCAAAAGATTGGGATGAGAAAGATTTTTGAAAGTCTCAACAAGGTTCTATTTTTTTAAAAATACAGTAAAACAATACCAATGTAAAATATTTCTATTTTAATCTATTTTAAATTCTAATTCATTCCTGTGATGGCAAAACTAAAATTGTGCCACTTGACCCTTCAGAAATCATTCTAATATCCTGATTTGGTGCTCAAGAAACATTTGTTTTGAAAATACATTTTTGCTGCTTAACATTTTTGTAGAAACTGATACATTTTTACATCAAAGGATTCTTTGAACAGAAAGTTTTAAAGAACAGTTTTAATAGAAATGTTTTTTAACAAATACACTGTAACTTTTGATTAATTTCATGCAAATTTGCTAAATAAAAGTATTAATTTCTTTCAAACAAATGTTACTGACCCCAAACTTTTAAAGTGTGGTGTAAGTTGACTTTCATTATTGTCTATTTAATGATTTAATGATTTACTGATTTACTGAAACAACATCTTTTTTCAGCAAATACTAATTAATCGTAAACAATTCAATCAGTGCCTCATAAATTAATTTATCTTAATTTCAGAAAAAAACTAAATTTAAACAGCCTTGCTTTAACAAAATAGTCAAAGTTCAACAATTTCATCTCCGACAACTGGCATGAAAATCCGAACATAATTCATGTGAAGGTCAAAGCAGCACATGACACTCGTGTCTAGAAAGGGCTCAGAGTATCAGAGTAAAATGAAGTTAGTTTTAGCTTTCAAGTATGCTGATTAACTAGAGCCAATAAAATTCCTAAAAGCATACAAAGAAAAAAAAAGAGAGAGAAATTATATAATTTTCTCTCCCTGGCATTTATAGGGAAACCACAAAATCTAACATACGGATGTCAATTCTGTCTATGAAAACAGTTCACAAAACTTTTATGAATGTAACTTTTGAAGGCTGCAATATACCAGGTTTATGACATACGGCAAATAAGTTTTAAAAGCTCCCAGCACTGCAGCAGGGTAAATCAAGATTTATGAGTATTGTCTTATTTATAGTATGATGTGAATTCATCACTATCGCTTGAGCCTCATTCTAACGGCTGACTATTTTGCCAAAGCAAAATGAAGTTATTTTTCAGAAATGCTTATAAAACTTAACCATCATTGTAAACTCGGCAGCTGTTTTACTGAGAAACAATAAATCAGCAAAGTACACAATAAAACACAGGCTGTATATACTGTATTTATAATTCTGCTGTGCTGTGTTTTTTATTGACATTAGTTTAATGGACTTGTGCAGTTAGTTTTCATCAGAGATGGAAACAGGTGTTTGGATTTGCACAGATATAGTTCATCTTTAGGATGCCACAGTTAAACAGCTCTGATCTACAATCTGCATACAATCTGATCAACATCAATCATTCAGTTTATCTCCCAGTTCTCTTCTCCATAACTAAAACATTTTATACATCAACTACAACCATTTCTTTTAGATTCAAATCAGTGTTGAGCTCAGGAGTATGAATTGAAGAAGCCTTGCGCATTCAATTCAGCTCATCTTTCATGACTTTGTCCTTTACAAAGTCAAAAGCTCTGTAACTCTCTTGAGAGATGAGTGAGCACAATAGGTTTTGTGCTTTCATGATTACTGAGAATGAAAGAGTAAAAGAACATAAAAATGTGCCTACAGCAGAAAAGACCTTAATTCATGAGACTTCTACACCATACAGCATTAAAACCCATACATATTACAGGTGTTAGGCAATATGACCAAATCATTATATTTTATATCCCAGAAGTGGTGAATATTACTTTTTTATGTGTGTGTGTGTGTCATGTTTTTGTTGCCAATTAAAGCCCAAAAAATGTTATATATTAATATTGAAGCCTATATTTGGAAGAACAATAAGATGGCAAAGGTGAATTTTTGATCAAATAATTGCAGCTTTGGTGAACATAAGACTCTTCTTTCAAACACACACACAAAAAAATACCTAAAACTTTTGAAGTGTTTTGAACTCTTGAACAACCTCACAAAGATGGCAATATCTGAGATCCTTGTCAGGACATTTGTGTTCCTCATGCGGAAAACAACTTCAAAATCATACCATCATACTAATTTGTGTTTCTTACTCTACTAACAGCCTGTGTGTTTCAACAATAACTGCATGTTGTAGACATTGAAAACAATTTAAAAAAGAAATGCATAACATCACATGTGAATACAAGTCAATTACTACTTACTCTGCATCTATTTCAGAAGACAAAAATCAAGATTTAAATGATTTTAATTCAAAATTCAAATTACTCACTCTCAGATAAAACTCTAAACACAATCAAACATCTTTGTACATATGTAAAAAGTAAGATGTTTGATAGTTCTGTAATGTTTGGTCAATGTATATTTTGCAATGTACAGCGACCAACACAACTGATCTTCGATCATAAAACGCAAGGTGTCTTAAAGTACCCCTATTACACTTTTTTGGATAATACCTTTTATGTATTGTACAATATAGCTGTTTGTGAAAGTAAAAGGTCTGCAAAGTTTCAAAGAACAAAGTGCACAATAAACAGAGTTATTGTCTCCCAAAAGAAAGAACTGATTCTGAACTGCCTGAAATGAGTAGTCAGTAATTCCAGCCTTACTTTCTGCACGAACCTATGTAGGTTTGTAACAACTATGCATAAAGCCATATGATGGTCTTCATTGGCTACCCACAAACAATGTCTATTTTGACCCGCCCTCAAACTCTGTAGTTGTAGCTGAGGCCTGGAAGAGTTTGGTTCGTGTTGTTAACATGTCTTCTGCACCACAAGAGCAAATCCACTTTGCATGCACTTCAAAAGGACGAGGACTTAGCCTGGAATTGAAATGGTATGGTATGAGTGTTGAATGGTAATGAGTGTTTTTCTTTTTTTGACTCTGCCTGTAAACCTATTGTAGGAGACCTAAAAAACAAAATTAGTAACCATTAAAATAGCATAATGAGAGCACTTTAAGTTCATTAAGAAAATGCCATCATGGTGTTATTTTGTCAGTATGTCCAGTTTCCAATGGAGAGGAACATTACCTCATACTAAAAAGAAAAATAATACAAACCAGAAAGGGGTCCTCTGTTAAATATAAGTTAAACTACAGATTAAAGCTGAGGTCAAGAGGTGATAGACTAGGAGTAATGTAAACTCATTGTGTGCCATCCTAAGTACATTTAAAATGAGACAGTTTAACATTGATGTATTGAGGTCAAGGTTAAAAAGTGGCGTCAAAATTTCTCCTCTGGAAGATACTTTATCTTGAGTCTTTCATGTGCAGCCATGTGAGGCAGCAGGATGAAGTCTTTAAAGCAGAAGACTATGTCTGCAGGTGGACTGACCCATATATGAACTGAGACTGCCAGCACAACCACAGCGCAGTCTTCAGAGGTAACCACACCTCTCAATCACAATAACTCCCTGAAATTGCCAAAGGATCTCTCAAAGAAATATAGACAGTTCCTACTGCTATGTGTGAAAGAGACACTCACAAAATATATATTCCTGTCATCTTTCTTCATGCATTTTACTGGATTTCTCTGACAATATAGTTTCAAAAATGGACACTCAGCCCCATCACTTGAAAATCCTCAATGTCATCCAAGGGATTAAATGTTTGTATTAAGCAATATTTCAATATTTCATAAGGAATGAAAGTCATGATGATTCAATCTGCTAAACCTGGAGAAATTTTAGAAACTAATTTTATCTGACTTAAGATGCTCAGCAGCCCTTTTGCCTATGGTAATTACATGTCCCCATATCCCTACCCACATATAAAAATTAATTCACAAAGAAATGTTTGCGGAGAATGAGAAAAATATTACTAATACGAGATTTGCCCTTTCATCTACACTTTAAATTCAAGGTAAGTTCAGATATGTAGACTGTCAACACAGCAGGTGTGGGAATGATAAAACTACATCTCAAAGAATTTGCAGATTAGTAGACCGGATAAATATTTGAATATAACAAAGCATGTAAATATTGAGGAAAAACAATTTTGGGATCACAACAAATGATAATACCCAACACAGCAACATGCACTGAATGAATAAACTAAAGCTAAAAATCTGTTATTACCTAGAATCCTGCCAATAACTGACCTTCCTCTTTTGAGAAAGCAAATGGGCGGTACTAACTCTAAGAAGTACAACCACAAAAGGGAACAGAACTGCCAATCGCAGCATGTGAAGGAGCCCACCAACTCCCCCTTGAAATATGCTGCTCAATAGTTTCAATCAAACTCTAAACTTATTCTGCCCTCCCAAAAGTTCAGTTTACATGATCTAAACACTTATTTCCACATTCCCAGTGAAAACAAACACCTCTTTTTCTTTCATAAACAACGCCCATGCCCACATGCAGTTACACGGTCAAAGAAACTCACACAAACAGCACAAGACGCTAGCCAAGGGTGGGATGTACTTTTGAGCGATTAGTATCTCACCACAGGGGGACGCAAGTTCAAACAGAAATCTGTCACAGAGCAAATGAAGGAGAATTATGGATCCACAGGCGGTGGCCGTGGACTCCCAACTGAGTGATATAAGAGTGTAGCCACAGGCGACACATCACAGTCTAGCGGAGACATCCATCACATTTATCACACTTGCATCTCATTACACTCCTGTGTTAAGATGGGAAGACAAATAACCTAAAGCCAGATGATGATAAGCACCCACTCAAACACTACAACAGCAAACAAACTTAAAGCAGAAGTTGCAAAGCATCACATGAGCCAGCACAGAGCATGGGTAATGTGTGCTCTCAGCGCTCACAAATGCACACTAGTGGTATGACTCAGGAATTGCAAACTCTCAGCATCCTACCGGTTCAGAAGTAGTCTCGGCTTCAGTGCTGTCAGCTCAGTAATATTCGGCAGAGTGAAACATGCCTCGTCTGTTCTGTGTGTGCGTCTCTCTCAGTCTCTGAGTGTGCCGTACCAGGCGGTGTAGCCCAGCCCAGAGCAAGAGTCTTCAGATCTGTTCAGTTCAGCATGGGACAGCTCGGCTCAAAACAGTGGGGGAGTCCGACCACTGATTTCAGAACAGAGCCGCCCACACCTCACAATAACCAATACTGTATTCAGTTTCACCTTACCTCACTGTTTTGCTGCTACAGTCAGTCAATTGTGTCAGTATGAGTGTTTATGTGGTTGGCTAGGTTTCTTTCAGTTCACCCAAAACTGAAAATCCTCATCTTTTACTCACCCTCATGTTGTTCCAAAAATAATTTAATGTTATAACTGATAAGACTCATCGCTGACATTAAAATTCTATGGTATTTTGTCTAAATCAAATAAAAATATTGATTTAAGTTGTTAATGTTTTAAATACTATAGATGAATTTAGGTGTCACAATATAATGTAGAGTATAAAGTAATGGAACCGTTAGGGCGAGATTTACTAAACGGATCAAATTAGCGTGAGAGCACAATTCCACAAATATGCCGATGGGAATGGGAAGTTTTGCACATGATCTACTGCTGATGTGCAAATTAAAGAACACAGACACAGTCAAACAGGGGCGCAGGAGACATTTTCAAAGTGGGGGGCGACCAAATTGTAAGCAAAAGCCCAGATAGATCAGATTTCCAGATATCGGACCACCACTTCAGGCTCGCCATCGGACCACCATCATATATTAAACTTGCCTGATCATTAACCTCCTAAGCACTGGGACCATTTTGGGGATTTCCGCCTGGATTTGGCATACCCAAATTGAAAAGCTTCCCATACCTTTATACAGAGGTCTAATTACAAAATCTGGGTGTCATTTTAAAGGAAACCCTTTGAAGTAACATAAAACACTCCTAAAAGTGATAAAAAAAAATTATAGTATATATTATATATAATATACCTAAATAAAAAGTCTCCCCATACCCATTTACAGTGGCATAAATCCAATATCGCAGTGTTATTTTACAGAAAACCCTTAGAAAATACATAAAACACTGCTGAAAGTGATATATATATAGTATATTTTGTCTGTGCAATAATAAACAAACATACAAAAAAAGAGGCGTTTTATGATTTTGATCATTTTTATTCTTTCAGGAGACACAAGACTCAATTACAATCTAGAACATCCTCCAGATTTTCTTTATACGAGCATCATTTTTTGTCACCTGTGTTGAGCATCACCTCAGCATCACCCGTCTGCCTCCTGGAGATGTGATGCCAACTGCTGCTGCTGCTCACTAATCTTCAACAGCAACTGAAACAAAGAAATTACTGTTTATACACACAGTTTTTGCACTGTAATAATACCCATTTCACAATATCAAAATGTAGATTTACTGAAATGGCAATTCTATTCAAGTTTGCATACTTGCAAACTGCTGTGCAGTGTGCAAGTAGCCTTGCCATATCCCAAACTTATAGTTTTGACTTTTTAAATTTTTTTGGTTAAATAAAAGTTTATCATACTGGTTGCTATGCTTTTTACATTTTAAAATAATAATAATTGAATCAAAAATGAGTATAAGCATTGTAAATGCAGTAATACAGTTTATACATACCAAACGCAGAGTCCTGTCCTCTCGTGCGTCCCTCCCTTTGCGTCGCTGGCCGAGGCAATAATCACTTTAGTTTTGCGTTCAAAGATCTCTTTTATTGATGCAATCGATGCTTTTCCATTGCTAGATGTGATTATTGAAATCAAAACAGTCCATAAACTATAAATCCTCACAAATACTTAAGTCAAGCCATCTCGCGCGTCAACCGGAACTGAATATGAGAAATCAGCCTGTGTCAAATTTCTCGGTTTCTGAATGGACGGTTGACTTGATTGACATGTCCCCACGAACGCTAACTTTCGGGCATGATTTATACATCATTGACATGTCCTCAGAAAACGTTAGCACGCTTTGATCGATGGTTTGGAGATTGCGTGTTTCTCCGTTCAAGAGCGCATTTCCTGTTCTGCACATCCGCGACAAAACAGTTGATTATTATGAACGAAAGCTCACAGAAATGTGAAAATGGTCTAATTTGAAAGAAAATATCCTAAGCTAGTTTGTAGCTTGTTTTGATACTGATTAAGTTTGATACTGACTTAAGCAGCCTTTATCAAAAGTGCGGGGGTCAATTTCTGTCTTTTTAAAACTGCGGGGGTCTTGACCCCCCTGTCCTCCGTGTCAACGGCACGCCTGCAGTCAAATCATTTACATAATGACCAACGCAATCTACCAAGAGCAGTGCAAATTAGCGTTGGGTCGCAAATAAGCAGAGCTGATGCACATCAGGTGCTGGTCAACACAGGTGCAACTTGTTACATGTAATATAGGCTACGGATAACATCTTCCTCTGGCATTCCAAAAAAATTTATTCGAGTGGAAAATATTTTCTTCCTTCTACCACACGCTCTCTGTTCTCTGCGGTGTCTCCTCCTAGCAACAACAATTGCAGCCATGTCGTAAAATTCATAAAAAAAGGTTGACATGAAATGAAAATGAGCAAAAGGTGAGAAAAAAACAGTGAACTCATGAACATAATGTATGCAACCTACTGTACCTACCACAAAGGTTAAAGGTTAATGGCAGGGCACAGAAAGGTGAAGAGGAAGTGATAAGATAAGACTGACAAAGACTACAGTGAAAAAGGGGAGACGTGTGTGAAGATGACAAAAGCGAAAGGCGACAGCAGAAGGACATCCGACATATCAGATATGAGTTACAGGCATTAAAATTCTTAAAATATTAAAGGATTGGTTCACTTTTAAATACACTTTTCCTGATAAATTTACTCACCACCATGTCATCCAAGATGTTCATGTCTTTCTTTCGTCAGTAGAAAAGAAATGAAGGTTTTTGAGGAAAACATTCCAGGATTATTCTCCTTATAGTGCATTTCAATGGCTACCAACAGATTGAAGGTCCAAACTGCAGTTTCAGTGCAGCTTCAAGAGCTTTAAATGATACCAGATGAGTAATAAGGGTCTTATCTAGCGAATCGATCGGTCATTTTCGAAAAAAATACAACCGTTTATGATTTATAAACAAAATATCGCCTTGAACGTACTTTCCGCTTCCGCATTCTTCATAACGCTTACGCTGAATGTCCTACGCCTTCCCTATTCTACTTACGTAACGAACGCGGCGCCAGTTTCGTTTTTTTCCGTAAGTAGAATAGGGAAGGTGTAGGACATTCAGCGTAAGCGTTATGAAGAATGCAGAAGCGGAAAGTACGTTCAAGGCGATATTTTGTTTATAAATCATAAACAGTTGTATTTTTTTCGAAAATGACCGATCGATTCGCTAGATAAGACCCTTATTACTCATCTGGTATCATTTAAAGCCCTTGAAGCTGCACTGAAACTGCAGTTTGGACCTTCAATCTGTTGGTAGCCATTGAAATGCACTATATGGAGAAAAATCCTGGAATGTTTTCCTCAAAAACCTTCATTTCTTTTCGACTGACGAAAGAAAGACATGAACATCTTGGATGACATGGGGGTGAGTAAATTTATCAGGAAAAGTGTATTTAAAAGTGAACTAATCCTTTAAGACTGGCTTATAAGAGTTGAAGAACATAATTTGAAATTCTTTAAGTATAAAAGGCCTGAGGAGTGAATGCTGCCCGCATTAAGTGTGAAGGCTATTAATGTTAATAGCCGCATTAATAGCCTATTGAGGGACGCATAACAGCAACTCCAATATTGCTGGCAAGAGCTTGTTTAGCTATTAGATTAGCTGATTTTAAGATTTTTATTTTTACATTAACTGCTTTGTTTTGTAACCAATAAAATAAGCATTTGTATTGTTACAACTGCCTCCTGTGAGACTTTACTTATAACTACAAACCAAGCCTTAAGAACAACCACAAGGGAGTTCAACCTGCGAGCGTGTGAGCACTAGACACCACATAATCATGGCAAGAGTGAGTAAATGAATAGTTTTTCTTTTCGAGTTAATCCTTTTGACACAAGCAGCATCTGCTTTTAGAGATGTGTGAAACAGAAGACAAAATTGGAAGAGTAGAACTCACTAGTTAAGACACAGACGGTTGAGAAAGAGAGCTCTCCCCCACTGAGACTCATTGGCAGCCACATCCTGTCTCTTCTCCCAGCCTCTCTCAATCCCTTTCTCTCCTCATTCCCTGTGATTCCATCACTCTGTCTTCCTCTCCCGAGGAGGGAAAGTGGTTCAGATTAAGTTCCTCTCATCCTCACGAGAGCCCTCTATCCTATCACATCTTCACTTATATATGTACACCTACTGTGAGAACGGCCTTCCATTACCCCTTCATCTCATCTCTGAGGAATTTCAGATGTACCCAGGTGTTACTGTTCACGCAGGTATGCTAATGTGCAGCAATTTTCCTCTATTTCATTGCATTCCCTATTACTTCAGAGACTTCAACGGCCATAAGAGGACACTTTTCTTGAAGCAATGCAGTTAAAACTGAAAGAAAAAAACAGCCATTTGGAATAGAGTCAATCAGGCCATATCCATTCTGCCATGGAGGTCTGGGTCAGACCGGGGCTGTACTCTTTCACAGAAAGCTGAATTTCAAGGGCTTGGTGAAATGTCAGCTGGGCCCTGGACCTTTAGTGGCTATGATATCTTGAGGGATGAGTCTGGTCTAAAGGTAACAGGGGTTGGCATATTGTGCAAAAAAAAATGCACCAGGCATTTTTTTTTTCTCTCTTTTGTGAACAATCTTTTATTCCGATCTTTATACAGATCCACCTTGAACCACATTGTTCAAATAGAGTCAGCTGTTAAAAAGAGAGTGGAAGAAGGCAAGCAACACAAGGGTTTCCTATCAAGAGACAAAGACTGGAGACTTTAAAACCTTCTCATAATAGAGCATGTCACACTGACAACAACTTCATTTTGAGTGTTGTGTAAGACTGAGCAGACTGATGAGAGCCTTCAGATGATTCAGTTGTACTTAGTGCAGCGAAAGAGAAAATAACATATTCCTAAAAGACTGAACTTTAGAAATCTAATTCTGTATAATGTAACTGCAAACAAAAAACAAACTAAAACAAACAACAAAAAAACATTTAAGATTAAATATAATACTTAAAATCAAGGAATGGATGTGTATTTTTTAGACAATCAGTATTGGATGATAAAAGTTATTATCACTATCGGTCGATTGTTTAAAAACAGCCAATGATCAGGGCCGATTATATCCTGTCAATCAAAAGGGTGCAGAAAAACATGTTCAGACAGCAACTCATACTGTGGCTGAATTCCAAATGGCACCCTAAACCCTCACAGTCTTCCTCTGAGTCCGCACTTTCATGACGTAATGTCACTTTGACTGCCGGGTAAAGTCCTCTGCATAGCTCGCAAACTTGCGGCCTCAGCTCAAGTGCGCACCGAGGGTGCATAGCGGCCGCAAAGGGTCGCTCGCAAGCACCCTTCTGAAACCTAAAATGATGAATGGGACACCCTACGGTCTCGTGGACTTAACGGACAAGTGCAAGCGGCAGCCACTGTAAGTCCACAAGACCGAAAGTGCATAGAAGCGTTACATTTGGGATTTAGCCTGTGTGTGAAGAAAATCTCTCTTGTGTTGAAGTAGCAATGTTAAAGCAGGCTCTATTTGACCCTATGAATCATCCGTAGTTAAAGCCAGGGTTGCCAGATCTGCATTTTTGTTTGTTTGTTTGTTTGTTTTTTTTGCTACATCAAACATTCTTTGTATCGCCTTCCATCCATCAATCGCAAAGAGCTTTGTGCTTTGTTACTTATGATAAGAAGCAAAGTCTCTTCTTTCAAATGTCCATTTTATCACAACATTCAAACAATAAATGGAGTTTTGAAGCTCTTAAATTTCACACGACAGATCACTGTAGCACCTCAGTTCAAGCGGTAGCACGGAGCGCGAGTCTTTTTTTCCACATTAATACAAGTTATATCTTGAAAAACATGCATGAACATCAAAAGGTATGTTGAAAGATACAGTACAACTTACCTGAATGTATCATGTCTCATGCAATCTGCGTTTCAACCGCAGAAAGACATTAATAACAATATGTCACATAATGTCACATTTACCTCAGGAATGTTTTTGCAATGTTCACAGTTCCTTATTTACTGTTAATTATATGTTTGAATAAATCTGCCATGAAGACGTTCTTATGAAAACTAACGCGTGCAACTGAGTTGTATACAAACATTTCAGTTTTTATTTGAGTGTAATTATTATATCTGAAAATAAATAGCAGCTGAATATAATAGCTCTGTTGTTAATCGTAACCTCTAATATTATAGTGTACCAAATGAGCAGGTTCCCTGTATAGTATAGCAGCATTATTTGGGAGAGATTTTTTTCCTTAAGAAAAATGAAACTATCGGCTGTTATCATTCTGAATAATCAGCTATCGGCATTGGCAGAGAAATTTAGTATCAGTGCATCTCTAGTGTTTTTAATAAAATAATCAAATTAAAATAAATATGGAGCAGCTAACCACTAGATGATGGCACCAATGAGAATTTCTGCTGTTTCTTTCAAGTAATACAGTCAAATATAGCTATTTCACTGCACCTGTGAAAAAATAATTAAGATTCCAGTCTGGAGTGTGTTGGCAGCATGTAGGTCCAGCATAATACAATAGAGAGTGTAAGAGTAATGACTCCTGTGGAAGATACACATGCCCACGTGAGAAAAATGGCCAGTGCCCGAAGTCAAAGGCAATCTGTCAGGCTGCGACCCTTGTACCTCAAGCTACAGGAAGTGCCTCCCTCAGCAGAAAGCCTGTGTTATCGCCGCAGCAGTCCGCAGAGTCTGCACAACTTTCAGATGGACACACTTTAAACTTCCTGATCCATTTTAAAGGCTTTAAATCAGCCCACCGGCTGGATTGTAATTCTCCTCACAGTCTCGTCCCATCTCTGTTTGCCACAATATAACACAGCTCCCATGGCGCAAGCCCACTTTTCTTATGCCAACGTAAATATGAAAATAAAGTGAAGTCACCCTACAATTTTAAGTGTGCCTACTGAACTACTCTGCTATGCAACTCTGAGATGCTGTATTACTTTTACAAGTTATATTTTGCCTAGCAATGGACTCAGGGCTTATACATTCACATTAATTGAAATGTACCTAGGTGCACAGAATATGCCGAGCTAGCAACTGTTCCTGTCCTAAATTAAAGTCTTGAAGTATCTCAGTGGATGGGAATGGATAGGTAATTTAAGTCTATCTCAAGAGGAGTGTTATCTGCCGTTATAACATCTTTCAAAATGAAGAAGACTAACATTCATACCCTGAGATCTCATTCAAAGTTCCATGAATATGTTGTGAGGTTACTTTAAAAGTCATGTGGGATTGTTGAGCACCAAAATTAACTTTGGTTTATTTGGCCTGTTTGCCATCTAAAACTTCTCAGCCTAATAATTCCGAACACATTTCTCTGAAGGCCTCTTTCCACTGCAATAACCATCCAGAACACCTCATGCTGAAGACCAGGAGACCGCTTTTGTTTACTTGAACGTATGTCACAATGTCACAAAGTGGAAAATGTAAAATTGCACACTGAACCTGCTCATTAAAGCCATACAAGCAGGTACGCAGTAAAACCAGCGTTGTGTAGCGCAAATGGTTTAGGCATAATAATAGTTTACAACAATGACACGAGTCTCTTGCTGAGTCACTGGTTTGAGGGACAGGACATGCTAAGTGTGCAGATTTGTTCTCCTGAGTGCATTTCTGCTAGTCGTGATATATTTGCGAGAAGGTCACTGTTATAATCTTAAGCAATGCAAATTCAGGCTGAGAGAGAGGACATGTAAATTAAAGGACCTGTGGTAAATGGGAATACGAGATTTATTAGGACTAAAGGGAATTCATTTATTTTTAATATCTTTGAATGGCTCAGGTCAGGCCCTTGAACATTTTAAAGCAGAAATTGAGCCCCTCTTATAGTTAACACTATCTCTTGACAAGATTCAATCATTAAACCATGTATTTGAATGATAGCTTCCAGTGGCAAGGGACTCTATTTATGAGTAAAGCAATTAAAGCAATTATGGCTTGGAGATCATTAGCACTGCGTTGGCAAATGTCCATTCATTCATTATTGCAAACAGTATAACAAAAGATATAAAAGGAAAATTAATCTGAGCAGTGCAAAGGAGGACATTTTCAGACTGCTGTCTGCTTTTACTGACACCATGAAGAAATGTCATCAAAAGCAGAAAATGTAAAAAGGCTGCCATTTACCAAAGATATCAATTGTGGGTAATTACATTATTAGTGTTTAATTTCTGCCTCCCCAAAAATTTAGGGGAATTTTTCCTCCATGGTTACGTGTGACTAATTGCAGAAAGATAAGACAGCTTTACGCATGAGCCCGCTTGCCCTTGTTTATGGTGAAAGGATGACATCATTAGCTTTATTTAGATCAATTTCACACCGTCTGTCTGATTAATAGGGATGCAATTAAACCCAGCACAGCTCTAAATCCAATGATAAATTACCAAAGGATATGTGGAGGATAGGGTTACACATCATACTTTCTTTTTTCCATGGTGACCACAGTTTCTGAAGTCCACAGGCGCCGAAAGATTAAAGTGATGAAGATTACAATTAAAGCACAACGTTTTATAGGGACATCTTTCAGTGCTCTTTTTTCCCTTGAACATCTGGAGAGACCGAGAACAATTAAACACACTAAATTACTCCAATCACAAATAAGCCAGAGTGATAAAACTCACTCAGTAAATGTTCAGTAAAGTTCTTCCCCTTCACTTTGCAAGTGATTTTCGAACCAAAAATTCTTTCGGTTTTAGTTTTTACAGATGCCCAATATTTCTTCTGCCAGCTAAAAATTACTGATCATTGAATTCAAAAGATCTCTTTTATCACTAGGCTGTTGGATAAGTTAACATGGCTGTATTGGACCCATCAATATATTTTTCTTAGTAATTTTATATTTATTTTACTAGTTAAATCAGTTTCAGATAATCACCACTACTTTTGCTGTAACTTGGTTTGAACATAATTTAGCTAAACAACTAACAACTTAGCCCATCACGTCATTGACGTAGCGTCTCGTTCCCTTACTCAGGGAACAAGGGTGACATCAGTAACCCGAGATGTTCTTTTTCCCGGTGCAAATACAACCAGGAACATGGCCCAGGGGAGCAATTAGTTCTCGGGTAACTATCCTTGTGGTTAGTTCCTAGAACTAAGTTCCTAGAACTATTCGGTGCGAAAGCCCCTTTAGAGCATCAACTGAGTTCCTCTTCAAAGTGAATCTCATAATCTACCACCTACACCAAAAATATTACACTATTTTAGCAATGCAATTCACAGTGTGTTGTGACAACATTATTTAAATGGAATTACAGCCTCATCAATGCATCCAACCTCATAATAAACCACCCTTGTATTCCTTTATTTTAACTGTCTAGCTAATTACATGACAATGGCTGCCAAGTGAATAATGCAGTAGAAATTATATTGCTCTCTAAAAAGCCAATTTAGCAGAGTTGAAACTTCAATCTTTGACTCAGAATAAGGATTAATTTAGCAGCTTAAAGCACACAGAACCACCAAGAACACTGACAGAGATGCAGCATAATGTTTTAATTCACCCTGAGTTCTTTCATTTTTTACAAAGTGTCTTTATAAAGATTAATGTATAGACAAAAATAAGCAATATAATCATATATACAATGTTTACACACATAGTGTGTGTGCATGGCTTACATGCATTATATGTAGTTACAATGCAGAAGCTTTAAATTCTTATATAATCAATTCAAATATAATGTATGGCAGTTATGTTGTATATCATTTCTTTGCAAATGTTTGTAATTGAGGGTACAACATACTCATTTTACACCAATTTACTGCAAATTAACAAGCTAGTATTTATGAAAACATTCAGCATTTTATCTATTTATTTTTCTGGCACATTAAAAAATATAATGCAAAATAAAATTAATATTAATATTTTGAAAAAATAAATATAAGATGTTTGGCAGGGCAAATAAACATCTGAATTACTGACCCAAACAGCAGGACCAAAAAATTGGGTCCAGAAAATGGCTGACCATTTTTATATATAGAATCGGAAAGTATTAAAGAAATTTATATTCAGGTATTGTCAAAAAAGTTAGCCGTTGACACTAAGTCATGTTTCTATGCTAATAATCTTACTATTTATAATATTTTCTAAATCATTTGGCTCCGTTTCATATCGATGTGGCTGCCATATGTCAGGGGACTCAATAGGGGGTTTAAGAACAACAAACAGAGCAACAAATGTACCAAAGATAGACACACCAATCATTGCATCCATTCCCTTTTAACCACAGTCTCAGGAGAGAGTTTTATCTGTACATGAGTCCCACTGTTCTGTTATACAATCACATATCACAGACAGCATTTGTTCCACTCAGGTATCCAGTAATCTCTTCATTGTTCTACCCACCTTCCCGCATCTTGCCTTATTTGATCAGCTCCTCATGGAGTGCTTTACCTCACAAATGAAGCTATCTGCCATGCTACCACAGTGGTCTCCCCTAAAAATGACCTACATCTACCCATCCTTCCACAAATCACACCCCATGCACCAGTTTCTTTCTTCTTCTTCTTTTTTCTTTTTTTTGGACACCCCTTCATTTCTGAGCACTTTTGGCAATTTTCTTCGCTAAATTGGCAGGTCTGAATGGCTCAAGGAGCAGCGTGAGGTGGACAGGTCTACAGGAGGGGGTTGTCTTCCAAACAAACATTATTGTCATCCTTTTCATTTTTCTTTCAGTACACCAATGTCAGGAAGCAAATAAGATATCATTCTCCACCCACCTCCTGACGCGTGACCGCAGAAATAAAGCAAGAAACAAAGATTTGATAGACATGTGAGGACCTAATCTTAACGTATGGCATTGTTCCTCGTTTCTTTGAGTCATATAACTCCCGGCCCACCTGCTCCATGCGTTCGGACCACCTCTGTTGCTCATGGCAGTGAACGCTGACTGACAAAGCATGTTGTCAGAAGATAACTACATTACCCAAACTTTCATTTCCCTCACGCCAGGAGTTCCATCATACACAGATGTCTTTCCACCTTACACACTGCGCAGCGGTCATTTGGTATTCTATATCCATCCCACCTCCGACACTGCCAACAGAAATAAGCAGAAAAAAAACAACAACAAAACCTGACATCTTTAGCAGGGGATCTAGATTGCCACCCTCTGAAGATCTCATTCAACTTTAGCGTAGCTCTCACAAGGTAACTTCGGTCCACATGAGGCTATCTGTGCTCCGTTATGGGCATATTTTTACACCGGGCATAAACTTCCAGCATCGATGGGTCAATGCGAGATGAGACGGTCACCCTGTCACAACGTAAAAGCAATTCAAAAGTGTCTGAAACAAAAGGAGTCGTAAACTTGTGGCAAGTTTAAGTAAGCCTATTGATTGTAAATTGAACAACAGCTCGAGAATGATGCTTAATTCCTTGTGTTTTCCTCTGTTGCAGCAATTATAAAGAAAGCGATCCAATTTGGTGTCGTGGTGGCAATGAATAGATCGTAAAGAACTTGATTTAGGCTGACTGGGTGCTGCGGTACGGTGCGGTTTAACGGCTTCAATAGCCGGGTCGCTTCTAGATTTAATGCAGGGGCTGACACAGATGCTCTCCTTCATTCTCCTTCTCTTTTGGCCTGACATGAATACACCCACCACATTATAGGTTCACAATGCCGGAAGCTTCATGTTGATGACCTGTCAGAATCAGTAAGAATGCATCATCTAGACGGACAAAGCTGGCATGTCAAGTCGTTCAGCTGAACAATTAGAGATTCATTAAATTTACAGCAATACAGCGCCTTCGATGAAACTCTACAAGGGCGGAGAGAACAATCACTTTCATTTCCAATAACGGCAAGGAAGTGTGATTGAAATCAGATTGAACCTTTATGCTCCTCTTTTCACCAAATAAATCTGTACAGCGAAGCTGAATAGCAAGCGAGAGGCACGTCATAATAAATCTCAGCTGTTGAACGTCAACTCCTGCGTGGCTTTTTCTCAGATCCGTCGGCGTTCTGCGAATTAGGAGCATCAAGCATCATTCAGTCTGAGGCTGTATCATATTACGGGCTTCTTTTCATGGACTACTGCCATTCTGATACAATCTAGGCACTGGCCCAGTGAATTCAGGCCAGCTTGTAGGAAAACAAAGCCTAGTACACCAATGGAGTGCAGCTCCAGAGCCCCCATTTAACCAGGGCTCTGTTGGACGGGTGAATAGGTCATTTCCAAATGCCCGATATGAGAGTTGCTGTAGAACCATGCTGAAGGGCCCATCTGTTCTGTGCATGTTCAGCCACCATGAGCCCAACTAAGCTGGGTGACAATTACTATCAAGGAAGTATGTGTGAAGTATCCAGTTGGGCTTTTTGGAGGATGGCACTGAGGAATCATTGGAAGTTTAGCAGGAAGCACTAAAATGGGGTGATGATACTCTCTACCATCCTATTAATAGCTAAAAAGCTGTGTGGTTTAACAGCCTTAAACATATTGATAAAATACACACAAATACATACAGTACACCCACCGTTAAAAGCCATCAAGACACAGACCGGTTTTAACTCCGAAATCCGAAGTAATACACAATTTTTGTAAAGAGGCTAAACAGACACCATTTTATATTCTTAAAGGCTCTTAAAAGGGAGATCTAATCCAGATGGAACAAATGATGTGCATGTGTGCAGCAAATTCACTTCAGATAGATAATACCGATTCCCGGCACCATGTCCAAAGGAGCCCCACTTATCTGTCAGATGATCCATTCTCTTGATCTGTCAGTGTGTGTCCCGCAAGGCAGACACATACGCACTTGCAGATGGACACAAACGCGCCATGCACACACCCATCCGGCTATCATCTCTCTAACTTACCCGCAGGGGTTACGTCAGAACTAACCCTGCTCATTACTTCAGAACAAGCGTCGTTAGCGAAAGCGCTCGCACGCATTCATCAGAGAGCCTCACCTCAGCTTGTTAAGCATATTAAATGTCCAGCAGCAAGGGCTCAATTAGTCCTCTCTGGGGTACAGCGGCAATCAGAGAGATTCCTCCGTAACCCCGCACACAGATCTATGGTCCGTTTAACCAGGCAGGGCACAGGCTCGGTGAGAGCAATGGATTGCGGAGGTCACTGACGGGAAGTTCTCTGCACTGTGCTCCTTCATGTTGATGAGCTGCCCAGCAGAAAGCACATCTGTCTCTCCAGCAGTAATGCACTGACTCTGGGCCAAAGAGGAAAGCGACATCATCCTTCTGTCCAGCCAAGGAGCTCATTTGCCATGACCTCTCTATTTCACGTTCACTCTGTCAGCTTAGAGTTTAGAGTAGGAGTGGGCGATATGGCAAAATATCATATCATGACTTTTCAGGCAGGATCACGATCATATCACAATTCTTTTTCATGTTGGTTTTTACCAGGGCATGCACGATATTAAACTGACATTGGAATATTTAGTTTTTTGTGTGTCATGAGTTGACAAATCGCTCTATTTGGAAAGAACTAATCACTATAGAAATACTGTAGTGGAATTCATCTACATAGAAATGTAAATGTAAAATAAAACTGCATAGTTTTCACTGTACAAATAAAATATAATTAATCTTTGTTAAAGCTTTGTATTTTGATTAACAGTAATGACAGATGGCAGCAAGAATATTAGGCTGTTGTCACTTTAAGACCTAATGCACAAATCTAATATAATGATATGCATCTATTTTCTTTGTCAATTGTTTACGTTCACTTAAGACAAACGAATGTGAACATACTCGCCGAGACAGAATTTTGTATGTACAGTATGTCTGATCAAGCACAAAAAGACGAGAAAGAGAACTGAATTCAGTGTTTGCGTGCTGTCTTTGCTGCTCTGTGCACACATAAAATAGCGTGCGAGTTCCTAATTGAGTTCTCTTTCGTATCATCTTCACTGAATTCAAGCGCTTCTCACTGGATCTCACAGCGCTGTTTAGAGGTCGTGTGACCGAGATCGATCAGCGAGTAAACGCATCTGCCGTTTGAACTTTGAGCCGAGTGGATAAATGGTCCACAGTTCAAATATGTATTGCTGTTTCACTACGCTGTTGGCGCACAAACATTAAATCAAACATTTATTGAATGTTTTATCGAGGAAAATTATATTCCAATAATAATCGTTATAATTTTTATCACCCAGCCTAGGATAGGGTAAGGGTTAGGGTTATACAAATTAAACATAAGTTGGTGAAAACATGCACTGTAAGATGCTTTGGATAAAGCATATGTGCATGGCAAATGTGGAAGTAGTGTTAGGAAATCAAGTTAGTTTGACAGGAATGTTGTTCCAGAACAATCCAGTAACATGTCCAACCAACCCACGGTCACCCATAAACCACAAAACACACAAGATAAAGGGCACAGTATTTCTATCTGAAAATGCAAAGACATCAAGAAACCTTAAAATGCAACTACAGCAGACTTGCTGTAAACTTTTAGATGTTTACTTAAAACAAAGCACAGGCAAGAAACCAGTCCATCACCGATTAATCAAACAGGACCCACCAATGGAGGTGGAAGGTTAATTCAATTATATTTTCTTATCCGGTGTTTTCAAGAGCTTGCTTGGAGCCTGAGGTGTAACGGTGGCCTTGCCAAGCATATGCTGGCTGAAGGGAAGAGTCTGGGCTGAAAAAAAACTTGCGGCAGAGAGATGGACATGATTTGGTTTAAATCCAAGTACTTGAACCCACAATCCAATTATTTAAGTGACAGTTCGCTCAAGGATAAATAACTGCCTTTTTGAAACTTTTTTGTGTCTTTGTTTGTTTTTAATTTAAAAAAAAAAAAACCTGCAAAACATGCTTTTTTAAAAGATTATAAAATCAACATAACTATTTATCTACCCAGGCAAAGTGGTTGAAATTAGAACCCTACAAGTCATCACAGGCCTCTCTATCCCACTTCTGTCAGTGATGTGTGATGAACTAATTTAGGAGCAGCATGGGCTCAGTGACAGAACATACTGCAAATGAAAGCTAATCTCATCAATGTTTAAGAAGTGAAGTGAAGTGAAGTGACATGTGGCCAAGTATGGTGACCCATACTCGGAATTTGTGCTCTGCATTTAACCCATCCAAGTGCACACACACAGCAGTGAACACACACACCGTGAACACACACCCGGAGCAGTGTTAATTTTTTTAACCACAAATCAGCATCATAACTTGAAAAGCAGAAATCCTCTGAACAGATCAGAGGACTTATATAAGCAAAGATGGCCACTGCAGACACAGACTCATCCAGCACATTAAGAATGAGATCATAAATCACTAAATAATTGTTACATTTATATCTAATTGATACACAAACAGCCCCAAAAGCATTTGCAGCATTTTTAAAGGATAGTTCATGCAAAAAAAATTGTCATTTATTCACTCTCATGTGTCATTAAAAGGAAAAGATAATAATGCCTTACATCTCAGTCTGTTCCTCACATACATCACCATACGATTTCAGAAGTAGGCTCATAATTAACTGGTTAACCATTAACCAACAGTAAGAATTTTGACCGATTAATACTATCAGTTAAACAAAATGTTTACAAACATTATAAACACGATAAACATAGCTATAGGTTACTTTAGTTCCCCTCAATTCACAACAAATCCTTTCAATTTAACGGTATTCAGAACAGAACAAAAATGAAAAATAAAAGTTGCTATATAAACATCAAGCCAAAATATATTCATTTAAAGCAAAACTGAAATGGAAACCGGTGTTGGGCTCATGTAGCTCATGTAGATGTTATTTTGGTCATAACTGGACCTTAACAGACTATGGTCACTATAAAGTGTCATTGTATTGAAAAGATCTATGTGAAGATTCTTCAAAAATTATAATTTTTGTTCACAGAAAAAAAGGGTTTGGAATGACTTACAAATAAGGAAATAACTATCATCTTTAGGGAGAATTTTCCCTTTAATTTTACAGTACAGCAAGGTTGAACAACACTCTAAGTGCAGTAGCTATATCTGTGGAATGAAGGGAGATCACCTCTTAAGCCTGATTATAAATGATGAGTCAGATCTGGTATGTTAATATCCTGTGCTGCATGACAGAGAAGAGTTTCATGCCTTCACTGTGAGATTAAACTGAGCTGGGCAGTTTCTCTGCTCCCTTCTCACTCATTAGTCTACTGTTATTTCAGGGAACGTGATCAATTTAGTCATAAGATTTAAAGGGATAGTTCACCCAAAAATGAAAATTCTGTCATCATTTACTCACCCTCAAGTAGTTCCAAACCTGTATGAATTTCTTTGTTCTGTTAAACATAAAGGAAGATTTTTGGAAGAATGCCAGTAACCAAACAGATCACAGCCCCCATTGACTACCATAGTATTTATTTTTCCTACTATGGTAGTAAATTGGGAGTGAGATCTGCTTGGTTACTAACATTCTTCCAAATATCTTCCTTTGTGTTCAGCAGAACAAAGAAATTCAATAGATTGTCCAATAGAAATTTAATAGATTATAGATTAGTTTACCAACTAATTTTTATCATTAATTTATTAAAATTGTTAAGAATAATAGAGTCCTATGAAATGTATTTTATTCAGAAAATTATGATTTAATACAAATATATCAAAAAGGGTGGTAATCATATGAATGCATAAAACTAACAATTTAATTTAATGTTTTAAAATCTAATCAAATGACAATGACTGTCTATTTTTCCTAATACCGTAAATAAGCAAATACCCACAATATGATAATCATATCTGTTCATACTGTTACAACCCTAAGAATCGATCTTTAAGTCTATACTGTTTTCAGTTAATGAACAGAACTTGCATGCCTCCCATCAAATGAATCTCAATAAGGTTTGTGCTTTTTTACTTTTGATGAGAAACAGTCTCAGATTTCAAATTCTGCCAATTTTATTATGAAATTAAAACAATAAATACCGTTTCGGTGTTCTTTAATGTGGCATGACAGATCACTATTGCCACCTCAGATCAAGCAAAGCGACAGTGCGAATCGCACGTGAACTGAATGAACGTAATTTTACCAAGTACAACATCCTGGATCAACATCTTTGTTGATGCTGGAACAACATTCAAATCAGGTTTGAGAGAACGGTTTACAGTTTGTGTCAAATTTAGGCTTAAAACCAGGGTTAGGTGCTTCTACATCAGTGTGATTCACCTATAATTTCCCTCTGATTTTAGGGATAAGTTATGGGTAGGGTTATGTTTTAGAATAGGACTAAATTTTCAGACAGGAATGTTGTTTCAGTATTAACAAAATATGTTGATCCAGGAACACATCTTTCTTGGTAAAATCACGGTGACCTGAATGGATCATCTCTTCTGCTTTACTACTAGTTATAGCACAAAATAAACTAAAATATTACACAAAATATGGATGAACATCTGAAGGTATGTTAAAAGATACAGTAAAACCTACCAAAATTCGTATAATGTCTCATTGAATCGCTCAGTGTTTCAACTACGGAAAGGCATCAATAAAACAGCTTGTAAACAATGTCACATAATGTTAGATTTACCTCAGAAAAGCCATTCAATGAATGAACCTGTCACGGATGAAGGCAGACGAATGCAGATTCACGAATATAAACTGTTTAATCCAACAAGCAGGCAGAAGCGCAACAGTGTGCTACAAACACAAACAATAACCGACAGGGACTGAACTAAACACGGAGAATATATACATATAAGGAAATGAGGGAACTAAACGGGAACAGCTGGGCAAGGATTAACATAATCAAACACCATGGCAACTGATAAGAACATGACAGACAACAGAACACACGTGACATTAGCTCCCCCTCCAGAAGGCTCGACCTCGCGCCGTAACAGAAAAAGGTACACAAAAAAAAAGAGGGCGGAGGCTTTGGTGGAGGGCGTGGCGCTGGAGACGGACTGAACCCTGGAGACGTTGGCCACAGGCATCATGGTGGCGCTGAAGGAGGGAGGATCCAGGGTGGAGGCTTGACTGACGGGCGGCAACCGGGAGCTGATCGACGGCGGCGGAACCATGGTGAGTGGTGGAGGAACCGGCGGAACAGAGTGGTTGACGGACCGTGGCGACATCGCAGACCTGGAAGACGGGAGCTGAGCTGCTGACTCACGGGACTGAGGTGATGACGTGGTAACGGATGACCGGGGTGACGATGTGGTGAAGGAGACCGACAGGGAGGTCAGAGGAAGGGGTGCAGGGTGAGGGTGCAGCCCGAATCCCGGAAGTCCGTGGCTGTAGCTGGGCGTTGACCGCCGAAGGCCGACCGGGAGTGTCGAGCGATCCCAGCGGAGCTTCCGGGCAGACGCACCGCGGAGGTGATGAAGGAGTGGTGGGTCGAGGTGATGGCAACGGGCTGACAGGTCGAGGTGGAGGTGTGGGCCTGGAGGCCCGAGGTGCAGCCGGGGACTCGGCCTCTTGCCGAGCTGGTGGTAGGGAAGCCCGAGGCGAGGAGGATGAGCCGCAAGGAGTGAGCGGCGGGGACAGAGTCGAGGAGCTTGACGACACCGGTGGTATCAACGGATCCAGGGGGCTGGTCGTGACCAGTGATGGAGATGGGATCAGGAAGACAGGCAGGGTTACAGGCTGAAGGTGATGTCCGGATGGGACCGGAGCATCCAGATAACCGGACGGGACCGGCGAAGACGAGGAGGATTCGAAGGTGGGGACTAGGGTGGGAGTTGGATCCGCGGACCACAGATCGATCAGGTCTACATCTGCTCCTGGCTCTGTAGTGGACTGACCCGCTTGCGTCGACTCCGGGGCTTTGATGTTCTTTGGTCCTGGAACGACCTCGGTGGGTGCCTCGGGCTCGCTGGCTGTGAGGGAGAGGCTGCCATTCCGGAGCATCCAGGCCAGGTAACCCAGATATGGCCTGCATTCAGGGAGGAGGAGAAGCCACAATACTGGTGAGTCCATATTTTTCTTATCTCGTTTTGAGAGGTTGGTTAATCTGTCACGGATGAAGAAGGCAGACAAATGCAGATTCACGAATATAAACGGTTTAATCCAACAAGCAGGCAGAAGCGCAACAGTGTGCTACAAACACAAACAATAACCGACAGGGACTGAACTAAAAAGGGAGAATATATACACAGGAGGAAATGAGGGAACTAAACGGGAACAGCTGGGCAAGGATTAACATAATCAAACACCATGGCAACTGATAAGAACATGACAGACAACAGAACACACGTGACAGAACCAACTCATTAGTCAGCAAGTAAAATTAACTCTAGAGAGGAGCATTTTGCTAAATATATGCACTGTATTATATAGGCATATATTTTTTAATGTTCTTCAATATTTAATGTATGTTTGAATACATTTATATTTTAAAAATGAATTGGAGTAGAAACATAATTATGTAATTATTACTAATAACTTATTATAAAAACTTCCTTGTGTGTAATTTAAGTGTTTGTGTACAAATCAGTTAATTTTAACCTTCAATATTATAGTAATGTACCAACATACTCCCTTTTTTTTTACAGAATTAATTGAGATTTGTTTTCTCCTTGAGAAAATTTGAAGAGTTCAGATGCAAAAGCCTCTAAGTGCCATCTGAAAATTTCTTCTAAAATAAGCATTTTTATCAAGCTTATATGTTTAGGTTCAGTAATTCCACTTTAATGGCAATTAATAGGTCATTTTCATTGCCATTAAATTGCAAAAATGGGTATTCCCTTATGACCCATCACATTTCTTAGCATTCCATGCCATGTCAATGTAACCATTATATCATTTAATGATTTATCCAGATCAAATGGTCACAAATGGAAAAAAGGGCCTGATTCAACACCAACAATCCAAAAACAACCTATTTGAAACTACAGCATATATACAGCAATAATACAGCACAAGTAGTGAACAAATTATTCATATCAGTCATATCAGCTGGTTCTTTTAATGACTCGTTCCAAAAGAATTACAAATTCATAAGTTAATATTTGATGGATCCTTTAATGATTGAAAATGGTTACTGAATCAACATCAAGTTTTTATTAGTTTCAGTGATGGATTTAATAAATTACAATATTTTAATAAACTAACATGACAGTATTGGCTGAGAGTGAATTTTATATAGAAGAAAGATAGACATAACTGAAAGCTTCTGAATAGAAAATCGAATTTAGAAATCTGTATCAATCCTCAGCCCTTCTTTAAACAGTATAATTATTTTGCCTGACAGGGAATGTGCTGCTATTCAGCAGCACAGAAGGTAGCATGAAGTCTAAAAGTTATGCAAGTTATAAACAGTGACATTAGGCCTATTCGGTAATTTATCTATAATTTAAAACCAGATGGAATCTTCAACAAAGGGCAAGTCGCCTGCGTACTTTTAGGTAAAAATGTATTATCAAAAGCCCAAACAAGTATGAAATATGATCTCAAATTACAAATTTCTGTTAGGTTTACAGAAGCAAAGGGAAAGTTATATTATTCAATCAGTGTGCAGATTAACAGTAATCCTCATTCATTTGTTTTCCATAAGAACAAAAGGCTTTTTTTTAGCCAGAGAGGCTTTTTATTTGCAGCCCAGACATCTATTCTGTAAACTAAAGCTGATGTACCAGAGGGTTTGTATCATAACGAAAACAAAATTTTGACTTTCTAACAAAATCAGGCCAAAACGAAGTTCGTTTTGGGAGTTCGAAACGGCTTGCCAAAGCGAACTCTCAGGAAAAGTTTGCTTCAGCTGGTTATCACCTTCGTACTACCATTGGTCCGTGACGATAACGTAATAGGAAGTGTTCGCTGAGGCTCCGCCTTCTTTCACGAGGAACTCTTCTCTGACTCATTTCATCTGTTGAGTTCATTGAGGTAAGAGCTCCGCGAGTGAAAACATGAACACACTGGATAGCTGCTTTATAGTACAAAATGAAGTTGTGCTTCTGATGAAATGAGGCATTGACACTGTTTTTCATGTTTAATACTGTAAAGCTGCTTGCTTTTAAGCAATCTATTGAATAAAATGCCATATAAATAAACGTGATGTGACTTTACTGGAGTGCTAATTAGCAGAGCTCGTGCTAACACACCCATGTTATTACAATCAGATGCTTTTCTTATGCTTTCTATAAAAAAATGCTGTTTTTTGTGTTTATTTTGTTACTGAGAGGAAAGCGTGCAGCATATATTTACATATTCATCTAACCATCGCTCTCAGCAGTGTGGGCGGAGTCAGATGTTCGATAACAGTATATCGCTGCTCACGTATTTCGAACTTCGTTTTACTCCTAAATGAAGAACGGAAAAGAACGTAATTTGAAGTATATCAGGGCCTTTACACACTTTAAGTTGATTAGTTGATTTATTGATTTATGATGAGTTGATATCGCGTTTTATTATGCTTCCATTCATAGAGATTTTTAGATGGATGCCGAGGCTTTTTAGGTCGGGTAGAATCTGCGATCTCTGACCCAGTTTGTTTCATGGCTGCAATTTGCTGCATGTGTTTTCCGCCAACTGGCAACCCAGGGTGGCGAAATACTATTGGATAAATTGGCAAGTGCGGTCTTGCACAGACCAAAACAAAAACAGACATTCCGACACAGAACGCACATTTCAAAGTAAAATAACTGGCTGTAGCATTGGTTTTCAGAGAAACAAGTATGTGAACTCAACATATTATGGTATTTTTATGCTTTAGTACAGTCAAAAACGTACATACAGCACCTTTAAAGGTGCAGTGTGTAAATTTTAGAGGTATCTAGTGGTGAGGTTGCAAACTGCAAACAACAGCGCTCACCCCTCCCTTTCAAAGCAAAATAGAGAAGCTACAGTGGCCGTCTGGCCGACACAAAACAAAGATGTTGTCGTCTGAGACAGCAGAGAGTATGTTAGCCGGTCAAGCAATTAAGTTTCTTCTTACTTCTAACAAAGAACGGTCTCTTCTTCTAATAAACCAGACGACATGCCGGCGTATAATGGCGACTTGACATGTAAGGGTGACCTGCGGTGTATAGCATAGAAATGGATCATTCTAAGGTAATGAAAAGATAACAGTTCATTATGTAAGGTCTTTATACACCACTGAAAACATAGTTATGTATATTATATTGCATATCTGTCAATAGATCCTCCCAAATTTTACACATTGCACCTTTAACAAGGAATCGAAAACATTTGCTTTGACTCAATCACCAGCATCACAGACTTTCTCATTTGACTCGTCTTGGGGAAGTTATTGCAAAACAAATCCTTTGTAATGGTGGGAGTTTGTTCAATAAAGCTGATTTATGCCTGGCCTGTTAATTTATCTCCTCTCATTAACCCGGGCCGCTGCTGGCTGCACTTCCTGCACTAATCTGCTGCTACTCCCACAGGCGGTGTCCACACAATCCCCTACATCCAGCACTGCAAAGCCCAGCTCAGATGTGCCCTTACAATGCACCATCCACAGACTGCTTGTGTTCCTCACACTCCAATTAACCAGATGAAATATTCCACAATTACAGCTGCACAGCCAACAAAACAATGAAGATTATATCATAAAAACCTCAGTAAATTGCTCCATTGTTCTATTACAGAGTAGCAGATGTCTATATTTTACGGTGCAGGTACAATTCAACACATTGAATTAAATGTAATTGTATGAACATAAGCAGATGAGTGTGTGTTTATGTAGGTGTGAAGGTCAGCGTACACTTCTCTGGTCTCTCATCTTGTAGACTATGAGGGTAATTAGGCAGGTAATGTGCTTGATTACAGGTTTCATTGTGACCCCTCTCACATGACCCCTCCATTTTATCCAAACAGATTAATACCTTCAGCTACATTAGTCTCACATAGCCAAGGTCCACATTTCAGCTAATGATCCTCCCATTTAATCAGCTTCCAACCAAAGATCACTCTAGTTGTATGTGATAAGGTCAGGTTTATCAAAGCATATGAGAGTAGACCAGAAGGGAAATGAGTGGCATTTTCTGCAAAACGGTTATTTTCTGCAATCAACGGGGGAGGGGTGTGTGCAGAGTCAATTGAACAATTTCAAGAAAATAAAAATTGGGATTGGATGGATGGATGGATGGATGGATGGAAAGTAACTTTCTACTATGTGCCTCAAACAAGTACCTCTGATTATCTGAGAACACTAACGTGCGAAATGTGCACATCCAGTAATCAGTTCATTCTCAAAAGCACTGGTACCTTGTAAACAGGGAGACTCATAAAAATCTGTGTGCCTTTACTCCCAATAGTTGTGTAAAGTCAGCCAAACTGATTAGTTTGCCGACTTGAGAAAGTATTTTCAAGCGTGAAAAAATTAATCATGTGTCAGATGGTCAATGAACAGATAGTGGGATTTGAGATTTTAACCTAAAATTATAGTCACACAAGATCAACTGTAGCAACGATGTGTGAAAGACTGTCTGAGAAAGAGTGTGAGAAACAAAAGAAGTAACGAATGAAAGAAAGAGGACAGTCACGTCTCGATTGAGCTCAAAGTAAGGGCAAGTCCCTGGTGCCACAGTGCCAAGCGATGGATTACTTCTGCTGGCGGGCCATAGAAATTGAGTCTTTTGATCTTACGTTTTAAATTAAAATTCTAATTTGGACAATAAAAATTTAATCACCATTTTCAGACTCTCAAAGTGAATAGCAATAAGCATTTCCATGCAGGAAGCGCATTAATGTTAAGCGGATATAGCTGGTCTTCCATGACACACTTTTTTCTGCTGCTTGAGTGAGTGGCTGCCGTTGATTCAGCTCTGACCTTCTCCTCAAAGTCAAACTCTTTTGTGCCACATGCATGCTCTCCATTCCCTGTGAATCAGCAAACAAGCTCCGCTTTACCACGACTCTGAGGACGTAACATTTACTGCTCCAAAATAACGATACAACTAAGAAAATGCCTCACGAATCATAGTCCTGTTACAAATTTAGCACTGGCATGTTATAAAAGGGTTGACATTTCGTAAGATCTGCTAGAAAGTTAAGTAACACATCAAGTACTTAATGATAACTTTAGCACAAATTCAAGATTAATGATTAATCGTCAAAAGATCTCAATCTCGATACAAACACTCATGTGATCTTATTCCTAAATGACGATTCGCCTGTCTATTAAACCTTTGACAAAATCACACCTGAACATTCAAATCTGCATTGGCACTGCTACTGAGCCAGAGAAAGCAGTTGTCATGTGTAGGAATGAAACAGTTTCAACCACACACAGTATCATTATTACTGTGTTACAAATATTAAAATTATCACAGAAGTACTAAGATAAAAGTTTATAGTTCGGATATAAACACTGATGTCTATGGCAGCGATCAAATTAGAGCAAATCACCTTTTGAATAACAATTATATCAATTACATCGTTATGCCACTTGAAACAAAAGAAAAATGTGATTCTCAATTTATCCAGAATCATGCAGCACTAGTACAGATCATTAAAGTTGACATGAAATAGCATTTGCTGCCCATGTCATAATGTGACATATTTGACAAGAAGAAGAAAAAATTTAAGGAAAATTTTATTTTTTCCATTTTATGGAATCTGAAGAGGGCTTTTAATATCTGAATGTAAGTTTGCCGTCAATTATGGATGAAAAATTTGTCCCAGTAATCAGGACACATTTTGAGCCTCTAGCTGCTGGGAAATCAAGATGGTCCTGAGTAGGCCTGTCGCAACCTATATATCGAACGCACAATGCATGTGGACATGACCTCGATCATTTTCGGTGACGCAATATATTGCCCATTGTGTTTGCATAAAAATTAATGTCACCAAGAGTGCTGCCTCTATCATATTATCTGCTCTCCGTGTCTGAGGCAAAAGTGTTATAGTGTTTTTCATTTTTTGACACTTCAATTCCAGTATCTAAAATTTCTTACAAATTAAAAGTTCATTGTCATTTGAAAGTTTGTAGGCCTATTTGCATTATTATGCTGTTATATTATGATTATATTTTCAGTGGCATAAAATGGTCTTAAAATGACAATAATATTGTTTATCGCAATTATTTATGGGGCAATATATCATCCAACAAAAAGTAGGTATCATGACAGGTCTAGCCTCAAGATATGAAGACTAAAGACCAAGTTCACCCACAAGAGCATCTCAATGTTTTTTACAATAAAATGTTATGAAGCATTATTTTGCATTAACCTTTGTTACATTAAATGATTGAATTAACTACTGGTAACTTAAAGATTTTACAAAGGCTGCATTAACTACAACAGTTAATTAAGAGTACAGGTGACCTAAAACAATGTCTAAATAGATATTGGGCTTTTGTTAAACACAATATTCCCATCCATGCAGTCAGTGTGATGCCTTGTGATGGTAGGAAGCCAAAAAGTAAAAGTAAATACGATTCACTAATGATTAAACGTTGACTTTACATATTCATACACTACCAATCAAAACTTCAGGGTCTCTTTATACAAGTTAACCAAGGCTGAGCCAAAATACAGTAAAAACTGTATTTTTGTGAAATATTATAATTTAATATATAATATTAATTATATTATATTTTAAGCAGGCATTATTCCAGTCTTCAGTGTCACGTGATCCTTCAGAAATTATTCAAATATGCAGATTTGGTGCTCATATTTCTTATAATCAATGTTAAAACAGTTGTGCTGCTTAATATTTTTGTGGAATAATAATGGTTAATTCATTAAATTATTCATAACTCAATGATAGTTGCTAAAAGTTGACTACAAAACTATGCTACATTAACAAACATCCCCTCTTTATCTTTTAGGGATGTTTCAGTGAACAGGAGGTCATAGCACACAGCACCGCATATTTGACTTCCTCAGAGACCTTCAGGATTGGCTGAGAGCTGCCTAATGATTTAGAATGATTTGGAATGACAACCGGAGTGTAAACAGCTGGCGGGGGTCCTGGGGTGATGACATCGAGAAACTAAGTGCCCTTGGACACCAGGAACAGCTGTAAGACAGTACACGCCCTCCACACAAAATTATGCCATCCACTCTCCCCTTCTCTCTCTCTCTCTCTCTACTGCACCTAAAAGGCGCATTGGCATAGAGGAAGAGACTAACTTACAATGGCTGACAAAAGTCTTATCATGCAGCCATTCAAATCATAGCAGCTGACAAACTTTTACAGCTTTGTGTGTTATGCATCCAAATCCTCCACAGCTGACATTAATGAACTGCTCCAGACACAAGCCAACCGTTCATAAGGACAGCTTCTGAGGACGAGACCACTCTTCATTCTGGAGCTAAGACTGTCCTCTCCTCCCAGTAATGAGTTTGGTCCCGTTCCAGGGCCCAGCACGAGCTTTACTGTATAATGTGTCTTCGATGGTCCGTTGGTGACAAGCTCACTAATTCACTCCACATGATTGCAGAACTATTCCCATTAAATGTTTAGGAAGAACTGCTGATGAGACAGTTGGATGGAATGGCAGATGAAAAACAGTGAAGAATCCCCCAATGTCTGCTCTGCATAGCTCAGCATGCCTTCACTCTTCTTTATTCACCTCCTCTCTTTTGTCATGAGTGCAATAATAAAATAAGGACTTACTTTCTTCAGAAACCCAGTTTTGTCAGTTCTCTTAAAAATTATTATAATGCTATTAGTAAATGAACAATCTTGCAAAAAATAATATCACTCTACAGACATTTATCTCTGTACCTCCACAACATTATTCAGATTTTCTGTTGATTTTGTGTAGCCTTGGTTATCCACAGTCATTGTTTCTGGGAACGTCACAAACCCTCTGTTATCTTTTGATGTCTTTATGTTGTATGGCTGGATTTTTCATGAGAGTGTAAATTTACAAGTCACATTTTAAAAGTCACATTTTATATGATTTATGTAGCATGGATTTGACACATTATCTTTGTGCTTGTTGTGTCATGTCTGTTTGCATTCTGTATTCAATTGTGTGGTATAAAAATCAATCATACAACTTATGTAATTCACACAGTACTGTAATATAAAAATATTGTGGCATATTGCTTTTGTCCCTACTTGCATATTCATACAACATCCAAAGATAACAGACTTGACGAAATATCCTCAGAAACGATATTTAAAACATTGCCATATTTTTATGGTGTACTAGTGATAAACAGAGCAATGTTTCTTTTTTGGAGATTCTATTCATGTATTAGAGTGGTAAAAAAAAAATATATTATACATAAATATATTGCTGTTTAAAAGTTCGGGTCAGCACGATCTTTTTAAAGAAATTAACAGTCTGCTATTAAAGATGCTTTAAATTGATCAAAAGAAATGAAGACATTTGTAATGTTACAAAAGATTTCAAATAAATGCTGTTATTTTAAACTTTGTTCAAAGAATCCTGTATATATATATATATATATTTATATATTATATAGGCCTATATATATATAATATATAAAACGGTTAGTTCCTGTCCTAGATTCTGATTGGTCAATAGCTGTGTTTTATTCACGATAAAACACGGCTATGACCGCTTCACCCAACAGTTCTGTGTATCACTACACAACACCCTTAGCAACCACTCTTAGCAACGTAAACTGTTTGTTCTCAGTTGATATTGTTCATTGAAGCTTACCGTATTATGTAGAGCTAGAAGAATATTGTGAGAAAGAGATCGAGTGAGCGAGTTCCTGACACACTCATAAAGACAGTCTTTGCCGCCATCTAATGGCGTAATAATGTAACTTCTGTTGCTGTTCACTGTCAGGGACTATTTTTTTCTGGCGGAAGAAAGGCTTTTAGTGAAAGTTTACTTCATGAAAGTTGCATTGATACATATTTTTGGCTTTAATATTTGTATTGTGTGGTAACCGTTTTATAAACGTAGTAAGGTCTCGAGGCTTGTGCTGTATCGTGAATAAGTCATTCAAGTTATTCACGATACAGCACAGCCTCTCGTACCTGTGTGTGTGTTTCTTGAGCACCAAATCAGCATATTAGAATGATTTCTGAAGTATCATGTGACAATGAAGACTGGAGTAATGATGCCGAAAATTCAGCTTTGCCATCACAGAAATAAATTACTTTTTAAAATATTAAAAAAGAAAACAGTAATTTTAAATTGTATTATTTCACAATATTCCTATTTTTACTGTTGATCAAATAAATCAAGCCTTGGTGAAAATAAGAGACAAATAATTCTTACCAACCCAATACATTTACCACAACTACAGTCTTAAAAACCATAATAAAATAACTTTTATTAAGCCCGACTTTCATGATGGGCTTAAAAGTCATAAAGGCAACACTAATGTAAGTTCTAATGATCTGAGGACGCTCAACAAAGGAGGTAGACTGCTTTACTGGTTCATTCAGGGCTGTCAGACATCAAATGTCTTTCATTAACTTGATTTTGACATCACTAATTTAAATTTAGCCAATTAACTTGTGTTCTGTCACAGTGCATGAATAATGCAGCTTTCCTTTGAAAATCTGTTAAAATGACCATTTAAACAACTTATTGTCTCCTTATGTCTAGGCCACTTAATAATTCTGGCAGTTGCAATACGCAATATTTAGGAGAATAATTAATTCCTTTTCTCCAACACAATTGGTTCATTAAAAAGGGGACACTGCCTCTTATCTTTTCCCCAAAGGTGTTAAATAATTTCCTATTCTACTGCTGGCCTATAAACAGGGTCCTTCTGAACGAGACAATCAAGAGCTATTCAATTATCAAGCTGGACTAGCTCCCTAACGCTGAGAGTTCACTAACCTTACAACATTTAATTGAGTGAAGAATAATTTCTCTTTCAAAAACTAATCTATTTAACAGCTCACAATAATTTTAGCTGGCTTCAGTGGTTGAAAAGACTGAGAATGGCAAGAGACTCTTAATATTTGAAATATCTGTCTATCCATCTGTTTGTTTATCTGTCCAATCTAATTCAGCATCCATATCATCATGTACACAAGCAGCAGCACAGCAAAATGTAATCAGCCAGTTGGTACTGTCCCCAAAAAAGATAGCATTGAGATGGCTCTCTAAAGCCATCCTACACGGGCGCCACGGCGCATAACCCCAATCTCAATTCAGAGACCAATGCAGCAGTATAAATATTGATCTTCTTGCTATATCTCATTGGAGTAGTCATCACAGGTCCATATATCTATTTGTGTGGGACTGTTTGCAAGGCTGAGCAGACTGCAGCCAATACACTAAAGTCCATTCAACATATAAACAAATACATCAGGGTACAGATTAAGCAAGCCGGATGGGCACCAAGCGCTGCTGCAGTGTCATACTGCCACCTACTGCTGAAAACACTGACCGTGCATCATTACCACTCGAGATCAAAGCTTAGTTGCTTTGCCTCCCAAGTGATGATAGAGTGTTTAGATATTAAATGAAAAGGAGGATGTGCCAATGAGGTTAATCTATTCAATTAGATATAATTGTTTAATGATACTTTGGGGTGATCATCTTTCGGCTTCCTTCAACAGGCTTTTAAAAGATCATTATGGATATTATTGTGTTTCTTTATCACATATAAACAGTTTATATAATGTGTGCTTTGACATTTTAAGGGATAATAAAGCTAATCTTAAATGTATTTCCTTTCTAAAACTCCTCATTAGGTCCAATAGAAGGCCTTAAGTAATATATAGCTTTCTTGTAGCTCAGTGGTTAGAGCGTGGCACTAGCAATGCCAAGGTCATGGGTTCGATCCCAGGGATTGCACATACTCAGATACAAATGTATAGTATAATGCAATGTAAGTCGCTTTGGATAAAAGCGTCTGCCAAATGCATAAATGTTAAATGTTAAAGATATCTGCCATTTCATTATTCACTCTTGGTGATATTCTGGTCATATTCATTCAGATATTTTACTTAACACTTACATGAAATAATAGGAAGGTGGACTATTACCGATTTAAAACCACATTTATTTACCATTCTCAGATTCGTTCTGTGTAAATGGTGATTGAGCCTTTTCCCGGCGGGTCAGGAAGCAGTGGTTTGGAGCGGAGATTGACTCTGGGAGCAGCCAGACAGTCAGTCCTGCTCTTTTCTCAGAGATAATGAATCAGACAGTGGGCTGCTAGACGGTGTTTATGGGTGTTTGGAGGAGCAAAGCGGGACGTGGGGAATTCATATACGTATAATAGCCTGTGACACACAGAAATGCCAGGGAGCAGCCTGAGAGCAGTGCGTCTGGTGACTCGCACCTAAACTCGGGGGTAGAGGAGGATCAGGGATAGCAAATCGATTCAGCGCTCGCCATCCCCCGACCACCAAAGTCATTTTGGCTGCAGTAAAGGGAAATTCTATTACCAGTGACAAGTTTGTTTCATTTGCTCTATTGCTTTCATAGCCCAGACATTGACAATGTTGATGGTTTTTCAAATAAAATCATTTTATGTCAAGGCCATGGTGCTATATTATCTCCAGACCTGTCTAAATTGCTGTCTTCTTCTTATAGAGGTTTTGACACTAAAAATGCCACGGTCTGATTGATATCTCCCAGGATCTCCCCCGGTGGAGTTGTAACCTCCAGACTAATAAACATCTGACCCCACGTGACCAGAGGCAGAGAACAGACTAGAAGGTCGATGTACAAAAATTTGGACATAACCAACTCATTCGTTGTTACATCTCTGAATAACAGTAAAATCATTAAACAATTACATTTTCTCAACTTCCTGAAATAGGAACTACTTAATAATAATTTCAGTCAAGCACGTCCAAACTTTTAAGTGATCGTGCATGAGAAATGGGGGAAAACAGCGAGTCATAAAATTCAACCCATAAGTATATTAAAAATGAGGTTAAATTATGTAAACATATATTCTGTTTTAAGAGTTAAGGGTTTGAAGCCAAATGGAAAGTGTAATTCACTTCTCATTGCATTTAGGGCTGGGTTAAAAATGTCTATTTCTCGATTTTAATCGATTCTCATTTTGAAGAACCGATATCGATTCTTAAATCCTATGAATCTATTTTTTAATCTATGCTGTTTTCAGTTGATGAATGAATAAAACTTTGTCTCGCGCATCCCATCCAATAAATCACAGTAAACTTTGTGCTTTGTTACTACTGATATGAAAAAGTCCATTCTTTTATAAATTGTCAATTTTATTAAAAAATTCAAACAATGAATACCGTATTGGTGCTCTTTAATGTGGCAGGACAGATCGCCGTATCGCCACAGTTCAAGTGAAGCAGCAGCAATCATCTCTTCCGCTTTACTACTGGTTACAGCATGAAATAAACAAGAATGAACATCAGAAGGTATGTTCAAAGACACAGTACAACTTATCGAAATCCGTATCATGTAATCACACAATCAGTGTTTCAACCATAGAAAGACGTCAACAAAACAGCTTGTAAACAATGTCAAGTAATGTTAGTTACCTCAGAAAAGCCATTCAGTGTCCATAAACTTGTTAGTCTGCTAGAAAAAAAAAAGATATTTAAAGAGGAGCATTTTGCTATATGCACTATATTGCATATTCATTGCATTTTTACTTAACCTGTTTTTTAAAATTTGATGTTTGAATAAATTCGTCATGTTTTTATTGCAGCCACCATTTAAATACTTAAAAAAGTAGAAACATTATTGTCAATAATAATTTATTACAACGTTATTATCATAGAAACTTCCTTGTGTAAATGTAAGAAGCCTACAAATCAGTTAATTTTAACATCACTATAATTTAATAATACATTTTAATAACATCACTATGTATTTTAATATTTGAGTGATGTAACAACTGTATAGTTTACAGCATTAGTTGAGACATTTTTTCCTTGTTGAAATTTGCCATGTACTGTACCTGACAGGCCGCAATTAATCGATATTGAACCAAACTGAAATCTATTCAAAATGCAAGCTTGTGAATTGAAATCGAATTGTGAAATGTGTGTCAATGCTCAGCCCTACAATTTTGTCTCTTTAACTCCAAACCCTTGAAATAACACCCATTATTGTAGACCAAGATTTCTTCTGTATACAGTGTAAACCTTATTTGAGTTATCTGCTGTTAAAACCCATCTAGCACTTTAGAGAAGCACACACAAAGAGAGGACAAAGACAAAATAAGCCTGTGCAAACAGACATCCAGAATTGTGAATGCTGGGTACAGAGGCATGATCCGGCTCTGATCCATCACCTCAGACTTGACATGATCCCCAGTGATGACAAATCACTCATTGAGAGGCTGCAGCTTTCACACAAGCACACGTCTTTAAATAAAACCATGTTTCAATGCCTCAAGCTGCATGGACAAATAAACACTGCATGGCAGTCAACCTTACAGGAGCATGCCGAGATCGCTTACATCTGAATGTCCAACACAGCATAACACACCCTTGCAAGAGATGTAGGGCAATAATAGTTGGTAATAAAACTGCTACAGATGTTATGTTTTCATATTGAAGTTATAATACATCATTGCAGCATATTTTAAAACTATCCACAGGATTGGTGATTTACGGAAGAGGATTAGGGCCAAGCAATAATAAAAAAATAAAACCATCTCGAGATTAAACTCGTTAAATTTCGAGAAAAAAGTCGAGATAAAATGGTGAGAATAAACTCGTTAAATTACGAGAAAAAAGTCGTTAAATTACGAGAACAAACTCGTTAAATTTGGAGAAAAAAGTCGAGATAAAATGTTGAGAATAAAGTCATTAAATTACGAGAATAAAGTCATTAAATTACGAGAAAAATGTCGTTAAATTTCAAGAAAAAAGTCGAAATAAAATGTTGAGAATAAACTCATTAAATTAACGAATTTATTCTCGTAATTTAATGACTTTTTTCTCGTAATTTAATGACTTTATTCTCGTAATTTAATGACTTTATTCTCAACATTTTATCTTGACTTTTTTCTCGAAATTTAACGAGTTTTTTCTCGTATTTTAATGAGTTTATTCTCAACATTTTATCTCGACTTTTTTCTTGAAATTTAATGAGTTTTTTCTCGAAATTTAACAACTTTAATCTCGAGATGGTTTTATTTTTTTTATTATTGCTTGGCCCTAATCCTCTTCCGTAGTGATTAAACGATATATAGGAAGGTAATTTTAATAGTTTGCATAGACCAGGCATTATCATTAAAAGAAATACAATTGTAACAGGTCGCGTAGCTATTGAAAATAAGACCTTTCAACATCTCTCACTCATAAGCAGTGCATAAAGTACTTTTGACAATCTCATAAAAAGGCTGTATTTTGTATCCAGTGACCATTTTCCACAAAGACCCACATCTATGATTAAAACAAGTTTTTGCATGATATTTACGCTGTGGGGTAAAAAGCAAACTCCTGGGACAATTTGGCAATTTGGTGAGACACATTAATTGCACCAATGACTATCAGGCAAGATCTATTCCTGCTTCATATTTATAGTTGTGTCCACTTTTCATTATGGTGTTCATTACCGTGTATAAATAATGTGCATAAATGTGCCTGCACCTTTCGACACACTCCATAATATTGCCAAGCAATATCCATCTTGTCTGTGGTTATCAGACATTACCTTACTGAATTATGTCTATTAGTTGCTTCCCAGCTTGCTTTGCCATCAGCCTCTTTCTGCAGCCATGACAGCATTAACTTTTAGCTTTATTGCATCTTCTTTACCCAACATACACCATTAATCTGCTTAATGACTACCATGACCCCTTTCATCCAATTTCATAAAATAAAATATATTAATAAAATGCATTAAAGCTCCTATTGTACAGGATCTTCTAATAAATCAGAGAGCACTTTTCAAGGAAACGGCTGCACATAACTGGATGGCCACTGGTTACCTTATTTATTTAATGTTAAGAGGGTTTTTGTGCGTTTGCACACAAAGATTAAATTAGAGGATATTAAATGTTTTTTTAAAAATAAAAGGAATTGCTTCTTGATTGACAGAAGCCTTCTCACTTGTGACTGAAAAATAGGCAAAAACAAAAAACATGTTCTATCATGTTTTATCAAGACAAACCTTGTTGGAGACATACACATTCGCTACCAGTCAAAAGTTTGGAGACACTTGAGTGACATGTTTCTCATTATCAGAAATCTTTTAATCTATTGGATTAAGTTTAAATGTTTAAAATGTATGTGTGCCAATATAAATTTACCTGTGTACAAACTGGTTTACAAAACATTTTATTTTAGTTGTATTGGGTTGGACTGAACGAAAGGCAGCAAACAACAGCCCGGCATATGGAATTTCTTCAATTCAATTATAAGTTCACATTAATCTAAAAATTTAGAAAATAGACGTGTCTGAACTTGACGCACATAAAAATGTTACACACCGGCACACATATACCCATTTAAGAAAATATGCAAAAAAACTATAACCTAATTAAACATGATGTCAACCTAACCCGGTGAATTAGGTTGATATATCTTTAAGTCTCCATTCCAATCATTGTAGTTCCTTGTGGCCTTGCTGTGTGCATAATAATGTGATCTGATTTATAATAACGCGAGAGAACTGAAACCTGACATATGCATGTTTTAAAATACACTTTATGATCTGCAAAACCTGGCAAGTGCTGAGATCCGGAGTTATGGTGTTCACTGCCCTGGGTCTAAGGCCTTTGAAATCAGCAGCAAGACTGGAAAGACTAATCCCTTTGATCAGAGTCTGCCTGACACATCATCATAATTTGTCCTAAGGTCCAAAGCACTGGGCAAAGACATAATCAAACTATCATCACACCATGCATTCATAAACTCGATGTTTTCAGTGACAGTACAGAGATCGTTTTTTAAGACAAATCCAAAGTATTTACAGAATATTTAACAGCCATAAAAATCATGCACCCACACTTAATCAGTGAAATATTCTTCCGATTTAAACAGAGCTTGAGTGAAAAAACGTTTATCAAACAGATCTGAGCAGGGTCAAAGGGAAGGGATTTTAACAGGGGTCAGGACCAGGGGTGTCTGGCTATGGGACTGGAGCAATACAGTGTCAGCAATATTTCTAACACAGGCAACCCACATTCATTAGAAAACCTTATATAATATAGGGCTGCATGATATTGGAGTATTAAATAAATACAATAGAACAAAGATACAAATGAAAAACAGTGCTTTGTTTTTCAGGTAAAAGTAAAATTCAGGTACAGAATTGAATAAAATGTAAAATAACACTGCATAGACTTCACTGTAAAAATTTAATATAATTAATCCTTTTTAAAGCTACAAAAGTGATTCTCTTTGTCTTTTGTTGGCTGATTAACATTAATAACTGGGACAGCAGCGGGTGCTATCATTTTAAGTCGTGGCCTAATGGATAGAGAGTCGGACTTGTAACCCAAAGGTCATGGGTTCGAGTCTCAGGGATTGTCGGTGAGGGGAGTGAATATCCAGCGCTCTCTCCACCCTCAATACCACGACTGAGGTGAGACCCTTGAGCAAGGCAGTGTACCCCCAACTGCTCCCCGGGCGCCGCAGCAATGGCTGCCCACTGCTTCGGGTGTGTGTTCACTGCTGTGTGTGTGTACTTGGATGGGTTAAATGCAGAGCACAAATTCCGAGTATGGGTCACCATACTTGGCCACATGTCACGTCACTTCACTTCACTTCACTTCTTTTAAGAACTAATGCACGGATTCAATATGATGATATCCAAGAAGGGGATTTTAACATTACTTTGCATGTATGTGTCCGTTCAATCACAAATAGATGGAAGAGAATGGAATTTGAAGTCTGCAGGACACAGAAAACAGCATGTAAGTTCCCAAAATGACTTCTCTTTCGTGTCTTCTTGCGCTCGAAAAGCTTAAATCGTTTAAACTGACAGGACCTAAAACACATGCAAATAATAAACTTTCACTCTACGATGGTTAAACTTTGAATTAATCAGAGAATCGCACGCATTTCAACCCGTGATGCTTGGATACAATCCCTATACTTGACTACCACGGATGCGCACATCACGAATTGACGCTAAAACGATTTATCGTGCAGCCCTAATATAAATGAAAACCTCTTGAGGAACTAAAACCATACTTAAAGGGTTAGTTCACCCAAAAATTTACTCACCCTCATGTCGTCCCAAACCTATAAGACCTTTGTTTGTCTTCAGAACACAAATTAAGATATTTTTGCTGAAATCCAAGGGTATCTGATCCACTCATATGCAGAAACGACATTGCATCTTTTGAGGTTCAGAAAGGTACTAAAGACATTGTTAAAATCAGCGACCTTAACCTATGAAGTTATACGAGAATACTTTTTGTGCGCAAAAACAAAACAAAAATAACTCAACAAAAAAATATTCAACAAATTCCTCTGTCCCCTGTCATACTGCTACGCTATTTTTGTTGCAGAGCTTCAGTGTTTATATCTGAACACGGGCTCAGTATTGGCAAGCTCCTGCATCAGCATCACATGCAAGCATCCTTCTGCTGATGTGACCAGAGCCGGCCAATACCGAGCTTCCGTTCGGACGTAAACACTGAAGCTCTGCAACGTATTCTCGTCACTTCAAATACCGTAGCAGTATGACAAGGGAACAGATGAATTTGTTGAAGTCATTATTTTTGCTTTGTTTTTGCGCACAAAAATTATTCTCGTCACTTTATAATATTAAGGTTGAATCACTGTAGTCACGTTGACGGTTTTAACGATGTCTTTAGAACCTTTCTGGACCTCAAAAGGTGCAATGTCTTTGCTGCCTATGTGTAGATCAGATACCCTCGGATTTCATCAAAAATATCTTAATTTGTGTTCCGTAGACAAACAAAGGTCTCATGGGTGTGGAACGACATGAGGGTGAGGACTTAATGACAGAAATGTCATTTTTGGGTGAACTAACCCTTTAACACTATGCTTTTATACTCTATACACACCCCATAAATGTGAGCCAACTCAACCGGCCATCAACAGACATCATTTCCAGCAATCATTTACAATATCATGCATATTCAAACTGTACTACCTACCACTCTAATATCTATATTCAAAAAGGAGTAAGTACTTTTTAAAATTTAACAGGGGATCAGCAGAGGAATTAAATCGCTTTGCACTGCATCCAGTTCCAGGCACATTAGCTGGTGTTGATTTTAATTTTAATATCAAAGCCTCTTTGCCATCAAGAGCAGTGCTCAAGATCTCATTACCCAGCCATGATAGACTAGAGGCAGAGCACACCTGCCACACGCCTCACCCACCCACCTGCTAACAGAACCCTCTGGGACAGTGGATCAGAGCGGAGCTTCTCAACCGGTGGCTTGTCACCTGTTCTAAAAGGGGCATGGACAAAAACAATGCAAAATACAAAAAATAAACTGCTACTAAGTATATAATTGTGCATAGTTAAAATGAAGGACTTTATCTACTTAAAAGATGAAAACATTTCACATATCGATTGTTCTGGATGTCAAATGCTGAGCATCCAATCAAACTTTACTATAATATTTTAGTACAAATTTAGATAACACTTAATTTTACAGTGTCCTTGTTACAATAATAACTATAAATCATGAATAATTATATGCAACTAACCCTAAACCAAACTCTAATCCTAACTAACTATATAAAGTACTAGGGGTTGCAAAGACTAGTTGACTTTAATGCTCTGCCATGACGCTTTAAGCTTGACGTTGACTAGTCGCTGATCATGGCCAATGGATAGAGCAACAGGATAAGAAATCTTTGAGGTCCACATTTACGCTCCGTATCCAATAGTTAATGACAAATAAATGCATACTCCGAGAGCGCTCCACAAGAAATGTTTGATTATACTATAAATAAAACCCACATCTTCGCTATTAGTAGAGAGACACTGCCATGTAGAATTAATTCACACACACAATCACTTTCTCACTAATGCATTCATATAAATGTAATCTTTATTATGCTACTTTATCTGTATCTGATTAAAAACTGATCAAAAATAAGCTGTTATGTAAGAGCACTGTGTCATATGCCATAGCTGTGTACAAGGCAACCAGAGTTCAACTCTCAGCTCGAGGTTCAGGCTTGTTTGTTCATTTTTGACATCATCATCGACTAATCGACGTCAACTCGACTTTAATCACATAAATGTTGCAGACATTTAACCCCTAGTAAGTACCTGTAGTTAATTCATATTACTCAGTACTGTCTACTAAAACACATAATACATCAATGTCTTTTGTTTTTCCATGGTTTCTACGGAAGTAAAACTGGAAATCGAGGGTAACACAGATATGACGACACTGACAGGCGACGCAATGACACAGGACGTTACACTGGGTAAAATAGCTGATTTCTCTGGATTTAAACATTGTTGGAAACATTTGGGATATTTTAAGCACACAAGTCAACAAAATATATAACACTGTTCTAGTGGTTTTTGGATATTTTAATCCAAATATCTTACATATTTGGACTTTAAGTGTTTCGAGCATTCATATTTTCCTATGATAAAAACCCCCCCAAAAAAACACTGAAACTCTGTTGAGTTATCCAAAGAAAAGATGTCCTGACTTTGATCATCCTCTCAGGTCAGGATAAACGGCAACTCTTAATGAGTGCAACTGTTCTTTTGATGTTACATATATGATTAACACCAGGGGCTCAATTTTGCAATGCGTCACAATTTGCCATGGACTAGTAAAGTCTTTGAGGCATGTGGTCGCTGCTGATGAGAGGGAGACAGATTAAGCCTGTTAAAATAATTAACATAAAAAAGCAAAGGGCATTAAAAGCGAAAGACATTCCGGCCCTCCTTTACCCTTGACATTCCCTCAGTCAGGCGCAAGATGAGTTGCAAAAGGATTTAATTTGAGAAATTACAAAACAGCAGGACTCAGGAGCCCCACAGGTATCGCAGACTGAATCTCTCCCTTGCCAATTTAAAACATAGACGTTAGACAAAGAGGGTGTGAGGCTTGGAGGGATAATTCAGTCTTGCACTACGCCTACAATGGGATTTGGTTCACCGTTCTATTTGGCCTCCTGTGGAGGGGTTTCGAATGGAAGGACACCACGATGTGCCTTTGCAAAAAATCTGAGTCTTATTTCACACAAGGATCGGCCCTCATCAGCACATCAAAGACTCCTTAATGCATTAGCATTCGACTGAAGTGAGCTCTAGCTTCTGCTACACTACACGAACACAAACAAATGATTGCCAGTTAATGGCCCCAGCTAGACAGCTAAACACATGAAACCGTGCCGGAAAGCCTCCAGCCAATAGTTCATAAAACTCTGGATGTTCTGATATAAATCTGGCAATTAGGCCAAATCTCAGGCTTACTGATGACGAATCCAAAGGATCGATTTCACTTTATAACACCTCAAAGAATAATCTTTCCATCATGTATTGGTGGCTGACATTTCATTTAAAAGTCATTGAAGAGGAAGTGTAATTTTTGCTAGAGATGCTCCGGTCAACCTTCCAATCCTTTCAATCAATCGGCCGGTTTTTGCTCCAAAAACATGATCGGCAACTGGGCATTTATGTTTTATGTTGGCCGATCTTGTTCCGGTTTTGCACACAAATTGCATTGCAATCATACTTTGTACGGGCAGGTCGCACATGCACATTCAATTTGTTTTGCACTAATCAGGGGTCTATACCATGAAGCCAGTTTAGATGGCTAGCCAGGTATGTTTCAGTTTAGTTTGCACCAACCCTGGGTTTAAGGCACCATGAAAGTGGCTTGGCTTTTAACAGTGTTCATCGCCGTATTAACTTACGCTCCATGGCTAACCTGCTCCTGGGCAGGTTATGTTTTAGGTACGAGATCTCAAACCAAAATTGAACCAATCAGCTGTGAGCAAAGTGACATGTCTGAAGCAATAAAGTCACTCCCCATGTCTCTGCTCCAAATTAAAGGTCACTACATAGCTTTTGGTTTTTAAAGACAAAATATTCTGGCTTTTAGCAATGCTTATTTATAATAATCTTGTAAGATTTAGATATTATTTATGTCATTATTATACCCTTAATCCATTACACATGTACAATTTTAAATTATCAATTATTATTCAGCACTTAGTTTAAATGTATATAAATATATAAAAGTAATATAAATAAGCTTTAGAATCAAGCTACAAAGACTACAAGATCCATTTTGAGGGTTATATTAGCTGTGTGAACTTTGTTTATGCAATGTATTATAGAGTTGCGAGCTTGGGGGCGGGGATTACGAGCATTTAAAGGGGACATGCACAGAATCGGCGCATTTTTAATTATGCCCCAAAATAGGCAGTTAAAACATTGTATAATAAAAAATCTATGGGGTATTTTGAGCTGAAACTTCACAAACACATTCTGGGGACACCTTAGACTTATATTACACCTTGTGAAATAGGGTCCTAGGGCACCTTTAAATGTTCAATTCTCTCTATACCTATATCATCTATAATGTCACAACTTTTACTTGCACTGATATAGCAAGATTTTTTCCTTTAGTTGTCCTCTTTCATAGATAGCTCTTTCCTTCTTGCTGTGTGAATTTGTTTAAATTCTTAATATTTTTCAATCCCGTAATATTCTGCAGAAGAGAGAAGTGAATCGCGCTGCTTCTCTTGCAAGAAGTGAATCGCAGTTTCACTGTTTCACAGCATGTGATTGGCTGTTCGCTACTGATGTCACACCTCAGGATAAAAGCCTGAGTTGACAAAGAAAGCTGATGATCAGCGTCAGGGAACCAACAAAGTCTGATTGGTTTGGTTGTGTAAACTTAAAACTAATCCTGTAACCCTGAGTTCGTTCAACTACCATCATGGTACAGCACCCAGTTGTTCCACAAGGTGGCAACACTGGCCCGGGCCAGTGTTTCACAGTAAAAAACTAAAATAAAGAGACGGAACAACAATAAAATAATGGAGACTGCAACAACAACAGATGCCCGCATTGACAAGAGCTTGTGTGAGGGGTTATGAAGTAGCCGCAACTTTAGTTTAAAAGAATACAAAGACATTTTTATCGGTCATAACTTCTGGAGAAAAATAACAGACACTGGACAAAGATGAAACTTTTTAGGGTGCACGTGTTGACCGCCTGCATTCCCACACCCTATCAAACGGAGTACATTTTGAAATTCTACATGTTTGCGTACTTAAAAACTAAGTATACTTTGGACTTAAAGGATTAGTTCACTTTGAAATGAAAATTAGCCCAAGCTTTGCTGAACCTCAAGCCATCCTAGGTGTATATGACTTTCTTCTTTCTGATGAACATAATCGCAGAAATATTAATAAATATCCTGATGCATCCGAGCTCTATAATGGCAGTGATAGGGATCAACGAGTGTGAGCTGAAGAAAGTGCTTCCATCTACATCCATCCATCATAAATATGTGTCCACACGGCTCCGGGGGGTTAATAAAGGCCTTCTGAAGTGAAGCGATGTGTTTGTGTAAGAAAAATATCCATATTTAAACAAGTTATGAAGTAAATCAAGGGGCAGTCGTGGCCTAATGGATAGAGAGTCGGACTTGTAACCCAAAGGTCATGGGTTCGAGTCTCAGGTCCGGCAGGGATTGTCGGTGAGGGGAGTGAATGTCCAGCGCTCTCCCCATCCTCAATACCACGACTGAGGTGAGACCCTTGAGCAAGGCACCGTACCCCCAACTGCTCCCCGGGCGCCGCAGCAATGGCTGCCCACTGCTCCGGGTGTGTGTTCACGGTGTGTGTGTTCACTGCTGTGTGTGTGCACTTGGATGGGTTAAATGCAGAGCACAAATTCCTAGTATGGGTCACCATACTTGGCCACATGTCACTTCACTTTCACTTTCACTTTCAAATAAGTAGCTTCCGCACAAGCCACCTTCCGTATTCAACGTACACAGAAAGTGTAAAACTCTTGCAGTTCACAAAGCTTACGCTACGTCCTACGCCTTCCCTATTCAACTTACGGAAAAAGTGTAACTGACGTGACACCAGGTTACACTTTCTTCGTAACTTCAATACGGAAGGCAGTCTGGCGGAAGCTACATATTTTATTTAAATATGGATATTTTTTAAACAAATGCATCGCTTCGCTTCAGAAGGCCTTTATTATCCCCCGGAGCCATGTGGAGCACATATTTATGATGGATGGAAGCATTTTCTTCAGCTCACACTCATCCCTATCACTGCCATTATAAAGCTCGGATGTGTCAGGATATTTATTAATATTTCTGCAATTATGTTCATCAGAAAGAAGAAAGTCATATACATCTAGGATGGTTTGAGGGTGAGTAAAGCTTGGGCTAATTTTCATTTCAAAGTGAACTAATCCTTTAAGTAGAGCTTATAAGCGCAATGCTGGTTTGTGTACAGCGCTAACCAAGGAAACGCGAGTTCGCTGTTCCATAAGCGCCACCTACTGTCAGAGAGTGAATATGCATTTTCATTCAGTCCTATTGCTGTTTTCGTTTTTGTGCAGGAATGTTTTATGTAGCATAGTGTCACAGAGCTAAAAATCAGACCATTCAATTTTTAAATTATACAAAACAAATCTAATATAAATCAAACTGCTCCGGCTACACAGCATCTTTGTTTGGATCGTGATTAAAATGCAGCTCTTGCCTGTAATTTCAGATTTTTTAAAGACCAGTTTGGCCTGTAATAGAGCAAAAAAACAACAAATAAATGTGCTTATGCAATGACAAAAATAGCAATCAGAATCATCCATGAAAAACCATGATCGGTGCATCACTAATTTTTACAAACTCCTATCTCAGCTAAATGTGGAGAGACAACTGTAAGCCATCCTTGTTTGAAAAGCCTATTTAGAGAAATTATTATAACTGCCAATTCATTTGGTGCTGATAGTGGCACAGAAATTACACATATCACCTACAAGAAAAAACTAAACACCTGTTAGGAAAATAACATATGGGGCATTCTCTTGACAACCTGAAAATTGCATTTGAGGTTTTAAACTAATTGTAATCACATATTTGTAGAACAAACACTCTTTTAAACATTCCTCAACCTTAACATCAAGATTTTTGTATTTGCTACACAACAAGCAGTGTCATCTTTTGTATGTACCACATTCCAATTGTGTTGAAATGTACAAAAAACAACTACCTGACCACATGTAACACGACGTTGAAGCTCACTTTTGAGTTTCTCGGACTGATCCATGCAGAACAATCTTGTGTGATGTTTCAGGCTCTGTGCACCCATCTTAATATTCTCACTGAAGCCTGTGCATGTAAAATAAGGATGGCAGGTTAGCATTATTGAGTCTCAGTTCCTACACTGGTCAAATCGCCATACCTATTTTAATGACTTTAAATAAATCGAGCCACAGCTTCTGCCTCCTAATGAGACTGTAAACAGGTGCCAGTGTAGGATTCTACAGCCTTATGTTTTATTTGTACAACAGTACTACGGCACAACTGACCCTCAACTATAGCTATAGCTACAGTAAACAGTGAGATACACCAGAGCAGAAACAGGGAAAGAAGTTTCTTGAGGGAACACAGCAGAATTTTTTCATTTTTTATCTGTTTGGTGTATGTCATCCTGATTTGCACAACTGTGGGCCTGTAAAAAACACAAACCTAATAGAAAATATATACAAACCAGACTTATACTCTTAAAGTTACCATGAAATCAAAATTTCTATTTAATTGTATTATTATTATTATTATTCTTTTTATAATTGTATTGTTATTAGTGTTAGTGTCATTAAAATGTTTTGTTAGTGTGCTATGGAAACAAACCACTGACGAAAAGGACTCTGGAAAATTTGTGAATAGATTATTATTAATAATAATAGTAATTTAATACATTAATGGGAAAATGAGCCAATTATCTTCTTGAAATCGTCAAAGGCATCAGCTATCGGTGATATCTCTGACTATCGTCGATGCACGATACTATCGTCCATTCGCACAACCCTACAATATTCCATAAAAAAAATTTTAATTGTCAATTTTAATTTTTTTAGTGACTTTAAATCAGGGGTGTCCAATCCTGCTTGTGGAGAACCACTGTCCTGCAAAATTTAGCTCCAACCCCAATAGTCGTGCCTGAACCAGCTAATCAAGGGATGCATCTCAATCAACTCCCTAGGTCATGAATCAGTATATTGTGTAGATGAATTTAGACACTTGACAGGCCAGTAAGGACCCTGGCTCACTACACATTGGGATTAGTGTTGTCAAAAGTACCGACTTCTAAGCGGATTCGTAAACACCTCTGATTGGCCATTGTGTTCACGCCCTCATCAGATATGTCTGTGATTGGCTATAAATGTTTACATACTCCCGAAAAAAGCTAACGAAAAGAGAATTGCTGCAAATGAATGGCTGAAATTCACAGTTAAACGTGGATTTGCTGTTATCATTTTGTCAAAATGTTGAATTTTGGGGTAAAATCATTACCCTATGTATTGTATTGTTATATATTGTATTGACAACTCATCAATTAAACATTTACCATCGTATATTCTGCATAATTGGGTGTTTAACACTGACATAAACTATACAAGTTTTAGGACTGGGTGATATATAATATTGATATAAATGATCACCAGGATCTAGACCTACCTATTTCTATAAAGCGTTCACAGGCTAATTTTATTTATGTAATTTCCCGGCGTTGAAATCAGGCACATATAAAGGTCTGGAAACACGATTCCTCGCTGCATGTCAATATCCATGGATTACTGGATCTTTGGTAAGTTGTAACAGAAACTCTGTCGAGTCCAACTTTTAATTTAATTGTTTGTTTTTCGTGTTTTACTCGCGTTTTCGCAGTTTGCCCTATTAAATCCAGTCATGCAGCAGGCTCTTTTGTCACTCAGACTGGCTGAGGGAGCGTGTTTCGGTGGGAAAGTGACGCAATGCATACCCTCTGATTATTATTTATATTTTTTCTTTCCTTATGTTTTATGTGCCGTTATATAGAGTACAACGGTTGAGTTCCGGGAATAAAAAGTCCATTCATTTTCTCCATAGGGAAATTGTTTTTTTTTGTTTGTTTGGTTTTTTTTTTCAACTTACTTTTATAATTAATTATAATTTCGTGGTGGAAAACTACATTACTACATTAGAAAACTGCATTATGTTGTACAGAAAATTCCACCGATCAGAGTTGATTTGCATGTTCTCCTGCTACCATATCTGTACATATAAAAACAACTTTAAATGAAAAGTTTTATATTTCTCTAATGGAATTATATCATGGGATTATAGTTCTCTGTAGGCCTACATTTACACATTTACAAACAGATAAATTTGGGTGAACCATAAGAGTTATTGACTATTCTTGAAATGTCCATCCATCCATTCTCCAAACCGCTTTATCCTCTAAGGGTCGCATGAATGCTGGATCCATTCCCAGCATCTCAGGCCACAGGCAGGCCACAAACACCCTGGACGGATGGCCGCCATCTCCACACAAAAAAATCCTTCTGGCTCATCCGGGATTTAAACCGGTGATCTTCCTGCTGCAAGGAAACAATGCTACCCACTGAGCCACTGTGTTGTACCTTGACAAAGGGGAGCTCACTTCAAAATGGTGGCTGGGATTCCCCTGAGGGAAAGTGCTTAGGGAAGTTTGTGAGTGTATGTCTAAAGGCGAAGTGGAACGCATCCATAGTGAGCATTGATGCTCCCTGGTTTTCCCGGTGCATTATCAGACTTTAGGGAGAGAACATTTCAGTGCACTGGTAGGATTTTGCGACTGAGACAGCCCTTAAAATGGCTGACTCCCTGATCAGGGCCCTGACTACTGAACAAGGGAGCTGATTGAGAAAACTTATTTTATTAGTATTTAATGTTCTCCGAGGCATGTTAAATTTAATAATGATTTTAAAAAAATAATCTTATCTTATAGTTACAATTGATAAAGTCAAACTGCATGTAGGAAAAAGGACAAGTCAGGTTTCTGCCATGCACGAATCATTGACTAAATAAATAAAATATATGTTTTGTTAAAGTTTGTTTTTTTATTGTCACATGTACAGGATACAGCGTAAAGTACTTGGGAACAACATACAATGTGCAAAAATGAACAGTGCAAGCATAAATTACATAGACAACAGACTTACACAACCACAAAAAGGCTGAATGCAACATATGTATAAAGTTTGTCAATAAATACATCTTATGTAATTTATTTATGGACAGCCCAGTGTGCACTCTTTTTAGCATGTGTGTATGAACTTGCTGGCCTGTTAAACTGTTAATGTGCAGTTCTGAGCGGGTTTAATCTCTGAGAGCACGAAAGCGTACAACAGACCCCCGGAGGCCGATGCACGTGTATCGATTAAGGTCATTTTACAGTCTGCTTCCCTGCATTGCCAAATGCAACACACCCCTCTCATTCTACTCTCCATTTACACTGCCATAATACCAAAATCCTGCTCTCTGCCCCACTCCATAACACTGAGCCCAGAAAATTACCCCATCTTTCCAGCAAAGGTTGATCGATACACTGCATATCTCACCGTGCAGACTCCAGCACATCTTCATTCTGCAGAGGGCTGACAAAACTTTTAAATTCTGACCCGCATAGACTTTCACACTGCAAAACACATCTCCTGGTAAGGGTTCATAGAGGGCCAGTGGTGAAAAGACTGCAAATAGGTTATCATGCTCAGAATAAACCTCACTGCTGGGTATGTTTGGCAGAGAATGCTCCTGAAAATATTCCTTAATGGCAGAAAAGAATCATAGTTGAATAGCTCATAGGAGGAATGTTGAAAGCAATCTCCAGGGAGAAAATATGCCCACTAACACCAGCATCGATCACATTGAAGATGACACAGCAGTAAGAAAATGAGACAAAACTCAATTCCAACAGTTCATATTCCATTTTTCTCCCTTGCAGCTGAGGACTAAAAGGGCAATTACCTAGCACTTCAGAAATGCCTCTTTCTTTACAAAGAGATAAAGAGAGACGTACCCTGGGCTTGTTGTTTTATTCTTTGGGGATTTGTCATATCTGAGACATTTAGCCATTTTCTCAACTGTCAACTCATCTTCTCACTCAGCTCCATCATTCTGTGGCAACATTCATCATCTCCCGATATCAGCAGGACAGTATGTGTGTGCGGCCTGGAAAAAAAAACACTCAATTTGATGGGCTATTTTGGTGTGGATTTCAGCTTCACAGTAGATCTCTCACCTCCTTGAATTTAGTATTCCACCGTAAAGCATGCAAAAAAGGACAGAGAAAGTGCAAACGCCAGTCTTGCATGTTTTAGAGTGGGAGTGGAATGGCAGGGCGAGGGGTAGGTCACGGCAGAGGTTAGTGCTGAATTACGGACTGTCACTGCTTGGACAGGGAGCGCAGACACCAGGGGACCCTGTCATTGCTTCAGGCTGACAGACGCGGTATCCAGACATAGAACAAGCCGCAGTCAGACCGGACACCCAAACGTTCTTTCTATAAAACAGTATCGGACTTTGGCTTACCTCCTGTCAGTGCGTAAGACACTAGACAGCTTTAAAATAAAATGCACTTGTTATATATACCAGTTTTAGTGAGAGCATATTTAGACTGCTTCATCTTCTGAGAGACAAGCACAGGATTCAGGCTATCATAACATTCTACCAATTTGAACTGTATTTTCTATGCTCGAGTTGAAATAGACAAAATAATTCAATAAAATGATCTGATGAGGTAAATGGAAAAAGAATGTTATATATATATATGTGTGTGTGTGTGTGTGCGTGTGTGTATAGAGAGAGAGAATATTGTCCTTCATACAGGTTATCAGCAATAGCATAAAATTATTTTAATAATAATAATTATTATATTATAAATAATAATAATAATAACAAA
>RJVU01035834.1:488293-509435 GCA_003731715.1 Anabarilius grahami
AAGGCACAAGAATTAAAAAAAATATATATATATATATATATATATATATAAATATATATATTTATTCAACAAAAAAGAAAAGAATAGTGAGTATAAATAAATGAAAAGGTGAGTAATACCTCTCAAAATCAGTAGTAACATCCCCTAGCTTGGCAAGACAGCTGTTGTGATCCTCTTCTAGTTTTTTGATTGCAGTCACATGAGCCTCTTCTAAAGCCTGCATCTCAGCACACTTCCTGCCAAAGGAGACAACGACACTGGTCATTTTTTACCAAAGAGATGTGATTCATCGTAACTATTAGAAGAAGTTCTCACTTTTCTAACTCAGAAGTAGTGTTCTTCAGCTCCTGCTCCAGTGTCTGGGTCTTCTGTGTGAGGTGCTGGATTGCCTCCACACTGGATTGCTCCTGCTTCTCCAGCTCTGACAGCTCCTCGAGCGCGTCCTCCAGCTCCTCACCGAGCTGTCTCCTCTCTGCCTCAGTCTCATCTCTCAGGCGCTCAAGCATGCTAGCCAGGGAGCCGCTGTGAGTCTGTAGCAACACACATTAGAGGAGCTTAAGAGACATTAGCCTAATCCACAAAGTCGATCAGGGAGACTTTGACTTCCTGATTGAGAGACGACACAGTACGACCTAGTTAAAATCTATTAAGTTGCACTCTTCACTTAATTGTCCCACTCATGCTGGTATAAATCACATCACAATTATATTCATTATTGATTTTTCTCTCTCGAAGTAGTACAACAAATCACAAAATGGCATGTTAGTAAACCGTTTTCCTAGTCACAGCCCTAGATACATATACTCAAGCTAATGAAAAACTGGAATAGGATGGGGGAAAAAAAGTCCTGTTTCTAAATCCTTCATAGCAAAGTTCCAAACAATACATGTACAGCAATGAATAAAGAAAAAAAAAGAAAAGAAAAGGGAAAGAAATCCCAAATAGACGTCCTAAGACTTATTATAATTAGTGTTCTTGTATGCATTGAAAGCTTTCACAAAAATGTTAAACTCCAGTAGTTGAATAGCATAAAGGGAACCTGGTTAAATGGACACAAAAGAAACTCAGGATAGTAGCTACTTAAAAGTTTAGTACTGCATACTTTTATGGTACCATCAGCCAATCTTGGTTGTCATGACATTAAAAAAAAAGAAGAAAAAAAAAAGGTTTAAATAGTAAATAAAAAAAATTAATTACTCAATCTTGTCATTCCAAAATCGATGACTTCTGTTCATGTGAAGATAATTTAAATATTTGCATATGGTTTTTGTCCATTCAAGTCTATGCAATCAAAGCTTTCACACAAGTACAAAAATACATCTTAAAAATCAAGCCATTTTCTCCAAGTCTTCTGAGGAAACAATCATTGATGAACAGATTTGATTTAAGCTTTTATATATAAACACTGATCATACACAAAGCTCATCAGAAATGGTAAACAGAAGCTCAACTGTATCATGCTTGATGCGCGAGAACGAACCTCATTGGTTCTAACACTGTTTACGATTTTTGTTAAAGGGATAGTTCACCCAAAAATGAATTATCCCATGATTTACTCACCCTCAAGCCATCCTAGGTGTATATGACTATCTTCTTTCAGATGAACACGATCAGTTATATTTAAAAATATCCTAGCTCTTCCAAGCTTTATAATGGTAGTGAAGGGGAGCCAGACTTTAAGCACACACACACAAAAAAAAAAAACCTGCATCCATTATAAAAATAATCCATACGGAGTTAATAAAGGCCTTCTGAAGCAAAGCGATGGGTTTTTGTAAGAAAAATATCCATATTTAAAACTTTATTAACTATAACAACTAGCTTCCGGCAGACGACCGTACACATACTGCACAAGTCGCCACAAGAGTAACTTCTGACGCGATGTATGACGTAGGATATAGGAGTAGTTTAAGCTTAGATGCCTCTCACGGTTCAAACAAATGATTTTGATAAGCTTCATGCATGTGCACTGATCAAAGTCTTGGAATTAAATGAGAATGAGTAAATAATTTTTAGTTTTGGAAGCTTTCATTTTTTAGAATGATTAGTCACTTTACATTTATAGCTCAAAAATGTGGATTGGCTCATACCCATGAGCAAAGATGTCAATTTACACACTTCCTGTGCCAATCGTGCAGCTGCAATTGAAATGAATGGGAACGGTACCTAAAACAAAGCTAATACCGGTGTAAACACCACCTACACATTCTCTTGATTACCTTCTCCTCCTCCAGTTGTTTGGTAAGTGCAGAGTGCTCCTCCTTCAGCTTTTCATATGCCTCTGCCTCAGTCTGCCTGCTCTCCTCCAATGAGTTGATCTCTGCCTTGAGCTCTTGAACCCGTCGCAGACCCTCCTCCTGTGTCCTGGCTGCACATAAATCACAAACAAACAATCCTAAGAGATTAATGATCAAATAAAACCCACAATGCACTTATTTATGTGCATCTCATAATCACACAAGCTTAGTTTCATGCCGCGTTTTAAAGCCAAATCTCATTCACCTCTTTCATCCTCTAGCACCAAGCATCTCTCGCCCATAAGCGCCACACGCTGATCCAGCTCTTCCTCGGTCCTCCTCAAGATCTCCTTCACACGGGCCAGCTCCTGCTCCTGCTGCCGAACCATGCTCCGGGACTCCTCGAGATCCTGAGCTCCCCGCTGCATCTGCTCCTCCAGCTCTTTCAACGACGTCTGCGAGGCCTGCAGATCCTGCAAGTGCTGCTCCAGCTCCTTCTCCTTTTCTTCTAGAGCCTTCTGGGAGTCTTGCAGCTCCTGCCGAGACCTCCGCAGCTCCTCTTCCTTTTCTTTCAGGCCCTCCTGACAGTCCTGCAGCTCACCAGTACATTTCTCCAGCTTCTGTTCCACTTCACTGCACAGGCCGGGTAGAGACGGATGAGGATGTGAACACTGATACCATAACAACAGCAACAATATGAAAATGCAGAGTTCTAACCTGAGGTTCTCTTGAGCATCAGAGACACGGCGCTCCATGGTGGATTTGTCCTGGAGCTTAATCCGCAAATCCTTTGACATTGGAGAGTGAGACAGACAGCTTATCTCAAACCAAGCAGCACTTCAAAGACTGATGATTCAACTTAAGCGGTGAGTAAATGTCAACTGGCTTAAGAGAGTCAAATTCTGTTGACCAAAACCAATACCTGAATCTCTTCATTTGCTGAGTCCAAGTAACTCTGCAGGGCTTTGATCTCCTCCCTCAGCTCCTGGATTATGTCTTCATTTGAAGAAGATAGAAAAAAAGTCAGATGTAGCTAACCCAATGGCATCATAAAACAAACAGTTCTTAGCATGCAAACTTACTGTGCAATTTATCCATTTCATTCTCAAGCTGCTCATTCTGGACTCTTGTCTCCTGATGAAGATCCTCTAAAACACAATGTTTAGTAATAAGCAAACATGTAATCACTAATGATATCTGAGTTACCACTAAATTTGAACAGTCTATAAATAAATAGTTTCTAAACCACTTTACTCAAAGTCAGAAACTTCTTAAATATCAATTTATGGTTCCAACGTGGCAGCCTGTACAATTTTACTTCTAAACAAAATAGCAATAACACTAATGTTAAAAAGTTTGGGGTCATTAAGATTTTAATGTTTTTGAAAAGTCTGCACTGCAGTAGTGCTGCTTAATATATTTGTGGAAACTATGATTCCCCCCATGTGATTTTTTTGATGAACAGTATGTTCAAAAGTACAGAATTCATTTCAAACAAAAATGTTTTGTAACAAATTCCCTTACTGTCGCTTTTTATTAATTGAATGCATCCTTGCTGATTATAAGCATTATATTCAGCAAAGATATAAGTATTTATTTCCCAACTTCCTCTGCCAACCACTTGACTGGTAAAATGTGCAGGCAAATCTTGCTGCGCTTGGGTAACAGACAAAACTGATATTTTCTGATGAGAACTGGTAAATAGACGGCAATCAATATTTCTGGCTTCTCTGAACAATCTAAAAAAAGGAATACTGAAATGCCACAGGGTCTTCTGGGAACACTTCTGAACGACTCAATCACTGAATCATTTCTTGAGCCACGCAAATGAAACTGATGTTCAGAAAAGCATACTACTCTTATTGCTGCAGTGTACATGTAGTACAGTGCACACAGTATGCAAATGCTCTATATTAATAGACACCTAGATATACATTTGGCAAATTGAGTAGCATACAACAGATTACTGTATGAAATAATGTGTCCCACAGCAATGCACTCATCCTTCCATCTGCAGTCTGATTGATGAAACGTAAATAATAATTTTAACTATTTAATGTTACATAAAATTAAATCACGCAAAATAACTATTGGTAATTCCAAAATAACTAAACACCACTCACTAATTTAAAAATGCAATGTGATGAGGTCATGTGACTAAGCATAATACTGTTGGAAACACTGAAATAATGTTTCATTTGATTTATTAGAATAGTACATGCTGTAAATAGTAGATACGGTATATTCTGTGCAGTTTTCAGAAAACATGTTAGTATTGTTTAGAACATGGTCTGACTTATGTTTCGACACACTGAACGTTTGTCGGATACATTCTATAAAATGGGACTGATCTAAAAATAAACATTATCAAATATACATTATTACTCCTCACCAAGATCCTTGTTTCTTTCCTGAAGAACTCTAAAAGTAGTTCTGGCAGTCTCCAGATCTGTTTCCAGGATCTTAACTTTCCCCTCTGAGCTGATCTGTAGGAAGCTCAGCTCCTGTTGAAAAAAGCACAAGCCCAAAATTACACTGAGCAAAACTGGTGAAGTTACACCAATTGTGTAACGATAACCTACCTTGTCTTTGGCATCCAGTTTATTTTTGGCCTCAATGAGATCCATGGAAAGAGAATTGATCCTCTTCTTGGTGATATCTGCAGAGACCTGTGAAAATGAAAGTGCAAAGACATTCCTCAGTAAACTTGAAGCAGTCCACAAGACACCCTGGTACAAAAACACTAGTCACCTTGGTCTTCAGGAACTCATTAGCTTTCTTTAACTCTGCGAGCTGCCTCTCGAGAGAAGCCACACTGGCAGCAAGGCCAGTCTTCTCTCTGACAGCCACGAGCAATTTAGACTCCAACTTCTTCAGCTCTTCCTCCAGGGTCAAAAGCCTGCGGTCCTGCTCTCCTCTCTGCTGCACCAAAGAACGTATCTATACTCCAGCATTAGCAGTAACAGTTAAGGTTAGGAGAAAAGACCAAAGAAACCGATCAGACCTCAAAGCAACAAATGGCCATCCAGGAAATGTTCAAAACATTTTGAGGTCTACCTCTTTCTCCAGTAGTCTTTGATGTTTCATCTCAAGTGTGAAACTATTTTTGTCCTTTTTGGAACTTAATGCATCAGCCTATGTGAGGAAAATACAAGAAAAGCAAATAGTTAAACAGCATAGCAAATACTGTTGACTGATAAACAGGTAGATAATCAATCTACTGACAAATTGTCTGTTTTTAGACACTTTGATGAACTCTAAAAGGGGATTGATTCTATTGGCTCACCCAAATATATTATCAACTATGATTTTGAAGAATATGGGTAACCAAACAGTTGATGGGCCCCATTGACTTCCAGAGTTTGGGAAAATATACTATGGAAGTCAATGGGGTCCAACAACTGTTTGGTTACCAATATTCAAAATATCTTCTTTTGTGTTCAGCTGAAGAAAGAAATTCATACAACTTTGAAACAACTTGAGGATGATTAAATGATGACAGGATTTTCATTTTTGGGTGAACTATCCCTTTAAATCTAATCTAATCTAATCTAATCACTTATGTTTTGTTGCTTAAAATGAGTAGGGGTTTACTTTGCGATAACGACCAACATTATCCTGCAATACTACTCATGTAATAATATAATTATATAATAAAAATACATATCTTAGTTTCCACTATTAAAAAAAAAAAAAGGATTTTCCAATGTACAAAATCAGTATAAGAAAAACATTGGAAAAACACAGTTATATTGAAATACAGTCATTTTAAAAAGGATAGTTCAGCCAAAATGTTAAAAAAAAAATGGTGTCTTCTTTTATTTGTGTACAACCTGTATGACTTTTTCTTCTGTGGAACATAAAAGATGACATTTTAAGAAATGTCTCAGTATATTTTGTCCATGCAATGAATGTCAAGGGTGTGCATGTTGTTTCGGACTAGAGACTTTTCTTATATGGATAAATATCTCATTTTTTGTTCTGTATAAGTAAAAACATGGAACAACATGAAGGTGTGTACATCTTTTATAAAAGTAATACTTCAGGTCTTACCAAACCATCAACAGACATGGTCCTCCGAACTGGAGACATGAGTACTTCTTTTGAAGGGGATGACAGGGGTACTTCTGCTGATCAGCGTTTTCAAATGAAATAGTTAAATATATAAATCAAATGCAATGTTTCTCATTCTTAAGGTACAAAAAATAAAGAAATAAAATAAAAAAGATTTAATGCTTGTTTAAGAAAATCTGCCCTCACTTTTGAAAGTCCTGAAACGCTCTGCTTTATGAAATGAAGCAGCTCCCTTCAGATCACCAGACTTCACATCATAAGTACCAGGCGGAGGAGCACAACCTGATAATCATAATACATAATATCAAAGATAATCAAGACTTTGAATATGAACTTCTCACAATCACGGATGCAGCTGAGGCGACAAATTCATCATTAATTTCTATATATTTAAAAGTCAGTTGTTTTGTTCCTATTTTTTGAGCTCAGATATGACGTTACTGATGTGTATTTGATAAATAATCTTTGTTTTAATAAACTGGCATAATAATTAAACTGTGTTTAAAGCATAACAGCTGCATTCAACTTCATTCACATCGTAGAATAATGAACAGACGCGTGAAACTTACCGATATGCTCGTTAAACCTCTTTAATGGAGCTCTTGAGAAAGACATGACCGATAAGAGTGGTCGAAAGCCCAAAGACTGTTGAAAAACTTATTTAAATTGTTAAATTGGTTAAACTTCAGTGATAAAACTTCAATACGAACCAGCGTCAACAATTCGTTTACACACCCGCTGAAATTTTGAAATGGTAACCCCGCCCAATTGATCTGACGAAACGACATTAGCCAATGAAATTGAAGGATATGTGACGGACAGAAATGTAAGCCAATCAGTAACGACATCAAGCTTTACGTCACATCTGGTAACGCAGCGTTCTCCCGAAATTCAAACTGCAATGCGATAGACTATTGAGTCAGAGATGCAGCTGAAATATCTGTGACCTACAATGAGTTTACTGGTCTCATCATATACGTGTTTTTATTGTAGTTACTGTTGTAAGTATTCATGGGTGAAATCAACGCCTCATGTGAACACTGGGCTTTTTTCTTTACATTTTTCTAATTCATTCTCTGTGCACTTTTATGTTTTGTTACAAACAGTGACTTTCCTCATTTGTAAGTGACTAAATAAAAGCATCTAAATAATGTAAAATCACACAAACACACGAGAAAGATTTGTTTACTTTTATTCAAAAACTTACTGTCTCCAGACAGATACAAATCAGAAACATTACAGTGGATAACAGAGGACAGGGAAACGGTTATGTATGAGTTTATATCTCTGAACAGGGAAAAGTGATAATAATATGTCTTAAATGTTAACAGAAAAAAGCACTAGAAAATTAAGCTTTACGTTTAAATGCATGTATATTTACACAATCTATTCAGCAGTTCAATGAATGTAGTGGTGAGGAACAGAAGACAGTTTAAGCCGAAGGGCATTTACTTTCATAAATTCAAAATCTGTCTGCACACCTTCTTTTAAATAATTACACTCATGCCATTTCAGAAATCCACTGATCCTTTTCTGATACGAAAGGAATCCAATGTACCTCACATAAAAGTTTCAACATGGAAGATTTATGTTTGACAACCACCTTCATTTCCTTTTTAAAACAAGGACGCTTTAAGGCCAAGGCATGGAATGATTAAAAAGTATACCCCAGACAAAATGCACATGTCTGCATTATAAGTTCACGTATTAATGTATTAGTTAAGCTTTGTAGAGCTGCCGAATGCAATGCTGTAACATTTAGGATCTCATAGGATGTTATGATGTTACACTTTGAGTATTTCATATTGGGAAAAACAAACTTGGAGCTGAATAAAATAGTTCTGTCCATGAATTGCAACTAATTTACAATTAGGAAAAAGGTGAAACCTAAAAAAAAAAAAACCCTCTTAAGACTGAAAAAAAACAAACAAACAAAAACAAACACACACACAAAAAGGAGGAAAAAAATAAAACATCTCAAAACTTTACTTGCTGCATGGCTACACACTTTCATGTTTAGACATGTTCTTATACATTTCAAAACCTTTTAACTAAGTTGGAGTTTTAAAAATAAGAAAAAAAGCACAATTATAAAATCAGCACCAATTTATATATTTATATATCATTTTATTTAAATGTAGATGTCTACATAGCTCTAATCAGGGAGAAGAAAATCTCCACCAGACATACTACACTAAGTTCTGTTTTATTAGAGACAACACAATGGCACTACTGGAGAGATTTCCTCTTCTTAGCTTGATCTTAGATTTTAGAGGGATGCGCGAGCGGATCTGATCTTTGGATAAGCCTTGTGACTCTGCGGAAGAATTAGCTCTTTCTGTGCATCTGCACAGTCTGACTGGGATTCTAAGTGCCTGATTTACTAGAGCGGTTGGCACATAAAAACTGTTTTGTTGGTGCAAAGAGAGCAACAGGGCCACTGAACGGTTGAGGTATTTCACATACACCAATCACTGATCATGTCACTGAAATTGCCCCAAACTTCACACATGCACCAAAGGAAGTAAATCAGCTCAGAGCGTTTCGTGTTATGTCATGATTTCTGAGGGTGGAATAAAAGGAAACTAAATTCTAGATAAAAAGACCTGGAGGTTTTTCTCCATTTCACATATTAGATAAGAAGAATAAAATATATCAATACTCACTATGATGAGCAAAAACCTGCTTATAAATTACTACTTTACACCAGATTACTCACTATTACAAAAGGGCTATACATAACAAAGTTGTCTTTAAGTTAAAAAAGATGCATTCACCCCTGGCTTCAAGAAATACCACAACTCTAAGAGATCTCACATATGTTTCTTTAAACATGATGACGTTCAACTGTGAAATATTTTTATATATATATTTATATATATATTTATATCTCTCATATACTCATGTATGGCTAAGGACAGTCCGAGATTCCATGGCGTTCAGTATCTACTGTCACGGTTTCGCACGATCAGGGAAAGCCCACACAATGATTGCAAAGACTTTGAATTGCTCCTTAATCCTTTCTGTGTTTTAGTAAGTGTCAATGGTACAAGCTGATTTGGATGCCAATCACTCCACTGAATTTAATTCTCTTTAGAGAATTAATGTGAATTCACACAAAATGTCTCTTCTCTTCACACTCCTCCAATTATAATCTTAAAACATGGGCACTCCCAGGACCTACAAGAGAAAATGTTCAAATTCAGTTCAGTGTTTAGAGTTACCAAACAAACGTTTCATTCAATCACCAGTCCAGATGGGTCTGATTAGTATTTATAATAGTGAGATGCTCTCCCCCTCTCTGTCTTTTTGCACAAGGGCAATTCAAACTATCTGAAATCACTCCTGCTAGTGCCATCTAGTGGTGATCTCTCTTTCACGTCCTTAGTGTCGGAGTGAACGAGTCCCCCATTACCGCTGAAAAGCATCATAACCCAGGAAATGAGTGCTTCTTACAGACTCATCCATGATAGAGGCAGGGTCGAAAAAGTCGGGCTTCAGTTCCGATCGCTCTCGTCGATTCTTTGATGGGGGCTGCAAGATACGAAAGAGCAGACAATGAGGATAAGATGTGCAAAAACAAGTGGTATTTATTTAGTTAGAAATTGTGACATTAATAGTTACTAATGTGTATTAAATTTATATACACACACACACACCTTAAGGGGAGACACTACAGGCAAAAACATAGTTTTTTCAGGCACCTGTCAATTTTGAGATTTTGTACTTTTTGGCTTTTCATAAAGTGTTTTTTCAGACTGGTGGAAGAAATCATCCAAAATACACTTTTAAGTGTATATTTTATAGGACTTTATCTATTTGCATCTATAGATTTCAATTACAGTAAATATCTTTAAAGGCCGTTTTCTCAAAATGAGTTTTTTCTCCTGCTCCGAGTCAGAAATCTCCACTTTCCAGTTTTATTCCTATCTATATTCTGAAGGTTTTTACAGAGGGATTTGTTGATGTACAATTTGCCTGATTTTATACAACATTTTATTCCTAAAAAAATGGTGAAAATATTTTTTTTTCTGGCTGTTGATAGTATTTTCTGATTTATGGAGTGATAAAAAGAGATATCCAAAATTCCTTCTGTAAAAACCTTTGAATTTAATATGTCCAAAAAAGTAAATGAGAACTGTGAACCTGACATCATCCAATATTCAGATTTTTGTTCTAGAAATTTATGCAAATTAGCGCATATTTAATTAGATAACGCCTCATTTGCATGTTTAAACATTACATTTTAGAAACTTGTAATACAAAAAATGTTTGCAATTTTTAATGTGATCAATCACCTGGGGTAGTATGGTTATATCTATTAATTTTTTTACCCTATTCACCTGGGGTGTCTCGCCTTAAGCAGCAAAACTGTTTTCAACAGGTTTTGATAAGAATTGTTTCTTGAGCACCAAATCAGCATATTAGAATGTTTCAGAGTTTTTAAGACCAAGTAAAGAACATTTAAGGAATAAACCGAATGGAACACAATACATTTCCTGGAGAAACAAAATTATATAATTTGTCTTGTTTTCAGGGGGAAAAAAGAAAGAAAAAAAAAAGACATAAAAAATCCACTTGATTCAAAGGAAAAACTAGTGTATATACCTCATTGACACTGACATTGATATTTATTCTTTTTGCAAAAACAAGACATATTTTGCATCTTAAGTAAATGTATTTTGATTTTAGAATATTCAGATATTTGTATGGGAAAATAAAAGACTGAGGAAGAAATTCATTTTATACAGCACATGCAACATTTAATGTCACTTTATGGATTTAAGACTTTCTGCTCTGATTTAAGACCTTTTTAAGAACTGAATTAAGACTTTTATAAGATCCGCAGAAACCCTGTGATTTCTGAAGGATCATGTGACACTGAAGACTGCAATAATGGCTGCTGAAAATTCAGCTTTGATATCACAGGAATAAATTACATCTTTAAATATATTACAATATGACAGTTATATTAAATTAAACTAACAGTTATTTTTAAATTAGGGCTGCACAATGCATGAAAAAACTGACATTGCTTTATTTTGTTTTTCTGCAATATGAAAACCAATACAATGATACGTTTTATTCTCACATAACCGACTGTGTTTACGAGGATACTCGCCGAGACGGGCATTTTGACTTAATTTTGTGTGCATGTGTCCGATCAAAAAAAAAAGAGGAGAAAAAAAAAAGAGAGAGAAAGAGAACTGAATTTGGTGGTCACGTGCTGTCTGTCAGTGCCCGAGTTACAGTCTTGCACTTGATGTTTAAACTGACATAACATAAAAACACATGCAAATGATAAACTTTCACTCTATGATGATTAAACTTTGCAATTAATCCGCGAATCGCATGCGTTCCGAACCGGGCCGCAGCTGACAAGTATGGATCACAAATTGACAAGGATCCCTATACTTGACATGGCACATCCTGCGATGTGACTATTGTGGATGCACACATTGCGATATCGATCCTGAAACGATATACAGTGCAGCACAATTTTACAGAGTAATAATATTTAATAATATTACGGCTTTGACTTCTTATCGACCCCAAACATTATGTAATAATTTAGACAAAAATTGGAATTAGCGTAAGCTTATTACCAGATCAATATCCATGGTGTCAAAGTCCATGCCTTCATTGAGATCCTCAATCCGGCCTTCTGATGACATCATCACATCTTCCACAATGGGTTCTTCATCATCCTCCATCAGGCCCGTTCCTCGACGACTGCAAGCATTTGCAAACCAATGACACCATGTTTTTTTGTGTGCATTTAATTGGCATCCGGCACCTGGACTTGTATTTAAAAAGAAATGCAGTGTAAAGTTACTTTGCAAGTGATTTTTCTTACATGGCATGCTGAAGGTTGCTCCTTAATTTGGCGTAGTTCATAGCTCTCTCTTGCTGCTGTCTTGCCACCTCCTCTTGCTGCTGTCTCTGTGCTAGCATCCAGGTGACTTGTGTGCTGTAAAACAGTATCATCACTACATCCCTTCATTCCCAAACTAAGATGCTAAGCAGCACACATGCATGAACATTTCATGGCTGAAATTAGCTGTAATGAGAGTGAAATTAGCTGTAAAAACTCCTTATGCTTTAGTATCAATGCTCTTACTTGTAGTCCATGGGTGTTTGGTGGTGCTGTGGCTGAGGGGTCTGAGGATGTGTGTGCTGCTGCTGCTGATCAGGGGTCATGGTGTACACCCCCATGTAACTGTCCTCAGGACGCAGGCGTTTGGGTTCTCTCATGACGGTGGAGGTGAGGTGGGGTGACGGCATCATGACGGGCGTCTGCATGCTCTGCTCACGGCTCATCCACACCTCGCTGCTGCTGCTGCTGCTCTCCTCTGCGCACAGACAGCAGGACAATCATTAAAGTTGTGATGAAACTAAAGTAGCGAAAGGTGTTTTCTTCTGCATTGTTACATAAATCAGTGTGTAATGGATTATAGAAAAAGAAAAAAAATGTAAGGCGGGGACTTGTTTCTGTGAAAGTGGACTCAATTGTTGGAGAAGTCCTGCATACATCACCAGAAGTCTGACATTTTCATAGAGTTAGTTTTCAATCCATGCAGACCATAAATTGGATAGTCACCATTAATTAAAACTGACATTTACTTCCTTAAAAATGTCAATGGTGTTATAATGCATGATCCATCAGTGCATGTTTATCAAGTCTCTGTGGAATACTTGATTCTGATTGGCCATCCAGCGGTATGTTATCCTCCGATAACAACCGGTAAAAACTGATAACACAGGCACTTCTGGGTAACTGTCACTGAAGTCGGTGCTTGACGCTTGCTAGGAACTGTTTTTCCTTATGGAAGTTTTGCGTTTAGTGCGCTAATAAAATATTAAAACTCAAATCAATATTTAGTTTACAATCATTTAATTATGTCATCCGGTATTGCGGACTCGCTCTCGTTTCATACATACGCAGCTGCTGCCATTTTGCGACGATTGTTTTGTTCACTGTGATAAGATAAACAGGTACGATTTTAAAACACTTTCATCTCATATCTCTTATCCCCATAATTATTTATGTGAAATATCATGTAAACTTACTTGCCACTAGCTAGCAATTGCTTTCTCTGCGGAAGCTTTGCGTTTAAAGAGCTAATAAAATATTTCGACTCAAGATCAATATTTCATGTCTAATTATTTACTTATGTGGCAAGTGGCTGTGTAATAAGCGGAGTAATGTACATCCAGCGGGTTGTAATCATGGAATAAACCCCTTCGGGCTGATGCAAAACCTGTTGTGGTTTATTCTGCGATAACAACCGGCTGAATGTACATTATACCTTACACATTAAATACATTATTTGTCTGAATTCTTGAATTCAAACTGTTTTACCTTCTGGTAATTTCCTCTTGCCGGTGGCAGGCTTAGCTTTTTTACTCCTGACAGAGGAGCCTCGGCTACTGATGCCACTGACCACAGACATCGTGTCATCATCACCCCCCGCCTGCAGTGAGTTTCTGTAAGAGATGAGCGGCAGCCAGCAGTCTTCTCTCTGCAGGGCCATCTGAAATGTCATGAAGCGCTCCAAATACATGTGGCTTTGGGAAAAAGAAAGAGGACCAACATTAGATCCAACAGCTAATGAATGCTCCACAAAGTCCCATTACGCAACTACACATATGCTGAGGTCAATAAACGGTTGCTTACACAGTCCGCTTGTCCTGACGCATTAGTTTGGATGAGAACTCGCTGAGAATGTCCAGAAAAGCCAGGTTGAGGGGAGGATGTCCTTCACCCTGAGGATTAGGCTCTTTGAAGGCAAACTCAATGCCGTCCCTTTAGACAAAGAGCAACATGAGGTGTAAACATGAGACGTAACTCCACAAAGTTTTTTTTTCACCCAAGAGAAACAGAATGGAATCTTACTTGTGTAGCATGGCGATTGCCTCTCTAGTCTTGAGCTGATCTAGACCAAAAGTCAAAGAGAAGCGCCGAGCGAGCTCTTTAATGCCGCAGAAAGAGGAGGATGAACGGTCAAAGCTGGGTCCCAGATCTGACAGCATCTCGTTGAAGAGCTGCACAAAGCAGAAGGAAAAAATGTGAACAACCGGTAAAACAAAACCCGGTTTGATGGAAGATACAAAACATTGCCACTGACCTGCTGTAAACTCAGAATGAGAGTCTTTGCACATTGGATTTTGTCAATCTGTCTTGTCTTGCTCATAGTTTCCTTGATGATATCACCATAGTCATTGTAATACTAGACAGGAAACAGAAAAAACTGTGTTTTAGTGAACATTAAAGGAAATTAATAAACTGAAAATAAATATTTAACAACGAAAAGACTCACCCTCATGTATTGCTTAAAAATATCTGCACCAGTGTTCATCTCAGCTACATTGTAGATAATGAGTTTGCAGTATGCGGCCAACAGATTCCGCCTCTTGTGCAAAGCTTCGATTTTTCCTGCTTCATCATCCTGCTGTCCATCTGATCGAAAATAAAGAGACTTTCAAATAATGCTCATGAATGTGACTATGAGCAGCTTGAACAAGGAAAACTGCTGCCCTCTAGTGGTCACTCTGAAACCTGACTCCAGTTGATCAAACAATTCTCCTTTTAAACTACTCAGTCTACTTCAGCTAAAGCTCAGTCCACAGCAGGATTAAGTGTTGCTAAAGTCTCTAATCTCTAAATCAATTAAACGCTTCTAAAGACAATTTCCTTTGTGTTGTCTTAGTGTTAGAATTCAACATTAAACAGCCAGGGGCGCTAAATCCATTCAGCAAAGCCTGTTAAAGTCGTTACGCTATTAGCAGTGATGGACCTGTGCTGTTGCTGTCTTCATCCTGGTCAATGAAGACGTGGTCCAGGATGAAATTGAGAAGCTCGGACTGCAGGGACATCTCAGATGTGTATACTAGGGGCTCGAGAGCTTCCCTCCCCCCTGAGATGATCTGATGGCTAAAGATCAGCAGCAGGTCACAGAGGATGGTGAAGGCCTGAGGGAGAACATACAGTCAAGGTACAATCTGGTTGTGGCATGAGGGATAATGACTTCTTGTGACCTTTGATATGGACCTGCTCTTTGACGGCAGTGTTGACGCTGGTTAGGTAACGCTGGCACATTAGACAAAACGCCCTCATCTGCTTCCTCAGAGTCAACATGTCCTCCTACAGAGACCAAATGTATTGTTGACATCCAACAAACAACAGTAAACAAGTGAGAAGTATGAATGCATATGAATCATATGAATGGGAGCTACCTTTTTAGAAGTACCCTCAGAGACCTTGGCTAAGCTCCAGAGAATGACGTAATGTGTGCACTGCAGTGCGTGAATGACAATCTGAGAAGTCCAGAGACGGTAACGTTACCCAACAATCATGAAGCAAAAGCAAAGTTTCAACTGAATTCAAGGTGTTATTTCTATGGGAATGCATTTATTTATTTTAAAAAAATAAATAAGCAAAAAGAGGTAATAGTGAGATAAAGTTTTACATAAGAAATAACATCACACTGGATTATTCAGAATTCATTGATTATAGGTCTTTGTTCAGGGGAACCCCTGACGTAATTAACTATTTAATGCACTTCATGTTAATAACTAAGAATGGAATATATTTTCTTTCTCTTTGTATTTTTACATCAATATGGTACAAGATCATCCTTATTCAAATCAATGTGATAAATGATTTAGGTTAAAAGTAATCTAAAAAGTAATCAAAATGAGTAATCTAGAGTACTAACTACAATTTTTGTCATGTAATTTGGAATCAGTAACTGACTTCAATTTGTAAGTAATATACCCATCACTATATATAAAAATTATAAAAGTTATAGTCGCAATTACAAAAAAGTATTTAGTCTAGCGCAGTCAGGCACTACTTTAACATACACTCGACATGCTGTCTTAAAACGTACCTGCTCAGGCATGTCTCCATTTTCAATACCAGTGTTCAATAACTTGTAGTTGCTGGTGAAGAGGTCCCATTTCGAGAGATCATGAGCACTAAAACATACATAGGGATGAAAGGGGTTTAGAAAAGTAAATAAATGACAGCCTTTGCCCATAAAGTGATCATCTGTTAAAGACAAAGACTATATGATGATACAGGAAAGCCTTACTTGTGGAAAGCTGTGATCCTCTTCAGTGTGGACAGAACTTGGTAAGCATCGTCTTCATCTGGGTCTTCACCCTGTGAAGGAAACAAGCTGCTAATGAGACGACAACAACTTTCTGAGCTTCTGCATTCAGAAGAAAATTGTTTGGACTGAGTACTAGGGATGTGTAAAATTACTTATTTCCAAAACTGACTAGTCAGACTAGTTCAACGCTCTGTCTTAATTTTACATCACGTGCACCAAACCCTGATCAAATGCATTTCTTTGGGCTGCTCACAAAAGATACAGACTTGTGTAAAAAAAACACAACAACAACTGGTTGTGAATGTTGTTATAAATTGAATTTGAAATATTTTAACATATTATACACATGCATATACACGCAGTGAAGATATCTGTGCTAATAGTATTCTTAGCCTCTAACTCTACTACTGGTGAGTAAAATCGACCAATTATATAGATTTTGCTATTACTCAGACATTTTGAGATGCAACACATACTACAGCCCAGAGCACGACTGCTAAAAATATTAACAATTAGGGGGGGAAAAAATCTTAATAAACTAGTGCACCTCACTAATTAACTTGTCACGTTGGAAATGGAGGCCAGACCATCCCCAAAGAGGCCTCCAGAAAAACAGACAACACAAGCAGAGCACAAATACAAGACTCTTTCCAAACTTTTGTTCCTATGCAAACACAGAACAACATCAAAGTGCTCCTGAATCTCCACCCTGCGCCGCCCGCTGTCCTCACCTCCTGCAGGAAGTCCTCCAGAAGCTTATTGAACTTGTCCACTTGCTCATCTAAGAGCTGGCTACGGGCAATATCCACCCGGTTAAAGATGGTGAACTCCTCGTTGCACAGGGAGTGGTAGGTTTTGGAGCAAGCCTCAAGCACATCTGTGTCTGTGTGCTTCTCCACAATCTCTCTGATTTGTCTTAACAACGAATCCAGGTGCTGCGAGGGGAAATGACGGCTTTCATTCACATGCTACACAATCAGTCTATTGTCAACAATCATTGTGCATTTATTCTGTTTAAACAACATGTGGTTCAGACCTTTTCCAAACGCCCTGTGGTGTAGATCTCCAGATCAAAAAACTGGGGCAGATGCAGCAGATTTGTCACTTTCTCTGCATCTACAGAGTACTGTATGAAAGAAAATATATATATATATATATATCAGTTTCAGCACTCTTTAAATAACATTTCATGTTGCCTTTGACTTTTAATGGACTTTAACCTTTGCAAGTAAAGCTGGCAGTGCTATAGCGAAGAGCTCCGTCATTCTCGTCCGGTCGTCAAGCTGAGTCTTCTTCTCCTTCGCTGTCAAAACCTGAAAGCAGATCAAGTGAGAATTGAGAACAGCATGTAACAGGTAACGTGTGAAAGCATGGATCTGTCATCAAGGGCTGGTCGATGCATGTGGCATCAGGTCTTACCCTCTTGCCCGTGCCTCTGCCCACAGGAGGATGGCACTCTGCAGCCTGACGGATGGTGCACAGCATGATCTCTATAAGAGCTGTCTCCTGTCTGTCCGTCAGAGCTGGAAAACACACAAAAGGTAATTAATCTCTTACTCCCTTCGGAGCAAGTAAACTTTCAGGTGGTGTGTCACTGAGTCAGACCTTCCTCTCCAGGCAGTGGCTCATCCAGCAGCAGGCTGATCATGCAATCCCAGTCCTTCAGGATCTCTGCTGCACAGTCCCACATACTGTCCACTAGGTAGGCTGCATGCTCGTGAAGCTGAGGATAAAAAACATATTAGGCTCATAATAGAGACTATCATGCTTCATTACTGAATTGTATTTCACTTAAACTGTCTAGAATGGAAGAAAACAAACTCAACATGTATAGAGGGGACGTGTTTGAGAAACTTGTTTTTGCATTTCTGTTTGGTGACATTATTCGCACAGAAATTGCACCCTTTAACATGCATACTGAACTGTTTTGATTTAATGTCACTTGCAATCATGTTGTTGATGTTACCTCACCTCACTCTCCAGGAAGAAAAAGACAGCGGTTTTTATGAGGTTGGCGTTCACGCTCTGTCTGCCTCGTCTCTTGGGCATGCTGTCATCTTCAGGGTCTCGATGACTGAACAGTCTGCAAACAAAGATGAAAATGTAAAACCTCATCCTAATACTGCCTAACTACCATGTCTATTCATTTATCGCTCTAGATATAGTTTTGTTTCAGCAGGTCAAAGACTGGGTTTATAGAAGCTTCATGTAGATGAGAAGAACCACGAGTAAAACTCACTTTTTGAAGAGGAACTCTCCTGCTGCCACAGCGACGGGGCGGTGGGCTGAATACACTAGGTGGTACACACTCTCACAGTCTTCTGCAGTCAGAACCTCATCACTGCTACTGCAATGCCAAACAACAACAGCATATGAACATTCTGTCATACTGATTCTCACAGCTAGTTCTGCCTATAGTATTTCAGGAGATCAGTCAAGTGTTGACTCAATAACTCAGATTCAGTGAGTTTATTCAGTGAATAATTTGACTGAATCGAGCAGATAACTCACAGGTTCATGAGTCTTTTTGAGCAATTCATTAATAGAACTAGGTCATAAGTGTAATTTGTTTGTTAATTACACTACACCACCAATCAATGGTTTGGGGTTGGAAAGATTTAAAAAAATAAATAAAATGTTTTTGAAAGAAGTCTCATATGCTGCATTTATTTGATCAAAAAAAAAAAAATACTGAATTATTACAATTTAAAAAATCTTTTCTATTTTGATATATTTTCATAAATTAATTAGTATATTTTAAAACGTAATTTATTCCTGTTATGGCAAAGCTGAATTTTCAGCATCATTACTCCAGTNAAAAAAAAAATACTGAATTATTACAATTTAAAAAAACTTTTCTATTTTGATATATTTTCATAAATTAATTAGTATATTTTAAACGTAATTTATTCCTGTTATGGCAAAGCTGAATTTTCAGCATCATTACTCCAGTCTTTAGTGCCACATGATCCTTCAGAAATCATACTAATATGCTAATTTACTGCTCAAGAAACATTTCCTTTTTAATTATTAGTGTTGAAAACAGTTGTGCTTTTTTTTCAGGACTCATTGATGAACAAAAAGTTCAAAAGAACAGCATTTCTTTAAAATAGAAATCTTTTGTAACATTATAAATGTCTTTACTGTAACTTTTGAGTATTCATTCCTTTCAAAAAAACAAAAATGTACTGACAATATTTTGTAACCCTAAACCACAAACCCTAATTGAAATTACCAACTCATATCAAAAGAAACTGTGCTATAGTAGAAAGTATAACCAGGGTTTTACACGTACTGTAACACCAGCGTGAGCAGTTTTATTGCTTGCACTGCAACGTCATACTCCTTGTCCAGCGTCATAGATACAATGCGGTCCTGATGGAGACAGACAGATAACCCCGTCATACTGACTTCAAACACTCAACAGTGAAAAAGCACATAATTTTATTTTTAAATTTTGAGAAGATACATAAAAATCATTTAATTAAACTCTTAATTTCACAGGGGAGTATTGTTGATGACTCATTTCTGTGCTTGCTCTATTTTGGATGGACTTGGATGGACTTGGATGAAGCTTCCCCAGATGGTTCTCTCACCTTGAAGCGGCTGGTGAAGAGCTCCAGTTTGGCGTTGAGCTCGCGGTTATAGTACAGCCCCTGCAGAGCTGTGAGACACTTCAGACGCACCTCACCTTGCTGAGAGAGAGAGAGAGAGAGAGAGAGAGGGGAAGAGAGTTACAATTTTGTTCAAATTCCAGAAATGTGTCGTGACTAACTCCATCTGACACTATATTTAGGGATTAAAGAAAAAAGAAAAAAGAAAAAAAGAAAAATGGTTGAATTCTCACCTTGTCATGCATGGTCCAGCCCACATACTTAAGATAGCTGTCATTAAGAAATGCATCACTGTACATTTTCATCCACACACCGATCTCCTCGATGCAGATTGCCCGGATCTCTGCTATTGCATCACTGAGGAGGAATAACAGAAGCACTTAAGCCCACAGACACCCACGGGAACACATCAGAGTATTATTGAGTAATCACTTGAGTGGTAATTGATGATGACAGTATGCGCTGGTAGAAAATCAACGCTTATGAGTGTGCATACCGATATCGGTGAACAAAGACACCCTTGAAAATGGCATTCATCATGTTTTCAATTTCATCTTGATTTTCTTGTAACTGTAAAGAAAAAATTTGAATTATTCAATCATTGCTGCAGTCAGGGCATGACAGTTACATGCATTACTAGTCAAAGGTTTGTGTGTGTGTGTGTATATATATATTTATATATAAATTATATATAATGGCATGCAGTTGCTTCAAACAATCATTCAATGTAAATTGTGATCATCGTAATTAATAAATTGCAATTACATGGGAATAATCGACAATTATGTTTTTTGTCATAATATATATATATATATATATTTATATTTGAGCTTCTAAAGTCACTATGCTTTCTCTTGACTCCCTCTTGCTTTTTTTGCTTTTTCTTTTTATCAGAGACTCTGATTTGGATTAACTTTCACATCTCTCTCTCTTTTCAGGGTTATGGGCTCCGCAATATGTGATTCATTAAGTATTTTCCATTCTTATTATATATTACCATGGCCTCAATATAGAATTAAATTATTTATAATTAAGACAAAACAACAAAAAGTGAATTTCTTATTTTAATTCACATTTTAAGAACCAGCAGTCTTGAAAA
>RJVU01035834.1:511536-537891 GCA_003731715.1 Anabarilius grahami
TATAGTTGTAGTTATAATAATAATAATAATAATAATAATAATGTTTTATTTATTTAGCACCTTTCAGGAACCCAAGGACGCTTTACACTAAGTTGCTATATAATATGAATACATATAAGTATACAGTCAGAATACAACATGTAATCAATCAGATGGAACAGACAAAATCTTATTGTTATGGATATTGTCCTTTATATGAACTGCCCATAACTGTCAAACTAAATTTTTAAAGACAGGTTTTTAATGACCAAGATCTTAATGACCTTTTCTCAATACAAAACTACCATATGGTTTAAGACAGCTTGGAATATAACACTACTTTTGTGATGATTTATGTCCACTTTGGAGTTTAAAGGTTTAGTTCACCCAAAAATAAAAATTCTGTCATTAATTACTCACCCTTCCTCTTCACAACACAAATTAAGATATTTTTGATGAAATCAGAGAGGTATATGACTCCATAGACAGCAATTTAATCGGCACGTTCAATGTCCAGAAAGGTACTAAAGACATCGTTAAAACAGTCGAGGTGACTGCAGTGGTTCAACCTTAATTTTATGAAGTGACGAGAATACTTTGTGCGCGCAAAAACAAAAATAACAACTTTATTGAACAATCTCTTCTCTTCCCTGTCATTATCCTTATGCAGGTGACGCAGTAAGCACAGTGAAGGCTTCCAAGTTTACGTGAGAATGCCGGCTCAGTATTGGCCAAAGCTGTCTGCGTTCTGACGTAGAACCTGGGAGTGCTGGACGTAAACAATGTATGACAATGACAAAGAAGATACTGCTGAATAAAGTCTGTATTTTTGTTTTGTTTTTGCGCATAAAAAGTATTCTCGTCGCTTCATAAAATTAAGGTTGAACCACTGTAGTCACATCGACTGTTTTAACAATGTCTTTAGTACCTGTCTGGACCTTGAAAGTGGTGGTTAAATTGCTGTCTATGGATGAGTCATACGCCTCTCGGATTTCATCAAGTATATCTTAATTTGTGTTGTGAAGATGAACAAAGGTCTCACTGGTGTAGAATAACATGAGGGTGAGTAATTAATGACAGAATTTTCATTTTTGGGTGAACTAACCCTTTAATAACTCCTGTGCCCATTCGCTTTCATTATATGGAAGAGAGCAGTGTGAACATTCTTCTTTTTTCTGTTCCATGAAAAAAGTAATAAAGGTCGGAATAAAACGAGGTTGAGTAAATGAAAACAGAATCTTCCTTTTGGGTGAACTATCCCTGTAACTATCATGACTCTGTCTGTCACACAACATTTACCATCTCTGAGCTCAAACCAGATCACATGAGAAATGACATTCTAACCTTTGCAGCCAGAGCACTGGATGAAGAAATTGATCAAGTCTAGAAGTGCGACGTCTCTGTCATGTTTATAGGACTCGATCCAGTCATCAACGACCGACTGCAAAACAGGAGAGCAGAAATCTCACAAAGGTCAAAATCTGCTCGACTACACAGTGGTACATCTGTCTGCATATTCTCCTGCCAACACTCCAGAAGCCACAATCCCACATGAGGGAATTTAAGATGTGAATGCCAGAGCGTGACAGAGGGCAGTGTAAAATCCGGTAATATGCTCACTGACCTGCATGGCACTCTTCCCCAGCCTGACCACTTCAAAAAGCATGACATTTTCCATGCCGTTTTCCTGGTGGTGACCGTTCATGCGTCCAGCTCCTTTCCCCGCTCCTTTCCCCTTCTCTCCAGGGCCCTTCTTTCCTTTCTTCGCCTGAAGCAGAGTGACATTACAGGTCAACAGTAAAGAACTGGATCAAACTCTTCACAGTGGCTGGAGGTCTGGATAACGTCCACAGCAAATACACTTCCTAAGTTGCAAATATCATGCGCAAATTGTTTGCTATGAATTTTACACTTTTAAATAACCTGACTGATATATTACAAACAGCCGGTGCTTGTATTAAGATGCTTAATTCAAATATTTAAGCTAAGGTAAAAAAAAATAAAGCCATTTGTTTACTGGCCGGTTACAAAGAAACATGGTTAAGTCATCATTCAGTTTAAGTCAGAATCTTAAGTTAGGAAAAGTTCACGATCCCTGGCCAATTATTAGCTCCAGAACCATTTCAGTGGAAAAGGGGTAAAAGGCCATTTAAAAGGAACCTTGTGAAATCTTGTAAAGACTCTCGATAATCAAAAATGTCAGAGTCCACATATACCTTGCCCTTCCCAGTGAAGACATTCCTCCCATCAGGATCATCGAAATCAGTGTCTGATGAGAATCGGGTGTCAGCGTCCCTGTTCACACAAACAGATCAATGTCATCAGAGTGAGGGAGAATGTGTGAGCGCATGCATACATTACTCGTGTGTTTCTGTACTCACTGAGGGTAATGAAACTCTGTTTGTAATTCCGGTGCGGCTATCATTTCTTTAACATCTTCTGGTCCACTTCAACTTGTCAAGGGCTTTGTCTTTATACACACAGAGAAACAGCAGGTACTTTTGTCTCATAAACCTAAAACACACAAAATGGGAGAAAAAAAATAGTAAGGTCTTGTGTTCTTATGTGTTGAGGTTAAAAACAAGCACACCTACATCTGTAATCTATGAATCCTTGCTCAATATTATAAAAAAATCAACAAATCGACTGTTTTTGAATAATTTTTTTAATTGTTGGTCTATATTTATGCGCGTCAGTGGCCAATGCATCGCACCTCAGCTTTATTTTCATGTTTTCAACCATAGGAGTCACACTGCTACATTAATGCAAACTGAATGTCATAGTGTGTGCAGTGTTGACAAACTCTTTTGCATGTAAAAACAGACATTCCCAAAAACTCTCCTCCGGATTCACAAACGTCAGATTTGATAGTTAAACGCGTGTATGTTAATGAGTTTCCAATCATTTGTAAATAAGCCGCACTTGCACGGCCATTTATAATTAGCATAAACCGCGGCCATTTGTTACAACTACATAAATTGTGTGTCCAGGAACACTGTGGAATTTTCTGGACTTCCTTCTCCTGTTTGGCTCCAGTATATTGTATAAATGCAAAAGAGACTAATTGGCCATATGCAAAACAAAATATATTCAATTAGGGGTCCACCAAAGCCAGGCACTCTTCTGAAAATGCCCAGCTGGGGGCGCTTGGAAGCACTTTGGAGGAGCATAGTTTTTTCCAGCTGAAATGCTTTGGTTGCTATGAAACAAAATATCTGTGGAAGTAATGTGTTACTAGTACCGGTTTGTTTTATCAGCAATTGCTGAATATTAAAATGCAACAATACCAACAAGATTAACTTCTCCACTGTTATACAGTCGTGTGCATATAAGTAGGATGTTAAGTTTGGTTGATCAGCTATTTGTCCCACCCCTCATCCACTGTGATTGGACGACTGGGTAAAAAGTGAAGTAACGAGCACTGAGTTTTTACCCACAGTTGAACATTTTTCAATTCTTCAGAGCTTGAGTTGAAGCCGCTTCTTTGAGCCCCTCTAATACTAACAGCATGTAATGTACATTTAACCTAAATAGTTAAAATATTATCTATATGGGCAAACAAACTCGTAGTATTATCAAAATGCAGTCATCAGTTTGCCTAAAAGAACACAAAACGTTCAATTATTATATGCACCATTTACACATGGTAGGGAGCAGGTGTAAAAAAATCATACCAACTAACAAATTACGATCACTTTCATGAATCTGACAATTTAACATCAGAGCGGCTTTACAAACAAAATGAGTTCTGCTTGTGTTTCCTGAATGAGGCCCATTGTGTTTTCATAATCGTGAGTAACAGTGAATAATAATAGTGAATCCTTGCTGTCACTTCTGAGTATTCATGCTCATCCTTATCCAGAAACTATGTAACTGACATAATCAAATGGTTCAGTGCAGCAGTACATGTGGACTACTAAAATTGAAATGGCTCCAAAAACACTCTTACAGTTTTACAATGTCTACAACTTCACACAGTCTGTCACTACAGCTAGGCTGAATAAATGCAGTTATATTGTAGCCACAAGGGGGCAATATGGCACCACATGTGACTCTGAGCTGATCTCTCAGACAGACTCTTTCAGTCAGTGTGAAGGAACCTTGAGTGAAAGCGGCAGGGCAGGCCATGCACCTCTTTAAATAGATATAGCACCATTTAAATAATAACAATAACAATGGTAATAGTAAAGCAGATATTTTCCCTTTTAAGATATTTTTTTCTTCAACTTCACAACTTAAGTATAAAATCTTCATATTTTCATATCTTAAGTTTATGATTTTTAAAAGCACTCTTTCACTAAAACAAAGCTATAGACCATATTTTCTACACAAGAGGGATTCAGACCAGCACATGACGCACAAAACCTTTTCTGACAATGATGTTACAGTGAAAAATGAAAAATCTGTCATCATTTACTCTCCCATGTTGTTTCAACGAAACTGTATGACTCTTTATTCTGTGGAAAATAAAAGATGATATTCTTCAAAATGTCACATCTTCCATACAATGGAAGTCAATGGACTCCAAAACTGGTTGGTTACCAACACTCTTCAAAATGTCTTATGTTTCACAGAATAGTCACAACGGTTTTTAACAACATTTGACATTGCTAAAACCAGTCAGTTATTCTTTACATAAAATGACAAGCCCTTTAACTTCTACAGCAGAGGAGAGAGATATCAGAGCAAAGTGACATAATCGGCTCAGGAATGGATCACAGCTCTGTAATGAAACATGCTTGAAGTCAAAACCACCTGTTCATGTACACAACACCACACTGTAATAAGCCATAAGCAATGTAATGCTCACTAAATTAATGACTACCATAATTATCCTTAAAAGTCTTCATGAAATGGCTGTTTCCTCCTGAAACAGGATGTTAGCCCGGGACATACTGAAAGGCACTTGTAAATAACCAAACCAACAGCCTTTAGTTTACATCAGAGTCAAGAACAAGATTTGCTATTGCTAGTCAAACACAGACGGTATTAGAGAAAGAGTCATGAGATCATTTCTACGAACAAAAATCATCAGCGCACAATGAGCATTTCCTGTACACTCCTGTTCATCCATCACCGCTCAAACAAACAGTCACGCCCTAAACTCACACCTTGGGTTGAGATGTTTCAAAGCCACTGCACCTTACTAACTTCCATGGCAATCAAACCTACGTACAACTTATAATTGCTTGTTAAGCTGGGGCAAGAGATTCCCTACACATTCCAACTTTACACTGAAACTTAAAGAAAGCATAAAATGAACAGTCATTTTCCTTCATGGACCGAGCATGTAAAAAAAAAAAGCGTACAAATTCTCTCACTACAAACTAGGCATGAATTATTGAATTAAGCATTTTTCCCAAAATTGAAGATGTGCTTTTGGGTATGCTCGAGGGCCAGCTAATAGTGACAACAAGTTTTACCACTAACTGAAGGAAATACTAATATGAGTTCTATTAAATAGAGCGCAACAGTTCGCATCCACTTTTTCAGCGGCATTGGTTCCGGAATTGGAATGTCAATTTACATTAATTCCCATAATCGATTGTTTTTTAAATTAATAATTTAATCGTTAACCTTAACCTCTTAAATCCGAAGCAGGGGTGCTACCAAGTTATCATGTTACTTAACAACCACTTGCTTAACTAACACAAAATAGGTGTTGTTTTAAAGCTTAGCTTTACAGTGAATATAGGGAATATGACCATCACTTAACAAGTGCTTTTAAAATTGCTGAAATATTAGAAGTGCTCTATTTTCATGGCATGAAAAAATAACTGCTTTACATGAAAAAGTGATCTGTAAAATATAGTACATAACAGACTTGTGTCAAGTATCGTTGAAAGGTCTCAACTAGCAGAATACAAAAAGCATAATTGTTCCAGTTAAAGACCAAACTATGCCAAGTATTTGTATGAAAAAGCACAGACGCCGCACATGTAAACGGTATACACGATGCTTTTGCACCACGTTTGGCTTGTAACACTAAACATTAGTAAACCACATTAGATTGCATATCTTTATTTAGGACAGGTGGTCTCTCGAATGAGCCCAAACAACTTAACACAACACTGCATAGTATTGTTGTCAAAAGTACTGACTTCGGTACCAAGTCGGTACTGAAATTTTAAAAATGTGACGCTTTGAGCACTGTTGAGTGAATTCGTAAACACCTCTGATTGGCCTTTGTGTTCACACGCTCAACATATATGTCTGTGATTGCCAAAAATGATCAGCACATGTAAGTGTTTGAATCTGAAGGTGTTTTGAAAGCAGGCATGCTTTCAAACGCTCCCGTGTGTATCTCTGTAAGTGCTCAGTGAAGAGCGTCAAAGATGTCTATTTACAACATGTTTTTGAAGCGTTGATAATTGTAGCCAATCACAGACATATCTGATAAGCGCGTGAACACAATGGCCAATCACAGGCGTTTGCGAATCCGCTCAACAGCGTTCAAAGCGTCACATTTTAAAATTTCAGTACCGACTTGGTACCAAATCTGTACTTTTGACAACCCTACTGCATAGATCAGAATGACATGACATGCTGCTTGGCTAAAGCCGACTTCCAGGATCCGATCGCAACATCGCGATCATGACGCAGTGTTTTCCAATATCATTTGAAAGTTCAACCAATGGAAACTGTATCTCGGGTATGGTGGGTAGGGACGATGTGTAGAGATCAATCGGACACTGTTTTACAGCTAGAGCATGCTTGGTTTCGTTTGATTGCTCAGGTCTTGATTTACCGTGCGTCACAGAATAGGAGCGCACAGCTGAAACAGCGCTAGAAGATCACCACTCTTCAACCAGGATTGTATTACTTGTTTATTCCATGTACTTTTATTGTGATGTTTACACAAGTAGTTCTTATGTTCAGTAAAATCAATTCTTTGGAGGGTTTTTTTAGACCCTTGGTTAAGTTTCAAAATAAACAGCTAGCCTACCTAATCCATTGCATAGCATGAAGACATTAATACTTTTCTTTAAAAATTACAATTACGTCATTTACGGTGCTTCATGAGAGTGCGCAGAGCTACCTAGATCCTTAGGAGTGTTTTGCTTGTTTTAATTCTCTAATCAGTGGAATTTTTTTTTTTTTTACAGAATCATGGGTAATGTAGTTTTTCACCACGAATTCCAAAGTTAAACATGATTATTTTTAAACTAAGTTGAAATAATGCAGTCTGACTAAATACCATCGCTTAACAACCTCGTAGATCACAGTAAGGATGTCTTTAAAAAGGTTAAGTTATTGTTAAAAAATAAATTATGGAGAAAATTAATTTAGTTTTTACTTCCAGAACCCGACTGTTGCACTCTATACCATTATTTTTGTTTGCTGCAAATATTCTGAATATAATAACCTTTAATAATATTTAATGAAGTTGTCAAAGAGGATGGTTTCTTTAATTTTCTTTAACATCTGTTAGCAGATATCCTAAAATATAGTTAGGAGTATGAGTTACACCTTTCATTTCTCCTTGCTCAGAGGACAAAAAAGAAAAAACATGAAAGTTTACCCCTAAGTGAATTTCATAAAAAAAATATTAAAAAAAAGCATTTCTTTAGAGACACACCTCTTGTGTGAAGAGCAGATGGCATCTGTATTGTCACAAAATTATTTTCATAAAAGATTTAGCAGGTTTGGCCTTTGCAATAAAAGCATTCATTTCCTCAGTCAACATTGTTGAAATAATACGTGGGAATAACACTAAATGAAAGGAAAAATAGGTACTAGAAACCCAAAACAACAGAAAAAGTGTCAAGAATTACAGATCCATGAAAGTGATACAGGCTGTTCTGAAGATGCCCGCGGTTCAGTATGAAAACAAGCGGGCGTGTCTCGCCGAGTCTGTCATAACGCGCTGCTTGCTGATTGGCTGTACAGATTCCACCGTTTCCAGGAAACATCTCCGAGAGCCGGAGCTTCACATCTACCTCTGTACCCATATAAGGAAATAACACGTACGCCCTCCTTTCAACCGCATCCAATCAGAGCTCGCCAGTAACATTTGTGGACGTAAACATGAACAGAGAGAGAAGGAACCCGGCTCACCGCTGTAAAAATGACGCATTCAGACACTGCCCATTATTTCAAACAGATCATTTTTGTTTGTTTTATACATGTTCTACTAATATCCTGAATAAATGTTCTGTTTTGTAACATTCAAAAGAGCAAGTATTATAAGGTCATTATGGCCGCAACACTTTGATTTCGGCATTATAAAGAGGTGCGGCTTTCAGTCTTCCAATGTGTGCGAATTAAATAAGCTTAAGCACATTGTCACAAAAAGACATTCCTCTCTGTACCAAACGCAGGGCAAAGCGTGTGCCGAGAACGTGAGACAAGTTACGTAATACCCAGCGAGTAAGAATAAGCAGCATATATGCAATAAACCTTAATGTTCTTTTACAGAATGTTCGGGGAGAAGGCGGGAATTCTAAAGCGATAGCATCATCATCGACAATGCGTTCGAAGGAAAAGTGGCGCCAAATCACGTTTCCATCCACAGCCATTGTGACTTTTACACACACGGATGACAGTGACAGCAAACTAACACTGCACCATTATTTCATCCCATGCTTTCCGGTTCCTGTGCGCTACACCAATATGTGGACGGATCAGCTGTGTAAATATTCTTTAAGGAAGTCTAGACTTTTCCTTTCCTTTCCATCTAAAACAACACTGGACACCAAGCCAATCTAACAAAGCATGCTTAAAATCACACCATGGGATGTATATTGCAATAAAGTGAAATATGCAAATACTGTATATGATGATGTCAGGTTTTTTATTCATCTTAACGCATGCAGGATATAGTGCATTAGCCATTTTACCAAGTGACAGATGAATTTGCGCCAAAATACCGTAAAGTTTGATTGGACACACGTCCTCTGACGTCAACAACAAAAGATATGGGAAGTGTATTTTCCCCCCTTTTAAAAGTTGATCAGCAAATGTATTTTGCTGTCGCACATAAGCACTATTACAGTTATCTAGCATTGTTTTAACACCCTATCAAACCATAAGTGAGACCCGTTTTGTGTCACGACCTGCTAGTTTACAGAAGTGAGATATAATGTGATCTACTAATGTATGGAGCCAGTATGTGAAGTTGAGTGCTGACTGCTGAGATCAGGCGGACGCTCGCAAACTCCTCCTCAACACGAAATTACTTCATTACTCGCTGTGTTTTACGCACAACGCACAATTATCAACGTTAAACGACGAACTTATTAGACTACAGTCGCGAAATCGCACGATAATTTGACAGAACGACTGAAAATACGATCAGAAGGGGGAAAAATCTCCATCTTGAAGTCGATCCAGCACAGCTGTTTTCGGGATTCTCCATTTTGGCTCCGCTCGTTTCCAGTCATTATGCACGCGCATCTACCACACGCGTACATAAAACGCGCAAAAATGGGCAGCGAGTGTGTTTAATATTGACAGTGTGATAAAATTAGCATAATAGGTGCGACATCAGCTTTTCCATCTCGGAAAGAGGGGGAAAACATCGCGTCCTCGTCCTCCATCTTGCCTCTCAATTTGTGTTCCTGACTGTGCAGGGTAAGGTTAGCCCGCTAGCTAACTGTTTACCAATGAAAGGCCACTTAATACATACAATATGTTCATTCGCGAACCATAGTACGCTTGTTTAAATTCCTAATGAGCCATGCGAGGTGGTTTTTATTAATTAAATACGACAACGGAAGCACGGCGGCTCGTTTTGGATCCTATCCCTCGCTTATCAGGCTAGCGCGGCTAACACATCATCCAAATAACCCTAAAGCCACTAATTTCTATAAATCTCTCCGCCATTTTACCACTTACCCGATCGTCAGGGTCGATTCCGGGTTGTTTATAAGGACTTCTTGAAGGGCTAGATGGACTCCAGAGGCTTTAAAGTGCGTATTCGCGGCTATTTCATGGATGTAGTTTGAAAGTGGCGGTCAGAGGCGGTTTTGGACACGCTCTTACCCCGCTTGCTCCGTTCGGTTTGTTGTTCCGATCACTCAGAGAGAAACTGCTGGTGTAGAGCTGCCACCTGGTGCTCAGTGGAGAGATTGCAGTGAGCTCGAGGCTCTTTAGTGGTCGAGGCCCTTGGGTGCAAATGCTCAGTACAGTAGACGTTACACTTTAGTGTCAGAAATTAACATGTATATTATTGTTATGGGACAGTATTTACTCAATATTGTCTTTCATAGTTATTTTATAAGGCACTTTTGTTTTGTATTCATATATATCTGTAGATTTATCTTTTTTTTTTTTTTTAAATCAACACACCGGGCTGTCAATTATTAAAAGAAATTAAATAAAAATAGCATAAAATAAAAATTGTAATGCACATGGTATCATAACACAAATACTACAAGCCACTAGTTTGCAGAAACACTTAAAATATATAATTAAATGTGTAAAATGAATTCCATTCATTGGCAAGCAGACACAAATGATGATCCCTATGGAAATTACTTTTTGATATCTAATCAAGTAAATTGTGAGCATAACAGCTTTTAACCTCACATTTCCAGTTTATCAATTTTAAAGGATTAGTTCACTTTCAAATTAAAATTTCCTGATAATTTACTCACCCTCATGTCATCCAAGATGTTCATGTCTTTCTTTCTTCAGTCGAAAAGAAATTAAGGTTTTTGACATTCCAGGATTTTTCTCCATATAGTGGACTTCAATGGAGCCCAAACAGTTGAAGGTCAAAATTACAGTTTCATTGCAGCTTCAAAGCATTCTTCATGATCCCAGACGAGGAATAAGGGTCTTATCTAGAGAAACCATCACTCATTTTCTGAAAAATAAAATAAATTATATAAGTTTTAACAATAAATGCTCATCTTGAACTAGCTTCTCTATTAGAATTCCGGCAGTGTAGACACTGCTAAGTGTATTACTGCACTCCACAGTTCAAAGTTTGAACTAATTGTTATATACTTGCACTAGCATATTGTATATGACAATTTAGTTGTATATGGCACTTACATCTACACTGCTGGAATTCAAATAGAGAAGAAGAAGAGAGCTAGTTCAAGATGTGCATTTATTGTTAAAACGTATATAATTTATATATTTTTTTAGAAAATGAGCAATGGTTTCTCTAGATAAGACCCTTATTTCTCATCTGGGATCGCTGTAAACTGTAATTTTGACCTTCAACCGTTTGGGCTCCATTAAAATCCACTATATGGAGAAAAATCCTGGAATGTTTTCATCAAAAACCTTAATTTCTTTTCGACTGATGAAAGAAAGACATGAACATCTTGGATGACATGGGGGTGAGTAAATAATCAGGGAATTTTAATTTGAAAGTGAACTAATCCTTTAAAAGTGACAGATGAAACAAGAAAAAAGATCCATTGTGAATTCCACTTTATTAGCATTGCCATTTATAATACATTCATTATTAAAATAATTATGAGAACAGAAATGTATCATAAGGAAAACACGTTTGGACTGGTAAAGTTTAATCAACCTTGAACATAATTAAAAGTCTTAAGCAATCATTATTTTATAAGAAGTAAAAGGGAAAATATAAGGTACATTGTAAAACATGATTGTCAAATTAATAAACAGAATGAAAAGTTTTCTACATAAAGGCACTATGGTAGTTAATATCAATCTTAGTTTGTGTATTTGATGGAAGCAGCCATATTGGGGGGAATAAGAGGTATATATAATAATAAAGTCTTTCCCTGCAATATATTACAAGTTAAATTATGTAGTGTGTCCCTGTCTTCATTAAAAGCAAACATATAATGTACAGCATGTTCTTTTCAGATCTTGATGAAAAAATAAAACAATATTTGACCAGAGTTTAGTACATCTACAGATATATACACACACAGCTTAATTAAAATTGTACGCATCTATGTGGAATTATAGGAATGGTTATATTCTGCCACTTTCAGCGTACATTCCCGTTTCATTCGGAGTGCTGGTTTCTTTGTCTTTTAGGCATTGTAGGTCTTTATCTTCTGCGTGATGGTGGCACAGCAGATGGGACACTTGTTCAGGGGTTCTGAACATTTTTGACAAGTGACGAGGTGTCCACAGGGAATAAAGACAATGCTAATGTCACTGTCCATGCAGACTTTACAGAGTTTCTCCCTCTGGAGTTTCTCAAGTTTCTTCATGGGGTCATCTGCAGAAATGATGTAAGAAACCAACACAATGTTAAAACAACAGAAATAGTAGAGTGGATGAATGAAAAATAAGTATTAATAGCAACAACAACAACAATTGCTTTTTTTTATTATATGATTTTCAAAAGTTGTCAAGTGGTGAATCTACACAGTTTAGCATGTTATTTTTAAGAGTAGGATTAAAAAAGTTTTAATAGTTGCATTGTGTGTGAAATATATATATATGCTTCAAGTACTTGCATAAGTAATTCATATTGGTAATTAAGGTGTAAATACAGTTGTTTTTTTACAAAACCCAAAACAAAGCATGGCTTTAATTTTTTGGGAAAAAACTATGGTGGAATTCACTTCATTTAAGAGTCAAAAAATCAAATTTTCAAAGAAAAAAACAGAAAACAAGCACCTACCAGCTTTCTTGGGCACGTCACTAGCGCTTTCCTGTGCACTGATGTCTTGAATAAGGGCCTCCACTGAAGTATAGCCCTCATTGTTCTGACGTAACTTATGCAGAATTGTGCTCTCCACTTTGATGGGGTCAAAACCCATATCTACAGCCTTTTGTGCAATCTCTGACTGTAGGACTTTCTGTGCTGCTGCAGACAAAGTACAAATCACATAAATGTCTGATAAAGACAGCATATTTCCATACAGTTATAAAAAATAAAAAAAGTGTTTTTTCATTGGATTTGTAATCAAATTAAACTTGAAAACCCTTACCTTGCTCATGACTCGAAAAGCCATTCTGACTTGACCTCTGTAAGTCCAAATAATAAATATGTAAGACTACATACACAGTGCATACAATTTATTGCAGAATAAAAGGGTATTTTCAAAGGACGTTCATTATAAATTCTATCAATTCAACACATTTACTGAAGTACAAATGATTGTGTAAAAGATAGTTAATGACTCACTGAATTGGCTCCATTAGGATATCTCAGCTGTATACTGTTGACATATTCTCCTCCTTTTTCTGCCAGAAGGAAACTGCAGCTGGGGGTCGATTATAATGATTTCACAATTAGAAAACACATTTTTCAATGCTTAACTCACATGATCTTTATCTAAAATATGCATATGCATATAAATATTATACATTTTAAATGTGTTTTTAGATTTAAATATCATAAAAGATGGTAACATTTACACTAATGGTTAGATAATGCATTAAATCAATACATTTGTTAAATTATTTATTGATAAAAAAAATAAAATACAACTGTTCATTGTTAATTCATGTTAACCAGTGCAGTTAACTAATGTTAACAAATGGAACCTTATTGTAAAATGTTCAGACAATATTAGAGATTATTTTTTAGCGGTTTTGGGTGATATTGAATACATTTAAGCCTTAGCCATCATATAATGCACACTAAAAGTTCATTTAAACACTTAATTTAACAACACTGTTAAAATGTAATCTTTAGCAAATCTCAAAATTAATATCCATTTTTATACAGTAAATTATGTTGTGACACCTAAATGATCGATTTAATCTTTTAATGGTTTACCTAAAATCAATTTACTATATTTATTTCCAATTTTTTTAAAAAAAGTATAGAATTATTCTATTCTATTTAACAATTTTCAGCCAGAATTTTAATATTGGTGCATTCCTATTTTTCTCTGTTGCTTTTGTTTCACACTTTCATTTTAAGCAAAAGAGCAGCCTGAACATTAAGTTTAATTTGCATTTTGCATTTTTGCGAATGTACCTCAAAGGCTCAACATATGAAAAAGTAATTCACCCTGGATAGTGTTTGGCATGCTCCTCCCAAGGGTCTTCATCGGGCATCCAGTCCTTCATTCCTCCTCCACATCTAAAGCAGATCACATGGTCTTGTTTTCCTATATGACCAAAAAAATCAGGACAGTTTGTTCACTGTGTTCCGATAGAGTGCTGCAAGGATGACATTTTTTTTGTAGACATATTTTTCTAAAACCCAATAATTAATTAGCATATTAGCACTTCCGGTTCCGTTGTCCTGAAGTAAATGGGTTTAATTGAAGGGGTTTTCGGTTAAACACCTGAAATAAGGTCTGTGGTTAACACAAGCTCAAGATATATTCACGATTTATTGATTCTTTGAAATACAATACATCAGTAATAACCCCGTAGTGAAGCTTTTACTTGTCTTATTAAACGCAGTTGCTAACATTTTTAAATGGAGAAACATAACAGTAGTTACCTGTGCTGTAGAAACCAGCTCTGGCCAGCCTCTCAGGATCTATGGGATGTTGTCTGCCTGTGAAGCTATCAAGACGGCCCTCAAAAGTCTCCAGAGAGGCTGCACGACCATTCACCCTGGGACTGGGTGTTGTCAGTGGTACATTGCCCACATCATGGCCCAAGATGAAGAAGCAGTTTGGGTAGTGCTTTTCATGTTCATCCCAGGCATCGTCACCTTGCTCCCATCCTGCCAGAATCCCCCCACAACAGAAGCACTGCACCTGGTCATCTGTCCCAGAGTAATACATCCCTGCTGCCGCCAGGTCATCGGGCTGAACTGGAGCACCTGCAGACCAGTCACTAAAAGTATTCAGCCGAGCTTCTTCACTCTTCATGTGTGGCACAGTGGGATAAATGGTCTGATCCTCCACCCCTCCCGTGCGGAGGAGGAACTCCCTGGCTTCGGCCACTTCGTCGTAAGCAGGGCTGTGGACGAGGTCGGAGGTTCTCAAGCCGTGAGCACAGCTAAGGAACCTGCAGTTGGGAGATGCTTGATGATGTCTCTTCAATGGGGTATCTTCTTTGTTCCAGTCCTTCACCGTCGCATGGCAGCTAAAACAGCGCACCTCGTCGGCCTCGCCTGTAAAATAAAAGCCTGCACGGGCCAGTCGCTCCGCTGAAACTTCTTTAGAAAGAGGGAAGTGCTGGAAGGAACTCAGACGATCACTCATGGATGACCATGGATTATGAACAACTGCAACATCATCAGCTTCAATGTTGTCATCATGACTTGAGTGTGCCATAATAGCAGTAACAAAATGTCTGTCAGGAAAAAAAAAATAAAGGTCTGTCAAAATAAAATATAAATATATACACTTAGCAGTCAACAGTTTGGAATAATAGAGTTTTTGAAAAAAAGCCTCTTCTGCTCACCAAGGCTGCATTTATTTGATCAAATATACAGTAAAACCAGATATATTGTGAAATATTATATTAAGTTAAATAGTTCAATGAACAGCATTTATTTGAATAATTTAATTCAATTTAATGCGTCTTTGTTGAATAAAGGTTTTTTTGGCAACTTTTGAATTGTAGTGAAGCAAGGTTTGCACAAAATATTAAGCAGCACAACTGTTTTCAACACTGAAAATAATAACATTTCTTGAGCAGCAAATCATCATATTAGAATGATTTCTGAAGGATCATGTGACACTGAAGACTGGAGTAACGATGCTGAAAATTCAGATTTGTCCTCACAGGAAAGAATTACATTTTAAAATGTATTTAAATAAAAATAAAAATCCACAATATAGCAGCTTTTACTGTATTTTTTATCAAGTAATTGCAGGCTTGTTAAGACTTCATCCAAAAACATTAAAAATAGTAAATAATCCAAACCGGTTGTGTGTATATCATGAGCACGAGCAGGTACAGAAGAAAACAGAGTGGTAAAGTATTAGGCTGTTTGCTAGGATATCGATATGTGGTTGATCAGGTCAGTAAGCTCAGGCAAGTTTGAGCAAAATATGCATTTCAGAAACACTTATCGGTTGCAAAGGACATCATGTGTCATTTCCATGACAACTGTGCAATATCAATTTGAGTCACTGGGACAGTGTGAACTAGCAGAACATTCCATTCCATAGCTTTTATGAAACCGCCTATGTGTAACATCTACATTGTTTGTGCATGACTCATATCCACTAGTACTTCACTGCCACCGACCGATATTGAATGGATGTCTATGGCTGACCTATACGATTGGAGTAGTCTTTGATCTAGGAATGCAAAAAAGTAAGTTTTTTAAAACAAATCCAAAACATAGCTAACCACTGGGAGTTATGCAGAGCTGCTGTCACTTTAAGAGACAGAGGCGTTGTCAGTCACGTGCACCGCACCTCCTGCAATGCTTCAGATATAACATCCACCCTGCTTCTCACTCCTTCAACTGCCAGACTACACTGACTGACACGGACACAATGTGACCATCATCATCACATCATATTTGTACATTATGATTCAAATGTCTTATGTAACTTTTTTTAAACATGTGGAATGACTGTACCTTTTCACCTCTTGACATGTGCATGACAATTAGCAACATCCCCACACATTTCTATGCATCATAACTTACCACTCCTACAGTCAAAATATGTCCTGCCTAAAAATTCCAAGAAACTCGCTGAACTTACTTTCTGCTAATGTCATTTTAGAGCTTTACTTTTGAACTGCAAGAAAATTACACTTAAAAAGCATTGAAATAGCTTTCATCCTGGATTAAGACTGGAATAATATGTATGTAATGAAGAAGATAAGAAGTTATGCACTGTAATATAATATAACAATATATTATAAATATATCTCCATAATGTAATTATTAAGAGCTTTCAAACAGCTCAACTTGTCCATTTAATATATATATATATAGCTGGTGCAAGTTTGTAGACTATCCTGGACCAGCTACCTTATGGTCACACCAGTTAATGGTGGTCTGGCTGGTTTTTGGAATATGGTACCTGGTCAACTTGTTAGTGACCACTTTAGACATTATAAGATAGATAGATAGATAGATAGATAGATAGATAGATAGATAGATAGATAGATAGATAGATAGATAGATAGATAGATAGATATAGATAGATATAGATAGATATAGATAGATAGATAATGTCTAAAGTGGTCACTAACAAGTTGACCAGGTACCATATTCCAAAAACCAGCCAGACCACCATTCAGCTGGTCCAGGATAGTCTACAAACTTGCACCAGCTAAAAACCAGCTACAAACTAGAGCAAAACACAACAACCGTCTTAAACCTTAACACAATCATCCTATAAAACGAGACTTAATAACAGTAAAGATATGCATGTGTAACTCATGGCACACCATGAGGCTTATTTACAAGGTTTCGGTTTGACAGGTTGCGATTCCCAGTGACTTTCGTCTCAAAAACTTTCACTTTTCTCCATTTGCGATCATTAGCAGCACGATCAAGGCAAACAAAACATTCAAAAGGAGGGCGGATCAGACAGCACAGTCGGACTTTGACCTTAAACTGACATGGAGGTTGTAAAGATTAAGTACAACGCACTAGCGTTAGCATTAGCTAACATTCTGTTGTGCCGTAAACATTGACGTCTGCTTACCTTCGTTCGGAAAACACGTAATTCAGGGGACATCAACTTCAGTTCTTCAAAGAATGCACTCACTTCTGCCCTTGAACGAAGCGAACAAATAGGTACTAAGAGACGTAGAGGGTGGAAACCTTTTAAATGTCAATGCAATGGTGTCAACCCAAGACCTTGCTCATGAATAATAATTTAGTAATGTGACGTTCGTATAACTGATTGGCTGAAACGGGTAGCTTCAACGTCAAATGACTTGACGCGGTAGAGTCCCTGACCGTGTGGTAAAGTCCCTCACTGTGGTCGGAAATTAAACCTTTTTCTGATTTCGCTCTCTCTATACCAACTTCTAGGGACTTTTGTTTCGTGTTACGAGAAAACCAACCATTTAAAAAATATTAAAATAAAAAAAAATTCACCCTATACATGCAGATTGTTTCCGCCACGGAATAAAAAATAAAGAAAGAAATAAGTGCGACTTTTTTTCTTGCAACTGCGAGTTTATATCTCGCAGACTATCCCCTGGTTTCACAGACAAGGCTTAAAGGGGCTCTATGTAAGATTTTTACTTTAATAAAGCATAAAAATACCCCGATATGTTTGCGGATATTTAGGAAACATGCTAAGTACTTGTTCCTCAGAAAAACAATGCTACAGCTAGATATTCTACTTTGAAAATATGCGTTCCGTGTCGGAATGTCTGTCTTTGTTTTGGTCTGTGTGAAACATGTGCTGTCATTTTATCCAATAGTATTTCGACATCACAGGTTGCCAGTTGGCGGAAAACACCGCGAATTGACCCTTCGCCAGGGGTTTGATTGACAAGCGATCTAACCAATCAGAACGCCGCATCCGCCATTTTGTCCGACAAAGCAGCCAGTAGTTAGAAGATTAACCTCGGTGGAGTTAAACTTGAAAAATGTTACATATTGACGTCTTTCCGCGTTTGAAACAACATTCATTCTGATGTTCATTCATGTTTATTTGATGCTATAAATGGACTAGTAGGAACTTAAGAGATGATCGGTTCACGAGCCTCTTGAGCTGAGGCGCTGAACGAGGGGGCGGGCCAAACAATATTTTGAATTTGGACTGCAGTACCTATTTTGAACACTGGGTGTCATTATTACATAGAGGCCCTTTAAAGTACACATGAAATCAAAATTTACCTTATTTATTTTGTTAACTCATTTTGCTAGTTTTGTGGTGAACAATTCATCCGTGCAAGTCAATCCACACAAAAAAATTGTTTGACTTCGTAATATTTAATCAAAATCTGAATATGCTCCTCCCTTTTGCAACGGTGCCCCTTCTCTGATGACATCAGTTTGACGGCTTGGGGTCTAAATGACGGCTCGCGTTAAACCACTCCCCTCCGACCGTTAGTCTGCTATGAGCGAGAGATGGAGAGGAGGAGCGCTCAAATAAAACTCTGCCCTCTATTCAATATTCCGTTTCACTTGGAAATACGTCACTACACTGGTGAAAAGTCGTTTGCAACTTCCGGTTAGCGCTCCTCCTCTCCATTTTGATTTCATGTGTACTTTAAGCCTTGTCTGTGAAACCAGGGGATAGTCTGCGAGATATAAACTCGCAGTTGCAAGAAAAAAAGTTGCACTTATTTCTTTATTTATTTTTTATTCCGTGGCGGAAACAATCTGCATGTATGGGGTGAATTTTTTTATTTTTATTTTTTTTAAATGGTTGGTTTTCTCGTAACACGAAACAAAAGTCCCTAGAAGTTGGTATAGAGAGAGCAACGTTTTTCCGACCGTAGTGAGGGACTCTACCACACGGTCAGGGACTCTACCGCGTCAAGTCATTTGACGTTCAAGCTACCCTATAAAATGCATGTTTGAGCTGTTTTAACTGAAAGCAACTTGCACTGACATATCTTAAAATATGTCACTGGCTTTGATTTGTCTCAAGATGTACACCAGTGATGTTTTTTAGTAGGGCACGTTAAAAAATGCCCTAATTGAACTAAGGCCTAATCCTTGCTTAATCTAAACCATGTCTGTGAAACCAGGCCTATAAATTGTAATTGCGAGTTTATATCTCACAATTCTTAGGGCGAATTCAGGTGGGACACAAAAAAGTGTCCCAATCACCCTGAATTCATCCCTACTTGTTTTTCTCGCAATTCAGAGTTTAGATGTAGCCTAGACTGAATAAATTCAGAATTTTGTACCTCTGTTAAAAAATAGTCTAATAGAATTGTGACTATAGCAACAGTGAGAGAAAAGTCGCAATTAGCTTTTTTCATTCTGTGGCGAAAACAAGTATTTTATTATTTATTAGTAGGCTAATTGAGCTAATCGACAATGAGAGTGGTGTAGTGAATAATGACCATGCATTGCATAGACCTATGTATCATGTAGGTTTAGTAGGGTGAATTCATGTTGATTGGGACACTTTTTGCTATTGAAATGACTGGGAAAAAGTGTCCCAATCAACTGGAATTCACCCTACTTATCTGCAAAAGGTACTATTTTGCAGTATTTGCATTCACTAAAATCAGGAATGAACTGGCTGCATGTAGGTTGGTAACATGAGACCTCAATTTGTGTCATGCATTCACATTTCAGCTATCTGTAAATCTGTTCTGTTTCAGTTATGTAAATGGAAATTTGCACTCAGCAACTTCTATATTTCTACAAACAAAACTTATCTTGATTATTTGTGTATAATTATAGCCAAAGCATTAGTGCAACACGTTAATTGTTAGAAAAACATCCTTAATAGTTTAGCATCTAGACTAGGTTACATCTGTAAAGGGTCCTCACACAGGTGAATGGAGTCATAGATTTGATGTGTTTAAAAGATGTTTCTGAGTCATTCAGAACTGAATGAACCAGTTATGAGTAAGCAGATATATGGAAGAAATGTGATTGAATCTTTATCAACGAAACTATAGGGATAGTCACATACGGGACCATAGACTGTAAATGGGACACACAGTACTTAATGCAGATGGAATCTAAAGATTCAACCATTTCTTATCAACCATTTCTTGTGTTTGTTGTTATGGGAGCATATGTTCTCAGGGTCAGCTGTGCATCAGCTGTGGTTGCCAGCACTTTACAGTACAAAACTGTATATATAATATTCAATCTAAATTAATAAAATCTATTTTTGTACCTGTATATGTGTAAAAACTTACTGACCCTAAACTATTGAATGATCAAGATGAACATGTCTATGCAATAATTTTTTGTGTCCTTTTGATACAACACTCAGATAAGACTGCAACATAATCACATGCATTCAATTACAATTTACTTCCCTTATATATTGGGAAATAAATTGTGACCTTTGTACAATGACACAAAACTAGAAAGAAAGAAATTTGAAGTGACTAACCAATGACAAAATCAGCTTTAGGTTTAACAGAAATAAATAATTCATGGCTGAACTAGACAAATAATCAGAATGTTATGTCAAGCCAGCCTAAAACTCATGTATCCGATAAAAAGCATGGAAAATTACCAACAAATCAAGTCATGAGCTTTTTAACTGCCTTAAAGAGAATGCGAACCACAACGCTGTTCTCTTCCACCAAAAACAGTTTTTCTACTGCGTTTCTTTCAGATACCCTTCCAAACAATTATTCATCATACTTGAACAGCTGCTTAATTAAAATCTGCATTGCTCTGTTTCCACTCCGCGTCCATCAGCCATTTTCAATCCGTTTGAACATCGATTTTCAATTAAGATAACTTACAGTTTACAAAATATGTACAAATGTGTAAAATGGCCCATTAGTGTCACGGTCACCATCTCTCTCACACTCCCCAAACTCCATTTCCCAGCAGTCCTCCTTCTGCTCACCTGCTCATGCTCAGCAATCACCCGCACCTGATCATCATCACCTCATCACACAGGCGGCATTTAAACACACTTTACTCTGGTACTTTGTCTGGTCTTCTTTGTTTGTAGAAGAAGTCACTTACCGCTCTCCGGTGTCTCTCCGGTGTCTCTCCGGTGTCTCTCCGGTGTCTCTCCGGTGTCTCTCCGGTGTCTCTCCGGTGTCTCGATCTCCAACCACCTGCAAAACAAAGAACTGTCAGTATTATCATTCATCATTGCATCCCTGCTTTGACTACCATACTCACCTGCTTGTTGCTTTACATATGCTTTTGTTTTATTTAATAAAAATCTCATTCATTTCTGCGTCTCTGAGTCTGTTCTGTAACAATTTGATTAGGTTACAATTTTCACAATATATGTGAACCTGCTCTTAACCAATTAACAGGTTTTTACTGAGGCATTTATAGAGTCTTTAACTGTGTGTGTGTGTATATATATGTGTGCATTGTGCCCCTGACGGGGTTTNCCTGACGGGGTTTATTTTTTTTTTTTTAATGTTGGTTGAGATTTTCCATGGTGAAGGTTTGTGTCTGTGAAAGTTGTTCACCACTACCTTATTTCCCCCTCAAGCTTTCGCTGGAACTAGCACTGCATGACATGCACTCATAAAAATTCATGTGTGGTCAGTAGTTCCGTTTCGTAACCTATAATATTTAACAGCAGTTGATGTAAGAGGAAGTCTGTCTGAATACATCTCCAGCATGAATGAGTACACCTCCTCTGAATGTTAACAAATTCAGCAATTACTCTTTTATGTAAATGACATATTAGGGTTCCTTGAAGATACAATGTTCCAGCAAGTCTTCTTGATCAATTACTAAAGAAGCGTGTCAATAATAATCATGGAAAATAAGACATTCTTATCAAAGTGATAAAATGTTGTGCTGCAAAAATTAGTACACCCACCTGAAAGTTACAAAATAAAACTACTAAAAAAAATTCTGGTGCAAGTTAAAGGCAATTTGTCATTAACAGGTGAGTATGTTGAACCAAAACATTTAAATAAGAGTAATGGTCAAAATTGGACAACATTTCTGGAGCTTTAGGCCAATGATTAATGCTGACAACAATGGAACCACATAGGAGAGAACAGTCAGAACAGAAGACTAATTTCTTTGCACAAAAGAGGACAATGGTACAAAAGGATTACCAAAGCAAAGTTTTAAAAGGGGTTAGTTCACACAAAAATGAAAATTCTGCCATTTATTCGCCCTCAGGTTGCTCCAAATCTTTCTTCTGCTGAACACAAAAGATATTTTAAAAGATATGGGTAACCAAATATTGGGTCTCTTTCAGAAATAATTACGTGGATTATTTCGTATTTGTACACACAGAATTTCTCACGAAAATCTCAGCCAAATTCTCAACACGTTCGTACGCACATTTTGTTCTTAACCTCGTTCTTATTTCAGTGAATTTGGAGTATTCTAAATGAGCGGCCGCCTGCACGAGCTTAGTCATAAAACACGCCCAATCCATGTCCAAATAAGGGCTTTCCGCGCACGTTTTCCTAACAGTATGGCACGTCACTCTCGTCAGACGCGCTCTCGCCTGATCGTCGAGCAATGCCAAGAGTGCCATTCTCACAATAAATACCTTTTCACACAGACCCAGATTACAGACCTCTCACGAGCCAGCTGTAGATCCGCGTAAATCTGCGTTATTCAGAGAAACTTCTCAGCTGAACATAATCACTGTATATGATGAAGTGTATTTAAGATTAAATTGTATTATTTAATTTTATTATATTATATAGGCCTNTATATGGCTTATATAATATAATTACATACTTTTAATATAATCATAGTCGTGTTAGGATGAAATTTCATATTTATATAACTTCTTAACATGATTATAAAGCCATACAGAGTACGCGGTTTTTTTTGTGTGTGTGTGTACGAGTGCTTTCAGTTATTCCTGTATTTTGTCGTAAATTTCGAATGATTTTTACAACGAAATTTTTGGTGATTTGTTATTAAAATCGTTCCTATGCACATTTCACGCACATATTTGTGCGTACACTCTAAAAAATGCTGGGTTAAAAACAACCCAAGTTGGGTTGAAAACGGACAAACCCAGCGATTGGGTTGTTTTAACCCAGCGGCTGGGTTAAATGTTTGCCCAACCTGCTGGGTAGTTTTATTTAACCCAAATATTGTTTAAAAAATACTGTATTTCTTGCTTAAAATGAACCCAAAATATGTTGGAAATTAACATTTATTAATATGTTTAATAAACAAACATTTATTAATACTTTTTTGAATAATATTTAAACAATAAACATTTATTAAATTGCTTATTAATAAATGCTCATCTTTTTGATTTCCAACCTATTTTGGGTTCATTTTAAGCCAGACATATAGCAATTTGTAAACAATTGTTGGGTTAAATAAAACTACCCAGCAGGTTGGGCAAACATTTAACCCAACTGCTGGGTCAAAACAACCCAATCGCTGGGTTTGTCCATTTTCAACCCAACTTGGGTTGTTTTTAACCCAGCATTTTTTAGAGTGTATGCATGCTTAGTGAATGAGACCCAGTGTTTTAATTTATAGGGTTAGTTCATCCAAAAAATGAAGTTCTGTTGAGTAAATGTTGACAGAATTTTCATTTTTGGGTGGATTATCCCTTTAAGTGTGAAAATATAGCAAAAGTAACATAGAAACTAAAAAACAATGGACTTGTGACAAAGTCCCTGAAACAATCAGGCCTTTGCTTGAAACTTTTATTTCAAGATGAGTGATTCTTTCGGCTAAGAAAAGAACAGGAGAAATGTCAAGCAAGTGTCTCAGTGCTGGAAAAAACTGTGACTGTGTCATGATCTCACACAGTAGACACAATGTGCAGAGGTGAAATGCAATGTTTTTGTCCACACAGGAACTACCTACTGCAGACAAAGCACTAGAAACTAATTTAGACTTTTCCAAGGCCCATATTAACAGAATATAGTCTGAAAATATAGTCTCATGAGACCAAATGAATAATTTTGTGATCTAACGGCATCCAAAATGTATGGCATTGTAAGGGGGAGGAGTACTGTAGGAAGTACCTGGTCCCTCCAGTGAAGTTTGGTGGTTTAAAGTTCTTATAAGGATATATGAGTTCTGAAAGAATGGGGAAGTTGTGCTTTATCAGTGTGTCCTGAATTCACATACCAGTGTCTGATGTAATACACATTTTTGACAATGACTCTCTACATTCTCTCAAGGTAAAAATCCTTCTGTCAAAGCATTTCACCCAACCTTAACACAACTGGGATCCTGTGGGGGTTGTTGAGAAAGGTTGAGCAACACTCCCACATCAAACTCAAGGGCGCTAAAGGATACAAGTTAAAATTTGTCATGAACCTGTGCACTCAATGCCAAGGAGTATACTTAAAGTTATGGAGTACATACTATATACTAGAATGTTACATATTTGTTTAATTTAATCCAGGGTGTACTCATTTTATTTAAATAAAAATTGGTTAATTTACTTATTTGACAGATATTGATGAGAAATGAATACATAGAGTTTGGTAAGACCGTATTTTTTGTCACGCCATTCACCCACATTTCAGTTTTGTAGTATCAGTTCGAGTTTCGGTTACGCAATCTACAAATGTCCATATTTAGTATGAGTTTGAAATGGTAATATTGTGAAAGATAAGGACAATTTAACATATGTTTTCTATGAAATAGAAATATTTTGTAATGTTATAAATGTCTTAATTGTTATTTTAATAAAAGCATTATTATCTTTTTAAAAATCTTGCTGACCCCAAATTTTTGAATGGGCAAGATGCACATCTATGTAATCATTTTTTGTGTCCTTTTAATACAACACTCAGATAAGACTGCAACATAATCACCTGTATTCAATTACAGTTTATTTCCCTTATATAAAAAAAACAAGCATCAAGATGGAAGAATACACTATGGTGTTGTGACTTTTGCACAAGGATACAAAACTAGAAATGACATTTTAAATGACTAATGACAAAATCAGCTTTAGGTTTAACAGAAATCATTCATTCATGGCTGAACTAATCAAACAATTATCAGAATGTTATGTGTAAGCAGCCTAAAACTCATGTATCCGATAAAAAGCATGGAAAATGACCAACATATCAAGTCATGTGCTTTTTAACTGCCATAAAGAGAATGCGAACCACAACGCTGTTCTCTTCAGCAGACATCCTTAAAAGCTTCCACCAAAAACCAGTTCCTCTACAGCGTTTCTTTCTCATACATAAACAGCAGCTTTATTCAAAGCTGCATTGCTCTGTTTCCACTCGGGGTCCATCAGCCCTCTACAATCCGTCTCAACATAGATCCCAAGCCACCTTTAGCCACTTGAAGAGGCGTCATCTTTTCCTTGTTCTCAATGTAGATGCTGGCACCATGTTCCACAAGGAGTTTTGCAGCATCTGCTCGCTCCTCATCACATGCAAGATGACTGGCAAAAACAATAAAAATTGTTTATGAAGAACAGGTCTTAGGAGGTATTTATACATAATCACGAGCAATAAAGAAAAATAACACTACTACACTGTGGTTCTACACTACTTACAGGGGCGTGTTTCCTTCGGAGTCCTGAATGTTGGTAGAAGCGCTCTCTTTTAAAAGAAGCTGAATGAGTCTGAAGTTGCCCTTGGCAGATGCTCTGTGTAGAGGCGTGGACTGGAGTTTATCTGTTGCATTAGGATCAGCACCGTTTTCTAGAAGAATCTGGGCTATCTGTTAAAAAAATATAAGAAATTATTATTATTAAACATTTCAGAATGTTTTATGTAATATTTTAATATAACTGATAAAAAGAAAAAGAGTAGGCAACATATTAATATAAAATGAATATAAGAATGATATATAATACAATTTTATGTAATAATTTATTATAACTTTAATAAAAAGAGTTGACAATATAATATAAAATGAATTTAAGATAATATTAATATAAAAGAGTTTCACAATTTTCAGAAAGATTTTATGTAATAATTTAATATAACTGATAAAAGAGCAGGAAATATATTAATATAAAAATTAATATAAGATAAATTAATATAAAACTT
>RJVU01035834.1:539477-582207 GCA_003731715.1 Anabarilius grahami
TTAAAAACTTAATATATTCATATTATATTATTATAATCTTATATCTTAAAAAATATAAGATAATATTAATATAAAATGTTTAACAATTTTAAGAAAAATAATGTATGAAATAATAATTTATAATAACCTCATATCGATCTTTAGATGCTGCGTAGTGTAGTGGCGTACAACCATTCTGGTTCACAGAGTTCAACTGAGCTCCTTTGGATATTAAGGATCTGACTATTTCTTCTCTCCCAGCAGATGCTGCTATATGAAGAGGAGTCCAACATGCCTGGAATGATATCAAATGGTGAAGAACTCCACCAACAGGATATGCAGTGAATGACAAAGCATCTACTATCTATACATTTAACCACATGATATAGATGTCATATTAACTGCACTTATAAATGCATTGGAGAGCAGTAATAATAACACTGAGGTAAAATATTTTAAAAGCAATAGCATTCATTGATGCAGCTTCTGGACTGTGCCATGAAACAATGCTGACTCACATCATCCTGAAGATTCACTTCAACTCCGAGATTCAACAGAAACTGCACGATATCCACATGTCCAGCTGAACAAGCCCAGTGCAGAGCAGTCCTGCTGTCCTGAATGAAACAGCAGCAGCATTTAGAGCACTTCAAACAGGTCACAGATATCTTTGACTCAATATAGCATCATGCTAACCACTGCGCATGTGTACCAACACTTTCCCACATACCTGGTCTGTTTTCGTCACTAGCGAGCTGTCAGACAAGACGCACTTTTTAAGTTCTTCTAACTCTCCGGTGTAAGCTAAATTACAGATTTCCACATTTGATACGCTTCCCTCCATCTCAGACTTTGGGGAGCACCAGTATGACAATTCAGCCTAAATGGTCCCGCCCCAAAACACACAAGCTGCAATGTCATTGGATAAAACAGCTTACTTAGGTGCCGCAGAATGGCGCCCGATTAAAATAAATATACAATTAATATCTAACAAAAGCACCTAAAATGAGTCATTCAGTTGGCTAGGTTTTAGGTTACATAATACCTGTATGATTTTCTTAAAGGGATGGTTCACCCAAAAATGAAAATTCTGTCAGAGTAGTTCCAAACCTGTATGAATTTCTTTGTTCTGCTGAACACAAAAGAAGATATTTGGAAGAATGTCAGTAACCAAACTTTCATTTACTACTATAGTAAGAAAAATAAATGGTATGATAGTAAATGGGGGGCGAGATCTGTTTGGTTACTGACATTCTTCCCAATATCTTTCTTTGTGTTCAGCAGAACAAAGAAATTCCTAAAGTACACTCTAAAAAATGCTGGGTTAAAAACAACCCAAGTTGGGTTGAAAATGGACAAACCCAGCGATTGGGTTGTTTTGACCCAGCAGTTGGGTTAAATGTTTGCCCAACCTGCTGGGTAGTTTTATTTAACCCAAATATTGTTTAAAAATTACTGTATTTCTTGCTTAAAATGAACCCAAAATATGTTGGAAATTAACATTTATTAATATGTTTAATAAACAAACATTTATTAATACTTTTTTTGAATAATATTTAAACAATAAACATTTATTAAATTGCTTATTAATAAATGCTCATCTTTTTGATTATTATTGTTGCCTCTAGTAATTATGAGTCTGATTTTTAATTTCCAACCTATTTTGGGTTCATTTTAAGCCAGACATATAGTAATTTGTAAACAATTGTTGGGTTAAATAAAACTACCCAGCAGGTTGGGCAAACATTTAACCCAACTGCTGGGTCAAAACAACCCAATCGCTGGGTTTGTCCATTTTCAACCCAACTTGGGTTGTTTTTAACCCAGCATTTTTTAGAGTGTACTTGAGGATGAGTAAATGATGACAGAATTTTCATTTTTTGGGTGAACTATCCCTTTAAGCCAACATAGTTACATTCTTTTTTATTATTATTATTTTATTTTTTTATTGCAAACAATTTATAGATGACATTAATGAAATAAAATGTATCACAGAATGTATCAACAATACGTTCAAAGTCATCTGAACATATGGAAGAGAAAAAAAATAATTGACAATGACCGTTAAAAGAGAAAGATACATTTAAATAGCTTTTTTAACCTCAAAGGTTTTTTGAATTTAGTATTTTTTCACGTCATTATATTGTTTAGAGCATAAGAAACAAATGAAAACATAACATTTTTGAAAAATTATATTTTATTCATGTGTTATGCTATGTCCTCTGTAGTGGACACCAGAACTAAGTTGTTTAAAAAATAAAATGGCATGAAATGACATGTATAGATAAAAACTATGGGATTTTTTTTTTAATCACCAATCAATTTTTAGGCTTCAGGATTGTTTTTAACCAAACTATGAATAAAGATGATTCTCAACTATGTTATGAAAGATATAGTGGAATTAATTGATATACCATTTTACTTTATGCAATATGTGGGTAAAATGGCCATACATCAGTTTTTCCCATTCAATACAATTCATCTATACACTGTATCTAATTTGCATATTAATGTGTTCTTGGAGCAACATGTAATGAAAAAAGAAGTGTAATAATGGGAGTAATAATTGGCAACATTTTCAAAATAATATCTAATAATTAATAGGAATATTGATATAAAATTTCTTTCCCTATTCACTTGTTGTATCTCCTAAAATGCCTGATAAACATGATTTAAGTCCTGGTGTCCACTACCGAGGTCATGTATGAAATCAATGTCCTGTTTTGTAACAGAAAGTCATATTTTGATTTTAAACCCCATAACATTTTCCTGAGATGTTGATTTATAACAAACTATTTGAAAATTAATCCGATTTAAATGATAATTACAAAATATTATCATATTTCCATAAGAGAGCTATTTTAATTTTCAGTCATATTTAAAGACCAAGAAACTGTTGTTGTCATGGCGAAACCTCTAAAAATTTGGTATCTCTGCAAAGCCCTGAATGTGCTCTTTACAGGACATCCAGACTTAAAACTGTGACATGTTTGATGTCAGAGAAAAGCACTAAAATATAATGTCCACTACAGAGGACAAAAGACTATTTCAGGAGGTTAAGAAGAGAAAAGAAGGAACAGAACAAAAAAAGAAAAGAGGTATGAATCAAGGTACATGAAAGATCTCAGATCTTTTCAAAAAAAGAAATACATTTTTTGTTATTAATTATTCTTAGTGATTTGATTAAATGTTCTACTTCACATAAGAAATCTATAAAAGTAGGTCTTTTCTTAAGAAACCTTTGTTTGTGAAAATAGAATTTTGCCACAAGGATAAGAAAGTTAACAGTAGATTCTAAAGATGTGTTTTGGTTTTCAAAAAAGCAAACAACATCCTTAATGTGTAAATTACAGATCATATTAGGAACTCAAATCTTTCCAGAAAAGGGATGAAACATTACATGAGAAAAATAAATGACAAATATCTTCACTTTCTTTTTTACAGAAGGTGCATATATCAGCTACAACACAAAATTTTGACACAAGGGTATATATTATGCAAAATTTCTTTCACTTTATTGGGTATACAGTATATATATATATGGTAATAACCATGTTTTCCTCCACTGAATGTTATCTATTTTAGAACCCCCCCAAAAATGTCCTTTTTTGGAGAAATTGAGTTTCGAGATTGAGAAAGTTGACGAATAAGTTTATTATTATATTCTTTACTTAAAAGCGAAACACCTCCCAAACATAACTGTGAAAGTTGTTTTGAACATGACTCATGGGGAAGGGAAGCTTTCATCAGACATATTAATCTATCAGGAATCGCCTTTATAACAGAATAATAATAAAAAAAGTTGTTATTATGCAAAATATCTACTGTCCAATCTCTCTGTTAAAGATATTCAGGCCAGAAAAGTTGTTATTATTCTTATTATTCTTTTTTTAAGGATATATGTTTTTGTAATAATTACTCTGGAACTACAGTACATGTATTTTGTCTTTTTGTTACATATTTACATATGCATATATAAATGTACTAATAGGATCCAACCCAATGGTCATGCTGAGGAAAAGTATGGTAGTCAAATGAATAAAAAAAGAATTTTATTTTTTTTTTTCCTTTATGCATTTTCATCCTATATGTATAATATAATGGTATAAAATAATAATGTTAATATAAAACATTTAATGTATGTAATAATTTAACATAACTTTGATAAAAAAAAAGAGTTGGCAATATATTAATATAAAACAAATAAGATAATATTCATATAAAAGAGTTTCACAATTTTTAGCAAGATTTTATGCAATAATTTAATATAACTGATGAAAAAAGGGCTGGAAATATATTCATATAAAAATTAATATAAGATAATATTAATATAAAATGTTTAGCAATTCTAAGAAAAATATATGTAATAATTTAATATAACTGATTAAAAAGAATTGGCTATATAAATATAAAACAAATATAAGATAATATTGATATAAAGTTTCACAATTTTCAGCAAGATTTTATGTAATAATTTAATATAACTTAAAAAGAGCTGGAAATATATTCATATAAAATTACATAAGTTTAAAAACTTAATATATTAATATTATCTTATATCTTAAACAATATAAGATAATATTAATATAAAATATTTAACAATTATAAGAAAAATAATGTATGTAATCATTTATAATAACCTCATATCGATCTTTAGATGCTGCGTAGTGTAGTGGCGTACAACCATTCTGGTTCACAGAGTTCACCTTTATGCATTTTCCTCCTATATGTATAAATATTTTAATATTTTCACCCTTTTGTTGTCTTATGTACTTTCATTCCCCGCGGAGTTTTCTATGGTAGGAACTTACAACGTCGGTGTGGTTTTCCAGCGGAACAATAATCATGAACACACATAAATGCGCACATTTTTCTCGATGTTGGATTTGTTTTTCTAAAAGAGTAAGATAACATAATTCTGATATTTTGCAAGCGAATATCATTCCTTTCGAAGGAGGCATAAACTACGATTTCACTTTATGTTCTTACATAACGTAATTTTACACTGTGCGGTTTTGTTTACATCTGATTCATACCTACATTTTAAATCGCTTTAGCCATTTTATGTTTTATTAGTAGTTTGGATATCAAACACCTAAATCGACTGAACATCGCAAATAATCGTCAGGAGATCGTCACGTTTAGCACAATGGCTGCTGCTGTAACGGTGGTAAGTGTGTTCATTGATATCACCATTCATCAGTTAATCGTTTTATAACTTATTATGTTCGATATTGATCAGGACTTCAGGGTTCAAGTTGATCAGTCATGCAGATACTCGGAGGAATTCGTCAATATCTATTATGACTGTATGGATAAGAAAAGAAGGGTATGTTCATCTCACGTTTTGAAGTTTAACTTCACTTCTAATAGCATGTTTGCTCATCTATTATGTTAATTAGCTGCGGATTTAAAGCCTTTATCATAATGAATGATTGCTTTCAGAATCTGACGAGGCTGTATCTGGACAAAGCAACTCTAGTGTGGAATGGCAATGCAGTCACAGGTCAAGATGCTCTCGGCGAGTTCTTTGAGTCTCTTCCCTCCAGCGAGTTTCAGGTTCACACTCTTGACTGCCAGCCTGTGCATGGTATGGAAACTAAATAGTACATTTGTACTGTGATTCATATATATGTACAGTACAGTCCAAAAGTTTGGAACCACTAAGATTTTTAATGTTTTTAAAAGAAGTTTCGTCTGCTCACCAAGGCTACATTTATTTAATTAAAAATACAGTAAAAAACAGTAATATTGTGAAATATTATTACAATTTAAAATAACTGTGTACTATTTAAATATATTTGACAAAGTAATTTATTCCTGTGATGCAAAGCTGAATTTTCAGCATCGTTACTCCAGTCTTCAGTGTCACATGATCCTTCAGAAATCATTCTAATATGCTGATTTGCTGCTCAATAAACATTTATGATTATTTTCAATGTTGAAAACAGTTGTGTACTTTTTTTTTCAGGATTCCTTGATGAATAGAAAGTTCAAAAGAACAGCATTTATCTGAAATACAAAGCTTCTGTAGCATTATACACTACCGTTCAAAAGTTTGGGGTCAGTAAGAATTTTTATTTTTATTTTTTTGAAAAGAAATTAAAGAAATGAATACTTTTATTCAGCAAGGATGCATTAAATCAATCAAAAGTGGCAGTAAAGACATTTATAATGTTACAAAAGATTAGATTTCAGATAAACACTGTTCTTTTGAACTTTCTATTCATCAAATAATCCTGAAAAAAATTTTTGTACACAAATATTTTGTACAATTGTACACATTAAATGTTTCTTGAGCAGCAGATCAGCATATTAGAATGATTTCTGAAGGATCATGTGACACTGAAGACTGGAGTAATGATGCTGAAAATTCAGCTTTGCATCACAGGAATAAATTACTTTGTGAAATATATTCAAATAGAAAACAGTTCTTTTAAATTGTAATAATATTTCACAATATTACTGTTTTTACTGTATTTTTAATTAAATAAATGTAGCCTTGGTGAGCAGACGAAACTTCTTTTAAAAACATTAAAAATCTTAGTGGTTCCAAACTTTTGGACTGTACTGTATATAGTGAAGTGAAGTGACATGTGGCCAAGTATGGTGACCCATACTCGGAATTTGTGCTCTGCATTTAACCCATCCAAGTGCACACACACAGCAGTGAACACACACACCCGGAGCAGTTTATTAAACTGCCCTCCAAAAGTTTGGAAACACCCCTGGCAAAGTGTGGTTTTGGACGATATCAGCATAAATCCTTATCGTTTTTTGGTGCAAATACATTACAGTAACTTGACATTATCATTCAAGACCAGCAATAATAATTTTCATTTTGATTACATAATAATGGCAATATATACATGTCAAAGTCAGACACGCCCCTTTGCCAGCTGTGATGCCTGGTTACTGGTTTAAACTTGGCTCATGTTTGTAAAAGATTTTTGGGTCTGCACACCTTAAAGGATTAGTCCATTTTTAAATACACTTTTCCTGATAAATTTACTCACCCCCATGTCATCCAAGATGTTCATGTCTTTCTTTCGTCAGTCGAAAAGAAATGAAGGTTTTTGATGAAAACATTCCAGGATTATTCTCCATATAGTGGATTTCAATGGCTACCAACAGGTTGAAGGTCAAAATTACAGTTTCAGTGCAGCTTCAAGAGCTTTAAATGATACCAGATGAGTAATAAGGGTCTTATCTAGCGAATCGATCGGTCATTTTCGAAAAAAATACAACCGTTATGCTTTATAAACAAAATATCACCTTGAACATACTTTCCGCTTCCGCATTCTTCATAGCGCTTCCGCTGAATGTTCTACGCCTTCCCTATTCTACTTACGTAACGAACGCGGCGCCAGTTTCGTTTTTTTCCATAAGTAGAATAGGGAAGGTGTAGGACATTCAGCGTAAGCGTTATGAAGAATGCAGAAGCGGAAAGTACGTTCAAGGCGATATTTTGTTTATAAANATCTAGCGAAACGATCGGTCATTTAAAAAAAAAATACAACCGTTTATGCTTTATAAACAAAATATCGCCTTGAACGTACTTTCCGCTTCCGCATTCTTCATAGCGCTTCCGCTGAATGTTCTACGCCTTCCCTATTCTACTTACGTAACGAACGCGGCGCTAGTTTCGTTTTTTTTCATAAGTAGAATAGGGAAGGCGTAGGACATTCAGCGTAAGCACTGAAACTGTAATTTTGACCTTCAATCTGTTGGTAGCCATTGAAATGCACTATAAGGAGAATAATCCTGGAATGTTTTCCTCAAAAACCTTCATTTCTTTTCGACTGACGAAAGAAAGACATGAACATCTTGGATGACATGGGGGTGAGTAAATTTATCAGGAAAAGTGTATTTAAAAGTGGACTAATCCTTTAATAGCTTCAACAACTGATTGCCAATTAAGTTTAGAATACAATGAACCAATCAGAACCCAGTTTAGGTCAGACAGCTGCTAATGGTGGATATTTTGATGAATTGAAAATAAGTTTTTTTCTATGTATAAACTGTTTATGTAATCAAATGTTTTTGTAGTTTGTGTTGTCCCTTATCAGTGCAAAATTATCACAAATTAAAAAGGATTTATGCCAATATTGTCCAAAACCCCACTTTTCTTGGGCGTTTCCAAACTTTTGGAGGGCAGTGTGTATATATGTGTGTGTACGTGTATAATTATAAAATCTGATACTATTTAATTCTGTCATCAACAGAACAAGCAACTCAGGGCCAAACAACTTTGTTGGTGGTTACAGCTGGCTCAGTGAAGTTTGAAGGAAACAAACAGAGATACTTCAACCAGAATTTCCTATTAACTGCCCAAGCCTCTCCTAACAGTGACCAGCCGGTGTGGAAGATTGCAAGCGACTGTTTTCGCTTTCAAGACTGGGCAAACTGAATTGTAGCTTCAGCTTTTTGTATAGCTTTTTTGTTTTCTTTTGTACACACTGCAAATGATGTACTGTAAATTAAAAAAAATGACTGTTGAACAGTTTCTAAAATGGAAGACCACACAATTTGAGTAGAAAATGATTTTACTTGTCCTCATCGTATATTACATGACTCACAATAAAAATAATAAATAAGCATCATAGAATATTCTACAAGCAAATTCACAATTTCTCAACGCAAACTCTTTGCGGTGTAGTCTTTCTTATGGTGATAAGAATCCTGAGGGCTGTGGGGGGGGGAAGATCATTCCAAAAAGGAATTAATTAACTGCTGAATAATGGCTGTTAATTTAACAATGGCTAAAAATCCCTGACAAAAAGAATAGTGCAAATGACAAAATTAATATAAATAAAACGCACTTTCTAGAATGAAACAAGCCAAGATGTGAGATTACAGTGTCTGTACAGATCTCAAAATAAATTAACAAGGGTAAAAATGAAATGTAAAATTTTAACCAAATAAATTAAAATACAGAATACAACGGCAAAATTCATATTCTGGGTCTGTATTTACAAACAGCTTCTTCAACTTTATGCATTAACTATTGAGAACTGATTTAACCAAATATATTAAAAGCCAGCAGAAGTGTAATTTGAAAGACAATCAGACATTGTTAACACAAAAATTAATGGTTTAAAAAAGATGATACAGGTGCAATACAAACTTTACCGCTGTGGCGTAAAAAGGGGAGTATTATTCCTAAAAAAAAAGTTCCCTTCATTTAATTGCAGTTTAACAGCACAAATAAGCAACAAACCATCTCAACCGATCCCGAGTCATTCCATAAGCAGATATTTACTAGTAATGTGTGAATCATAACTCCAACAACAAAAAAACTCTCATAAGTAAATAACAAAGAACATGGTTTATAACCATTATGAAGACAATGCACTGCATGTATGAAGCACAAGGAACCTAATTATAATTTACAGCCAATAGAGAATCAACATTTAAAATAGTGACCAATCAGAAGGCACAAAAACATCACTATATATTACTTGCCTCTAAAAGGAGGCTGAGTTCCGCAGTGCAATGACTTCACCTCAGCTAGCAGTTTCAGTTTTCACACTCTTATCAAACAAAGCGAATTATTTTTTTTACAAAAAGAAATTCACACATATTGAAAAAAGCACAAGGTGATGGCAGTATATCGCTGTTGTATGGTTGAAATCCTCTTTACAAGAGACTCCTTTTGTATACTAAAAGGAGAAATTAGTGGATACTTTATGCTGGATAAGATGAATATCGTCCTTTGTACAAAGGTCTCGAGCTACTCAGCTACAACTGTAATTGTAAACTATTTCACAGCAGAGAGACTACAGAGCTCTGAACGAAAAGCCCACAAAGCTCAGGAATAAAAATACACTGACCAACGGCTTATCAATATTGTTCGTCTTCGAAAACTTGTGCACATCACTAAGCAATGGGCAGTGGTGAAAGTTGTGGCAAAAAGTGTTTTTAACATTTATTGATATACAGCAATGTTGCATGGCGAGGAACCGATGACCAGGTCTTTGGCTGTGATAGAGGTCCTACTTGTGGCCATACATTCTTTCGATGTCATTGAGATAGTGGTTCTTTAGTTCCTTCCTCTTCAGTTTGAACGCATCTGTCACCAGGCCCGTTTCAGGGGTCCAAGGTTCCGGACTCAGATGGACCATGACTGGTATCTCGAAGCGCTGGAGCTTAACTAGAAATATGTAAAGATTATTAGAAGACAAGTTCTGAGACCAAAACATTTCTTACAATTCCATTTTATGTATTCTATCGTTCAAAAGTTTGGGGTCGGTAACATTTTTGTAATGATTTTCAAAGAAGTCTCCTATGCTCACCAAAGCTGCGTGACTGTAATATTGTGAAATACTATTACATATTTAAAATAACTTTTCAATTTGAATATTGTTTTTAATGTAAAATATAATTTATTCCTGTGATTCAAAAATAATTTTCAGCATCATTACTCCATTCTTCAGTGTCACATGATCCTTCAGAAATTATTATAATATGCTGATTTGCTGCTTAAACATTTCTAATTATTATCAATTTTGTGGAAACTGATATATTTTTCTCAGGATTCTTTGATGAGCAGAAAGTTCAAGAACAGCATTTATTTGAATTAGAAATATTTTGTAACATTATAAATGTCTGTTACTTTTGATCAATTTATAAAATGGTTTCTGTCCTTGATTCTGATTGGCCAATAGCTGTGTTTTATTCACGATAAAACACGGCTATGACCGCTTCACCCAACAGTTCTGTGTATCACTACACAACACTCTTAGCAACGTAAACTGTTTGTTCTCAGTTGATATTGCTCATCGAAGCTTACCGTATTATGTAGAAGAGTATTGTGAGAAAGAGATCGAGTGAGCGAGTTTATTACCTGCATTTAGATTTAGCGTTTTCCTTCAGGTCAGTCCTATGTTCATAATAAAAAAATCTGTTTAAATGTCTGATGTATTATCCTGTCCTTTTAACAGTTAAGGGGTTTTCCCGTGACTGACAGCGCTAGTCAAAGAATTTGTCAGTTGCGTCTTGTTCCGTTTTCAAAACAATTCAGTCTTTTCAATATAAAAGTCTTCGTCACTGACTGACACACTCATAAAGACAGTCTTGGCGCCATCTAATGGCGTAATAATGTAACTTCTGTTGCTGTTCACGGTCAGGGACTATTTTATCTGATGGAAGGAAGGCTTTAGTGAAAGTTTACTTCATGAAAGTTGCATTGATTCATATTTTTGGCTTTAATATTTGTATTGTGTGGTAACCGTTTTATAAAAGCAGTAAGGTACTCGAGGCTTGTGTTGTATCGTGAATAAGTCACGGCTGAAGGGGTTGCAGGCTTCGTGTCTAACAACGCCCTTCAGTCGTGCCTTATTCATGATACAGCACAGCCTCTCATTCCTTATTGCTTACTTAATGCATTCTTGCTGAATAAAAGTATTTCTTTTAAAAAATATTTTACTGAACCAAAAATTTTGTACGGCAGTGTTTTTTTTTTTTTTTTTTAGTCAAGTGTGGACAAAGTCTGATGAACTAAACCATATAAGTGACAATATAAAATTTGTGAGCTATCTTTTTGTACTAAAATGTATTTACACCAAATGTAATACTGAATTCTTGTCATTTTCTGAATGATCTCTGTATTAATTTTTTTCAATATATAATATAATATAATAAGCAGGCCTTCAAGGAACTAATTTTATTTAGCTTCATTAAATGGCTGATACAGTGTCCACATTTTGACCTTTTACTCCATGTACCTTGCTGTTAACAAAACCTGGAAGTTACACTCACTTGAAGTTGCGACTTCTTTAATTTCTCTCAGAACTTCCCTTTCCATAACTGGGTGGTTGCAAATCTCTTCCCATGTGCCTTCAATGCCCTTCTGATTGGCAAGAGATGTCAGCTTCTTCTGATTAGGAACAATAAAGCTGATAACGTAGTTCTGGTCACTGGTGGGCAGAGAGAGAGAGAGAAAGATCTGTATACAGTACGTCTGCTGTTCTAAAGAGAGGACCCTTTGTTAGGGTCAGTAACATGCCATATGCATCAGACAAAGCAGAGTGTACGAACCTGTTTGCGTAAGCACAGATGTTGTCAATGAGAGAGCAGTTCTTCAGAGCTGACTCAACTTTGCCTAAAGAGACATACTCCCCAGCTTGAAGTTTCACAAGGTCCTTCTTGCGATCTAGGAGTTACAAAATAGATGTGAATAATACTGACAGATAAAATAAATGTGTGATTTTAACTCAAACAAGCACCATGTGATGCTGAAACTAGACATACCAACAATCTGAAGACAGCCGTCAGGGTGCATCTCTCCTACATCACCAGTGCAGAACCACCGCTGTCCGTTCTGATCCACATAGAAGTCCTCGTTATTACGGCTCTCACTCCTGTAGTAGCCCATGGTCACGTTAGGACCTCCGATGAGGATCTCACCACGTGGATGAGGCTTGTCACGCTTTGTATAGCCACCTGAAAGAAAAGATATGATGAGAATCATGACAGCTGTAACAATAAATAAAAGATAAAGGAATAGATCAGCTGAAAATGACACTTCTTACTCACCCTCATGTCATTTCAAATCTGTATGCTATTTTGTTTTTTCCATAGAACACAAAAGCAGACAATTTTTTCGCAGCTCATCACGCAAAAACACTTTATTGAGAAACGGATTGTAATTTAAGCCATTATTCACTGATAATCTTACCAGCAGTNGTTTTATTTTTTTTTTTTTTTTTAATGTATTTAATATTATAGTATTTATTAATAGTTTTAATTACCTTTATTTTTGTATTTTCAGTTTTAATTTTAGTAATTTTGGTATGTGCTTTTGCCTTTCTCTCCTTTTTGTTTGTTTATATTTTTATTTAAGTTTTCTAATTTATAAAATACAATATTTTTTCATGCATTTGGCAGATGCTTTTATCCAAAGCAACTTAAAGGTGCAGTAAGCAATTTCTGGTAAACACTGCTGATATTTCAAATCACCAAAACAAACACACCCTACCTAAAAGAACCACACCCCTATCTTGATACCTCCGCTCCCACATTCACGTACATGCTTTTTAACACAGGCAACGCCAATGGTGGAATCTGCTGTGCCTGCCGCCTGAGGGTATGATATCATCAATAAGTGGAAGCAATATGTGTTACATAATTCAGGTTGAATGTCTAATTGTTATTTTGCTCCTCTACACCTTCGATGGCAAAGTCATCCCTTCCATTCCAAAAAACAAACAGTTTTCATGAACAGCTCCCTACATAACTCAATAGGTCATGTAACTAATAATATATTACAAAGGTGACAAAATTAAGGAGTTATAGTGATCACTAAAAGGGGAACCGAAAGAAAAAACATAAATTAGAAGTGTTATCTCGCTTTTCGGACACACTTTGGAAGCCCATGCCTGAAATGGGCGGGAGGATATTTAGACGTTTCAGGCTTATAAAAATAATAATGAAAATGAACAAACAAGCAAAGATGACACACGAATATATTCAAGCAAATTTGCCATCGCTCTCTTTCTAGTCGTTCTGCTAATATGTGTCTTGTGCACTGAGCTCTCTCTCCTCCCCCACCATGAGTGTATACGGCCCTTACTGCTGATTGGCTACAAGTGTGTTTTGCGTCTTGGTCCGATTCACTTTTCAACAGCGTTTTTCCAAAATTGCTTACTGCACCTTTAAGCCTGGTTTATACCGCACCTGCATGAGCATTAAAGGTGCGTGGCAAAAATGATGTCATGACGATGTGTGCGGTCATGTGGTTGAGTCCGCAAGACCCTATTATGCATGGTGGTGGTGTGTGCAAATTGTTTTTAACTATGCACGCAGCTCCACTTCCAAAGATGCATAACTTTGAGCCGATTCTGGCCAAGCAGGTATGTCTGTACCAGCAGCCCATTTGCGCTTGTCTAAATTAATTGCTTACATTTACAAAAAAGAGTCTACAATAGCAGAAATAAGCTTTTTAAATGAAAATAAAGGTCCATGTTTAATAAAAATGTTTATTAATTTAAATGAAAATGTTTAATGAAATTAGAAAATATTTCAAGACATTGTTAAATTTAATCTTATCCATATATTTTGTTCTGTCACAAATAATAATCTCAAGGTTTACTGTGTTTTACATAATTATTTTCTTCTCACTGCTGCTTCTTGATGGTTAAGAGGACAATTACTCCGAGTCGCCCCCTGATAGAATAGTGCAACGTCAAGTATAAACACCTCATATATTTGGGGAGGTGCGTGCGTAGTTAGTGGAGGCTCGCAATGCCTAACCAGGCGAAAGTATAAACAAGGTTCATATCTGTCAGAGGGAATTGAACCTATGACCTTGCCATTGTTTCGCCATACTCTATTAAGCTACAGGAATGCTAAAATAGAAGCAAGCATTAGCACACAGCCAATGTGTTCCTCAAACAACGCTATTGCATGACTTCAGAAACTTGGTAACTTGACTATGTCTTTAAGATATTAAAGGGTTAGTTCATCCAAAAATTCTGTCATTAATTACTCACCCCCATGTCGTTCCACACCCATAAGACCTTTGTTCATCTTTGGAACACAAATTAAGATATTTTTGATGAAATCCGAGAGGTATCTGACTCCTCCATAGACAGCAATTTACAACCACTTTCAAGGCCCAGAAAGGTACTAAAGACATCATTAAAATAGTCCATGTGACTACAGTGGTTCAAAATAATGTCAAAATAATTACCTTATTCAACAATTTCTTATCTTCTCGTCATTTTAACATGCTGTTAACGTCCACCGTTTCCAGGTTCTACATCAGAACGCCGGTTCAGAATTGGCCGACACCTGCGTCATCATCACACGAATGCATCATGCTGCTCACGTGAACAGCGTCGGCCAATAATGAGTCAGCGTTCTGACGTAGAACCTGGAAGCGCTGAACATAAACAGCGTAGAAGAATGACAAGACAAGAAATTGTTGAATAAAGTCGTTATTTTTGTTCTGTTTTTGCGCACAAAAAGTATTCTCGTCGCTTCATAACATTAAGGTTGAACCACTGTAGTCACACGGACTATTTTAACGATGTCTTTAGTAACTTTCTGGACCTTGAAAGTGGTCGTTAAATGGCCGTCAGATACCAAAAATATCTTCATTTGTGTTCCGAAGATGAACGAAGGTCTTACGGGTGTGGAACGACATGAGGGTGAGTAATTAATGACAGAATTTTCATTTTTATGTGAACTAACCCTTTAACAAGTAGCTAAATGGAAAAGGGTACATTGACCAACCTTCAGCCCAGTCTTTGAGTTTGATCTCACAGCAGATCAGAGGAGCTCCTACTCGTCCTGTGCTATAGTCTGCAACTGCACAACAAAGAAAACAGATGTCATCATTACTACCACAGTCACACCTTGAAGTATAAAGACAAAGCTCTGAAGATATCTCAAAATATGACTCTACAAGTAATGATAAAATGTTGGAAAATATGTTCAGATGCATAAGGACTACTTACCTTCGGTTATAGTGCCTGCTCCACAGGTCTCAGTAAGACCGTATCCTTGACCAACAGGACAGCAGAAACAGATGTTCATGAAGCGCTGAGTGGCAGGAGAGAGAGGGGCTCCTCCGGACAACATCATACGCACGTTCCCACCCAGCAGAGATCTGACTTTCTTAAACAAACTGAACACATCGAGGAACAAAGACAAAGATTAAAACTCCAGACTCATTAATGTGCTTAATTGAAGGCCTATTTTCATCTCATCTTACATATTGCACAGGGGCGCATCATAACCCTTCTTGATCTGCTCGAGCTTGTAGTCGTAAGCCAGTTTGAACAGGGTTCTCTGCACGTAGCTCATCTCCTGCACCTTACTCATGACATTCTTATTGATCCGGTCCATTATTTCCTGACAGAAGAAACGAAAGTGTGAGATTTTACTATGATTGAAGTGAATAAAGCAAGATGATAATGTTTAGTGGAGTCTGACTTACAGGTACGGCTGCCATTAGGGTAGGTTTCAGCACACTGCAGTCACCTTTACTTCCCTTCTTAATTTTGGTTGACTACAGAGCAGAAACAAGCCATTCAATCATCTGAGATTAACGTCATTTCATTATTTTGTAAAAACCTCACAAATCTGTGTAAATGTATGACTATATTTATCTGATCCTGTAACAAATTAAAATGCGGTACCTGATCAGACAACGTTTGTGGTGTGGAATAGCCGATCCTGCAGCCGTACGTCACACAAGAGATCTCAGCCGTCATTTCCAGGACATGAGCAAGAGGAAGATAGGCAATATATGTATCCTTCGGCCTGTGAAAGCATACAGGTATCACCACTGCATTTCAGTCAGGCACTTTTGCATTGTAGTGTTTCAGTGCAACAGATGAGCTCCGGAGGTAAAAATTCCATTTATTTTCTCCATTGAGGAACTGATTTTTAACTATAACTTACAAAGCATTAAAGAGAGACCTACTGTAAGCTATGACGTTGTTATGCTTTTTTTATTTTTCATTTTCGAAATCATAATTAGGGATGCACGATATATTGGCCACCATATCAGTATCAACCGATGTATGTTAATTTTTAAGTTTAGGCCTGATAATAAAATTTGGCCAATATATTAAAGCCGATAAATAATATATTATTTCCTTCAGCTGAGACACTTCAGATGTGCACTGTTCACCATGATGGTTTCAAACTGCTTGAAATATGATTGGAATCCCTTAAAGAAAAATACAGTTAAGTGCAGCATATGCAGTGCAAGTCTTTCAAATAGGCTACATAAAATTATAATGAGAACATTATAATTGTATGCTTGGGACATGGCTTTTAATTGTGAGACTTTTTTTTTGTAATCAGGCTCTCAAAAATTATATAAAAATTTGGATTTAGATTTAATCGGGCAATATATTGATTATCGGCTTTCAAATATAAAGAATTATCGGTTATCGGTATCGGCCAACATTTTCATATCGGAGCATCTCTAATCATAAACTATTTTTTTAAATAAACATGTTTAACAGCAGAATTTCTGTTTAAAAACTACATCATCTATGAGTCTGCAAAGAAATTTCCACCAGAGAACTGAAACTAGCAAATCAAGAAGACTTTAGCATCCATCCACTACCTTGAAGCACTGCGGTTGAAGAACCCTTACATACAAAGTCTTTTTTTTTTCTTTTTTTTGTTGTTGCATCAAATCAATTCACCTCATAGCAGGTTGGTTTGGTTCATGGCCTATAACTCTTTTCCTACGGGGAAAATAAAGGGGAAAAATACTTCCAAGCCCACTGAAAAAGTGGGTGGCCACTGTTATTTATCATTATACACACCCCAATCCAGGTATCCTCTCGCACTGGCCTGCCATTCCCCCAATCAGGTTACTGTGGATGATCATCACCCCTTTAGGTCTCCCGGTGGAGCCGCTGGTGTACATAATAACAGCGAGGTCTGATGGGACGGGTTTCACTATTGGTATGCTCACTGCAACACAAAGCACACACACATTATTTCCTTCTCTGCTGATAGAGATCACAAATTTCGATTCTGATCGATGTTGGGTGGGTGAACTGAAAAGGTTAATTAGCATATGCTTACGGTTTTCTGGCTTGGCTCCCAGCTCTTGCACAGAGTGCATGCTGTGGATCTGGATGCCCTGTGGAAATCCTGCTGTGCTGATGCCCTTCCTGTCTACATAGATGATGTGCTTCAGATTGGGGATTTGAGGAAGAATACTCTGTATGGATATAAAAATGTGACGAAAACAGAACATTTAATGAAAAATATAAATATTTCAAGTGGTGAGGTAAGTAAAGCCAATGAATTTTGCTTACTTAAAAGTCCCCATGTGGTGAAAATCAAGTTTTTAATGTTGTTTATATGTCTATGTGGTGTTTTTAACATGCTTTAAGACAAACCACATGCAAATTCATAAGTCAGCACCATTGCTGAGTACTTTCTCCTTAAAACTGCAGTGATCTAAAGACAGTTTCGCTGGAGTTTCAGACGTCACAAACTACCTTGTAACCAATCACGTCAATGTGTGGGCTTTAGTATATCATTAACTGTGACGATCTGAAGCAGGGGAGTCATGGCCTATAACTCTACTTATAACACTACTTAAAATGTCAATGTCAGCTGTCGTCAGTGTAATGTCAAATTGACATTGAATTTTGGTCACCTGACATCAGAACCTGTTTTTAACCAAATATCAATCTTATGATGTTGGTGGCCCGCCTGGAAAATTTTAACTGCAATATATAGGGCCTGTGGTGTTTGTCGTGGAAATTCTCAATACAAATCTTACTTCACAATTCCTAGCTGTTAATATAATACTACAGTATCTCGAGGTAATTCCCTGAATACTTGCAATACAATCCAATACTTCCCTGAAGTATGGTGACAGCGTCCCGTCAAGAAGCTACTATCTACTCAATCACACTTGGCTGTTACTTTTATTGTCTTTTGAGTGTAGAATCTTTAGTACTTCTATTCCTCACTACCTCAATCACATTTTGGCTGTTACTTTTGTTGTCTTTTGAGCGTAGGATCTTCTGTTTCTTAGCTGCGCAGCATATACCTGACACGACTTCCAAGTTGCTCTTTGTAGAAATGAAGTTTTATTTACGGCCGGGAGGTCACTCGTCACAACAACAGAGTGAGTCTCTGAACAGAAAGGCACATACACATTTAAACCTTACAGTTGAGTAAAAATCAATTTCACTCAAGTCTTTTCAATGTGATTTGTTCTTGTGATTGGTTTATAATGATCTGAGCTGAGCTAATCAAGTGACTTTAGTTCTACTGTTTTAAGTAAGCTTACATGTTCTTTGACCTGAACATCCTTAGTCTGCATCTTCTATCCACTTCTAACACCAGTTCATAAAACTTCTGTACATTTCTAACACCAGTACATAAAATATTTCCATCACATGTTTCTAACAGAAGTTTTTCTATTGGGTCAAACATGACTGAAATTAAAGACTTGTGATTCAGTATGCGAGTCAGGTGTTAATTTGGTAACTGTTCTGATTGATTCAGTGTGTTTATTCAGTTAAGAGTTCATTGCTGAATCAAGCTGACAACTCATGAGTTCATGAGCACATTTTTGCAACTGTTCAAAAGCACAGGCTCACAAGAGTCATTTGTTTGTTTGTGGTTTGTACTGCACTGTTTTTGAGTGGAGCTAGCAAAGACAATGCAATTGAAAACATGCTTTGGCTTTGTTTTGTCATCGATTCATTGTATCCAGTTATTTCAACCCATTCAATTCAGATAAATTCAAACTGTTATTATTCTGTAATAATGGTAGTACACTGGATTGTTAGCAACATGTCTTTTTTGGCCTTTGAATAACAAGCTCACCTTCAGTTTGGTTTCCAGCAGTTCTACGCTGGTGACCAGGTGTGTAACTCCACACTCATTCAATCCGAAAGCCACTGCCTCTTCTCCTAGAGTCGCATAAAAGGTGACCACTGCAAAAACCACATGAAACGCAGATTAACAAAAGAAGATAAAGATTAAAACAACACGTTCATTCAATTTTGGTCATCACAAGAAATTAAGGGATAAAACCAATGACTCATATGACATTTATTTCCTTGAAAATGAGAGTAAAAATAATCTGTTTCCTTACATGGGAAATTGCGTCTGAAGCAGGCCTGAGCTGTGATCATCCACTCTGCCCGTGTCTCACAGAAAATTGCGATAGTGCATTTTGGCTGTTGGCCCAGTGCTGCCAGTCCGCTCCCAAACTGACTGACCACAGTGTCCATCTCCTCATAGGACAGCCATTTATAATCGCCCAGAATTAACTGCCAAGACAAAACCATCAAACACTTTATATTAATAAATATTTTATTCAACCTGGAGTTTTTCTCCAGAAAAATTATGAATATATGCACTACCGTTTAATTTTATTCAAATGGTATTTTATTTCAAATAAATGCTTTTTGTATTGATCAAATAATTCTGAAAAAAATGGTTTACACAAATGTATTAAAATTGAGCTTTGCATCACATTACATTTTAAAATGTATTCAAATAGAATAGGTAATAATAGATCAATCAAAATGCTATTTCACAATGTTACTGTTTTGACTGCATTTCTGATCAAATAAATCTAGCCCGGGTAAGCATTAGAGACTTTGTTCAAAAACATTAAAAAAATCTTTTGAACGGTAGTGTACATTTAAAAGAAGTTATGATGAATATACGTTACGCCAACAGGCCTGTTTAGGAGAGTCACTTGTTAAGACCAGCGTCTAATACGAGCCAAATTGAAAAGGTCATGTGCAAATTTTGGTCAGTAGAAAATTTTAAGTAGGCACTAGGCACTTTAGCTAACAGTGTAATCACAGAATATGTCAGAGGATGTACCTTTTTGAAGACTTTCCCACTCGGTTGAGTCTCATTTTCTTCATTTAGAACTTCTCGGGTTCCCAGACAGTCCCCTTTACTGAAACGCTCTACCGCATAGTCAAACAGCTTATCAAGGGTGTCTTTTCCAGGAAGGTCCACCGTGACCAGGGAGTCGAAGTGATCCACCGAACGATATGGTCCCTCTGCCTGACCAGTGGTGGACTTCGATTTGAGCCTCTTTGCCAGGGCTTTCTTTTCCTGGGCTCCAGTCAGGAAGTACCATGGCAGAAAGCTCAAGAGGGAGTAGAGCCACACTATTGTGTGTACTGGGAACAAGAGAACGGTGCTCAGGTCCATGCTGAGAAGCTGAAGGGGACTGAAAAATGAAGGGATCAGGCCAAGCCTGAGATATAGTCAGTTTGTTGCCCTGTGTCCAACTGAGGATCAAAGTTCAGAAAGATTGGGGAGGTGTCCAATATGTGGTTCCAAAATGTGCAACCTGATGAGAATGACAATCACAAATAGAGGAAATGTATTATATTCAAGTGTACTTGAATATTGCTTAGTTGGGGTTTAAAAGACACTTAATATTCAGTAATATAATCAAATCGACTGCACTGACACTACTAGATGAAAATAAAACTTGAACTGAAGTGAGCTGAATGATGATACCACTGTTGTCTGCAGAGCTGCTTTATAGCTGATTCGACTGTTTCATTCTTGATGAATTTTGCAACATCTACACTGTTTTTGAACTGAATCAACATTGAAGCTGAATAATAACACTAATGTCTTCTGTGGAGCTGCTCATTATGGAATCTTGTTTCCGCAATGGAATGAAGAAGAAGAAGAAGGAAAAAAAAAAGAAGAAAAAAAAAAAAAAAAAAAAAAAAAAAAAAAAAAAAAAAAGGTATTTGCGACTTTTTATCTTACAACTTAAATTTTTTCCCCTTCGCAACAGCAAGATTATCTTGCAATTTGGACTTCAAAACTCACAATTGCAACTGTCATTTTAGGTAGTTTTTAAATCACACTGATGTAAGTTCAAGTGTTTGGTTTTAGTTAGTTATTTGATGCTATAAAAACAGGGGTGTGACATCATGATTGACAGCTGAGATTGACATCTTCTCTGAGCGAAGTAGTCACTGAGGCACCAACTGAATTTTTTTGGGATTGGAGCTTTAATTTCAACATTTCCATAACTGTTTATTTCACACCAACATAAATAGGGGCAGTCGTGGCCTAATGGATAGAGAGTCGGACTTGTAACCCAAAGGTCATGGGTTCGAGTCTCGGGTCCGGCAGGGATTGTCGGTGAGGGGAGTGAATATCCAGCGCTCTCCCCACCCTCAATACCACGACTGAGGTGAGACCCTTGAGCAAGGCACCGTACCCCCAACTGCTCCCCGGGCGCCGCAGCAATGGCTGCCCACTGCTCCGGGTGTGTGTTCACGGTGTGTGTGTTCACTGCTGTGTGTGTGCACTTGGATGGGTTAAATGCAGAGCACAAATTCCGAGTATGGGTCACCATACTTGGCCACATGTCACTTCACTAATTCAATTCACTAATGAGTTGTTCTGCATTAAACTCTACTAACCAATTCTGCGGTAGAGTGGGCGGGGCCTTGATACTGCGGCACCACTTCATGCCCACTACTCGGGCTCCGAGTCTGTGTAATCAGCGCAAGATGTCAGCACCATATTGGGACATTGGCATCTTTACTTTTCTACAATGGAAGAAAGTCAATGTTTGTGAGATATAAACTCAAAAAGTCGCAATTAAAAAAAAAGGTAATTGTAACGTTTTATCTCACAATTCTGACTTTGTGTCTCAGAATTGTGAAATATAAACTCACAATTGCGAATTATACCCCCGTTTTCACAGACAAGTCTTAAGCTAGTCCTAGACTAAAATGCATGTTTGAGCCGTTTTAACTGAAAGCAACTTGAACTGACATATCTTAACATATGTCCGTACCATTGTTTTGTCTCAAGATGTACACCAGTAATGTTATTTTCTAGTGTATGTTTATAAAAGTTACTTAAATATCCTAATTGAATTTAGGCCTAATCCTGGCTTAGGCTAAATCCTGTCTTAATTGTGAGATAAAAAGTCGCAATTACATTTTGTTGGCGGAAACAAGCTTCCATAGCTTAAAGCTGAATTTAACTAATTTAATAATTTATTAACTTTACACATTTTAACTGAACTGAATCAACACTGAACAGAACAATGACACTTGTGTCTTCTGTAGAGCTGCTTAACAGCAGAATGAAATTATCATTTAATGAAGTTTAACGATCGTTAATTTCCTGTTTATTACTGTGAAGCTGCTTTTAAACATTCTGTATTACATAAAGCACTAAGGTGACTTGAGATTTCCATGAGAAAGAACAAGTTTGAGTCTTCAAGCGGAACAGTTTGTATTCATTCAGATACTTGTGAGATAATTGAGGCGTATTAGAGGAAAGTCACATGTGCTGCGGAAAGGACACATTCCAATGAATGTGAATAGTGTCTCTCTGGTTCTCCTTTAATTGCACTAGTATGAAGTCACAAACGTCCTGCAGGGGCTGCCCTATGGCCTAAAGACAGGGCGGACTCTGATGAACAAACCAACAAATTAAGGCACACGGTTACCACACATCTAGCTTTTGTAGATTAATGTTTGTAAAAACTTGATACACTCGTATCTAGTGTTTCTGTTGCTGGTATAGCATGCCAGTAATGACAAGGCCATGGGTTAGATTTCAAGGAAACACCCAAAATTACCCAACAGAGCCATAAACAAAATCGGTTTCCTTGAGATATCTCCGTCATTAGCCACGTAGGTGAACTCTGTCTTAAGATCACTTCATCACAGGCAGATAAAGTCATCTCTTGAACACATGACTGGTGTCAGATTAAGGAAGCAAAAAATTAATTGCTCATAGAAGGATACAACAGAATTGACTTCAACCTGACACTACTGTTAAAATCTATACAGACCTAAGCAAATTTGCATAGTTTTGCATCTTCCTGTTGCTGTGCTACCAAGCTGTGCATTGTCTATGAAATTAGATCCTCTAAGTCCTTGCTGACGGTGAAGACAAGTGTGACCAACTGCAGGGGCTGTCACAAAAATATCAGCAAATGGCACAAGGTTAATGTAGGACATAGTCCACTGACTCAGATAACCAAGCTCTCTTACTATGTCAGTTTAGTATCTCTCTGTTTGTTTAGGCTGACAACATTTTGGCGTACAGAGAACAAGTCATGATCAATCCTGATGAAACGGCATGTGATGTTGACACAACCCACAGCCTGATTTGCAGTTCATTGCTAGGATTAAACAAATTTCTTCTTTTCCAATGCAAGAAAAAGACAACCAACTAGTGTTCAGCTAGTGTTTTTAGTGGCTGATTTCTAGATTTTTTTTTTTTTTTTTTATGTTACAACCTTAAAGGATTAGTTCACTTCAGAATTAAAACATCCTGATAATTTACTCACCCCCATGTCATCCAAGATGTTCATGTCTTTCATCAGTCGAAAAGAAATTAAGGTTTTTGAGGAAAACATTCCAGAATATTTCTCCATATAGTGGACTTCAATAGTTTCCAAAGGGTTGAAGATCCAAACTGCAGTATAAATGCAGCTTCAAAGGGCTCTACACGATCCCAGCTGAGGAATAAGGGACTTGTCTGGCGAAATGATCGGTCATTTTCTAAAAAAATTTAAATTATATACTTTTTAACCACAAATGCTCATCTTGCACTGCTCTGCGATGCGCCACGCATTACGTAATCACGTTGGAAAGGTCACGCGTGACGTAGGCGGAAGTACCGAGCAAGCGTTTACAAAGCGAACGTGCAAAGACTAAGTCAAACGACCTTTACAAAAAAAGGAAAAACGATGTCAAACGATTTTGAATTTGGAAGAGAAAAATCGCCCTACTGCGTTATTTCCGCCTACATCACGCGTAACCTTTCCAACAAGATTTTAAGAAGCACTGAAACTGCAATTTGGACCTTCAACCCGTTGGTAACTGTTGAAGTCCACTATATGGAGAAAAATCCAGAAATGTTTTCCTCAAAAACCTTAATTTCTTTTCGACTGAAGAAAGCAAGACATAAACATCTTGGATGACATGGGGGTGAGTACATTTTCAGGAAATTTTAATTCTGAAGTGAACTAATCCTTTAAACCGATAACACTTTACACTTCTGTGTAAATAAAGCTCTACCAAAGTGAATTTAGACATCACGATTACAGTAATGTAAATGGATATTCATTTGCTAAAGATGTATTAAAACTTTTTTTTATTTATAAAAAAAACATCCTTTTTTTAGTGAGCGTTCAGACAGAAAAGGTCATTTAAATGTAAAAATAGGAAACATTAGGAGGATCTACAATTAAATATACAATATTAAAACATTCACATACATGGAAATATCAAGCCGAATTAATTACAGCTCTACCCTTGCTCATGCAAAGTTAATTACATTAACCAATAACAAATTAACTTATGAAGAAACAAACGTTGATGCTGACTGGTTAATTTTTTTAATCTGCCCTGATGGGTTAAATCCCGTACAAAGGTTATATTCAAATGTAAAGACCTAAATCCTGGTGAGAGTGGTCAATGAGCTGAGACAGCCAATGATATCCATCCCGCCAGCTCACTGACCAGATCTTCAGCAGGTGGACAGACACATACCGGACTGGAATAGAATGATTGGATCCTGGATCTGATCCCATTATCTTTGTAGTACTTGTTATCATGCATATCTGTTACAAACCGACCTCTGTTTACTAAAAGGACACCTCCTCTTGGCAAGTTGACCTGAATGCACACTTTCAAAGTATACATCAATACTACTGAGTGGCTTTGATTCCTTTACAAATATTAGCATAATCCATTGATGAGTTGGTCATGTCAACTACACTTTTGAAAGTCCAACTTTTTGTAAACACAACGCGTTGGCGTGTAGTTTTAAACGATTTCAAGGTCAGATAAAGAAAGAACCACCATAAAACATTAATAAAAGACGTTATCTAATAGTTGAGACTGATTTCGATAATAAAACCTACCACTAATATATGCAATATGTTCGCACTAATTTTGGGCGCGATCACACCATCCTCAAAATGCAGTCTAGGCACGACGCAGCGTTACACGTGTTCCGTCAATCACCGTGGAAACGGCTCAGTTTAATCAATGAAACACGTTAAATTTCATAATTAATAAAATCAGGTAAAGCTCTTTTGTTCCGCCTAGTCTGATCATTTGAATGTGATGATGACGCTCTTTGTTGGATGTGAAACGTCAAACGCAGCATCATCATCATGATGACAGGATGCCAAGACATGCATTTCCCTCACCTAGCATAATATCAATAAATTCTGTACTAAAACTCAATTTACACACTTTAATCGTCATTCAGACCCAGTAATGACGTGTAATATTCAGATTTGATAAAACACAGTCGTTAGCCGGCTAGCGCTCCCTTTATCTCTTTTTCACCATCTGTAAAGTTGTCGCAGTAAACAATAAAAAATATATAAAAACAATTTATCTCCTCATTAAGCAGCTCTGAGGTATTAACAGTATAGTAATGTAAGAGGAGCTGGCTAGAGAATGATGCTCGTTAAATCTTACCGGCGTTTAGTCTCTTGCCTCCAGAGCCGGATCGACTGCTCGAATCTGTCCCTGCCGAGCGCAATGACCGACAGTTACCTCCAGCGCGTGCTGCTACACCCGGAAATATTACGTCATCTGACTCCATTTTTTTCAGCCAATAGTCGTCTAGACAATAAAGCGAAAGCGCATCATTCACTTCCTGTTGCTGTCAGTGCACTTCAGGTCAATGCTACAATGATTCTAGTGATAATATTAGTAATAATTAAAAATTCTTGTTCTGTAGTTTCTCGGTGAAAAGTTAATTGTAACATCCAAATCATATTCTAAGCTATCATACGTATTGTTGGTGTTTTAGGATAATATAACACAGGATATTAATATTATATTTATTTATTATTTGTATTAATATTACATACACTACCGTTCAAAAGTTTGGGATCGGTACGATTTTTAATGTTTTTAAAAGAAGTTTCGTCTGCTCAGCAAGACTGCATTTATTTAATTAAAAATACAGTAAAAACAGGAATATTGTGAAATATTATTACAATTGAAAATAACATTTCTATTTGAAAATATAATTTATTCTTGTGTTGGCAAAGCTGAATTTTCAGCATCGTTACTCCAGTCTTCAGTGTCACATGATCCTTCAGAAATCATTCTAATATGCTGATTTGCTGCTCAAGAAACATTTATTGTGTACAATTGTACAAAATATTTGAGTACAATATTTTTTTTCAGGATTCATTGATGAATAGAAAGTTCAAAAGAACAGCATTTATTTGAAATATCATCTTTTGTAACATTATAAATGTCTTTACTGTCACTTTTGAATGATTTAATGCATCCCTGTTGAATTAAAGTATTAATTTCTTAAAAAAATTAAAATTAAAATTCTTACTGACCCCAAACTTTTGAACGGTAGTGTATAATGTTACAAAAGCTTTGTATTTCAGATAAATGCTGTTCTTTTGAACTTTTTATTAATCAAGGAATCCTGAAAAAAAAAGTACACAACTGTTTTCAACATTGATAATAATCAGAAATGTTTCTTGAGCAGCAAATCAGCATATTAGAATGATTTCTGAAGAATCGTGTGACATTGAAGACTGGAGTAATGATGCTGAAAATTCAACTTTACCATCACAGGAATAAATTACTTTGTAAAATATATTCAAATAGAAAACAGTTATTTTAAATTGTAATAATATTTTTAAATTGTAATAATATTTCAAAATTTTTAATTAAATAAATGCAGTCTTGGTTAGCAGACGAAACTTCTTTTAAAAACATTAAAAATCGTACCGATCCCAAACTTTTGAATGGTAGTGTTAATATTATTGTTTTGTAGTTATAAAAACTATAGTAGCATATGGAAAGCATGAGAAGTGTAAGTGACACTGGAAATGTTACAACACAACAGTTTGCTCATTAAGATCAGTTTTTATTTAGCCCATATTTACATGGTGATATAAAAAATCCAGAGTTCCATGACTGCACAATGCATTGTTGCTATGTTCGTAATGCTGTGGATTGTACCACAAGCTCCAAGTCTATTTAAACGGGATCACTTTTTGCCTTCAACCATGATGATGTGGTAGCCAAACTTTGTTTTCACAGGAGGATCCGTGTATACAGGTTTGTCCATAGTGCTGATGGGTAGTGCAAACGCTGCATCCTGAAATGGTCCCACCATTGATCCTCTTGTCATCCAGCCAAGGTCACCCTGTCATATGCAAACCAAAACTTTAAGCTATACAAGCTGCCATTAATATATTTAGGGTGTCTTGATACTTTAGAAGAATTTGAATAACAAATTACTGAGTAGCGGTTAAAAAACAAAACTGTAAACAAAAGGTACACTATATTGCCAAAAGTATTGGGACACCCCTACAAATAATTGAATTCAGGTGTTCAATCACTTCCATGGCCACAGGTGTATAAAATCAAGCACCTAGGCATGCCGTCTGCTTCTACAAACATTTGTGAAAGAATGGGTCGCTCTCAGGAGCTCAGTGAATTTAAGCGTGGTACCGTGATAGGTAAGTCCAAATAAGTCCATTCGTGAAATTTCCTCACTACTAAATATTCCACGGTCAACTGAAACTCAGCCACGAAGTGGTAGGCCACGTAAAATCAGAGCGGGGTCAGCGCATGCTGAGGCACACTGCGCAGAAGTCACCAACTTTCTGTAGAGTCAATAGCTACAGACCTCCAGACTTCGTGTGTCCTTCAGATTAGCACAAGAAGATAAGATAAGAACAGTGCGTAGAGAGCTTCATGGAATGGGTTTCCATGGCTGAGCAGCTGCACCCAAGCCTTACATCAAGTGCAATGCAAAGCGCTGGATGCAGTGGTGTAAAGCACGCCGTCACTGGACTCTAGAGCAGTGGAGACGTTTTCTCTGGAGTGACGAATCATGTCTGTCTGGCAATCTGATAGACGAGTCTGGGTTTGGTGGTTGCCAGGAGAACAGTACTTGCCTGACTGCATTGTGCCAAGTGTAAAGTTTGGTGGAGGGGGGATTGTGGTGTGGGGTTGTTTTTCAGCGGTTGGGCTTTGGCCTCTTAGTTCCAGTGAAAGGAACTCTTAATGCTTCAGCATACCAAGACTTTTCGAACAATTTCATGCTCCCAACTTTGTGGGAACAGTTTGGGGATGATCCCTTCCTGGTCTAACATGACTGCGCATCAGTGCACAAAGCAAGGTCCGTAAAGACATGGATGAGTTTGGTGAGGAGGAACTTGACTGTTCTGCACAGAGTCCTGACCTCAACCCGATAGAACACCTTTGGGATGAATTAGAGCGGAGACTGCGAGCCAGGCCTTCTCCCCAAAATCAGTGCCTGACCATACAAATGCACTTCTAGAAGAATGGTAAAAAATTCCCATAAACACACTCCTAAACCTTGTGGAAAGCCTTCCCCGAAGAGTTGAGGCTGCTATAGCTGCAAAGGGTGGGTCAACTCCATATTAAACCCTTCGGATTAAGAATGGGATGTCATTTAAGTTCATGTGCATGTAAAGGCAGGCGTCCCAAAACGTTTGGCAATATAGTGTATACATTTCTGAAGGTACTAGGCAACAGGTTCTTCCAGACACTTTTTTATAATTTATTTATTATTATTATTATGAACACTTACTCTTTTATATAACTTATTTTCATCAGATTTTGAATAGTGAGAGTGTAGGATAGTATCACTGTATGCTGTATTTGTGGGCAAATAAAACTGTTGTAACAGTATATGACAAAGAAATTGATTTATTATGAGAAATTCTATAGAATAATATGGGTTCAGTGTTCGATAAATTATATTTTGAGGGATCTGCATGGATAGAGCATTGAATGGCATTTTCTGATAAAACAACAAACAGTACCCATAGGAACTATTATTTCTCATATTATGTAAGTGTCACATTACTGCTACTAATACACTGTTATACACATGAGAAATGTCTTACTCCTTGTCTGGCTTTGTCCTCACTGTATTGTGCTGCCACCTCACTGAAGCGCATTCCAGATTTGAGTTTCTCCATGGCTTCCATACACTTGCCATGCTTTTCACACAGAATATGCCGAACCTATTAGAAATAGACCAAAAAAAAGATATAACCAACAAAAATATAATTTATTTAAATAGCGGTTTGACAGTGACAATGAGACTTCACATCATTCATTAAAAGGGCTTCTGGGACACCTTTGCATATTTGCAAACAAATTTGCATATTGTACTATATTCAAACAGTAAGATGGAAAAATGTAAAGCAACAACAGTCAATGCCAATACAAGCAGCTGAAGTGTAAAATAAAAAGTGAAAAGATTATTTTAATTTCATATAATGATAACATGTAATAAACATTTATAAACTACATTTTATAAATGTAATCATATCCATAATATTCATATTATCATATACATGTACAGTCAAACCAAAATGTATTCAGACACCTTGAACATTTCATTAATTCAGTTTATTCACTATAGTTAAAATTTTTTAAATAAAATATGACAAGATCTCAGAGTTAAACTGTGTCAGAAAAAAATAATCTTAATAATGTCAGAAAACACTTAAGCAAAACATGGTCAAGTCAAAGTGTCTGAATAATTTTTGGTTCCAAATTTTTTCAATTTTACTGGTAGTCCACTTTATGAAGAATTTTTGGGTATAATATGTCAGTTTACTTTATTTTGTTATCCTCACTTACATATATGAACTATAGTGTCCTGCACCCACTAATAAACATATATCAAAAATATCGAAAACGTCTGAATAATTTTCGGTTTGACTGTATGTTTATAGGAACACAGAATCAGTGTATTTTTATGTTTTCTAAATGTAACACTTCAGAGTTTGAAAATACAACCTCCAAAAAAATGTATATCTTCATCAGAATTTTTGTCCTGTTTTCCAATACAAATTTATAAACATCTTTGGTACTTTCTTAAGTCTTGAAAAATTGAACAGAATGAAGTGAGTTTATGCTTAAAACAAGAATGAAAAACTTCCCTTTGAATTAAGCTAAGAATAAATTTGTATTGGAAAAAAGGACAAAAATTCTGATGAAGATTTTTTTGCAATGCGTGCAACATTAGTGTCATAACTTAATGAATTTAAGACTTTCTGCTCTGATTTAAGACCTTTTTAAGGCCATAATTTGTGTAAGGGCGAATTAAGCATTTTTTAAGACCCGCAGAAACCCTGATTATAGATTTTTTTACTAATATTTTGAATTCATTTTTAATCTTTAAAATTTCCGCTTTCATTTTAATTTTAAAGTTGTCATATTTAATAGTTTTTGTGCTATGTCTATACAGTTTGTATTCATTTGTATTTCAGTTTTAGTGTATTATATATATATATAGATAATATTTTATTTCAGTTAACATTTATTAACGATTTATGGTTTCAGTTAACTATAATAACCTTGCAGTATACAGATGTTTACCTTTACTGCTGTACCTCCTTTCTGAGCCTTCTCCTTCTTCTCACTGTCCCCACTGCCTGAAGCAGCAGCCCCTGCAGAAACACAAGTCTATGTTAGCATCTAAACAGTACAACTAGACAACTATGATATTTATCCATTCATAATATGTATATTTTGAAATTACCCACAATAAGTGAATCACACATTCTGGCCACATTCTTCACGTATTTCACACTTATTAGCAAACTTGATTACTTTAAAACATTTATATAGCACATTTAGTACAATGGTCATTACAGTATACAATGGCCTGAAATGTTTTATTAACACTAGTTGGTCCAGTTTAAAACAAGAGTATAACAATGTTTACAATCTGTTAGCCACAAACACTAGCTAGCACATCATTGCAACAGTCAAAACACACGCTATACATTTGGATATGGTGTTTGATACATTTTGTTGGCGCAGCATCATATATTTGTTGTTTACCTTTAGCTCCTTTGCCACCCTTTCCTTTTGGTGGCATTTTCTGTCTCCTCGTGTCGGATGTTTTTCCGCTCAAGCTTAGCTAGCAGCACACAAGAGCGAGTAACTCACTGATTCCCACGCGGTTAGCCTGAAAATTACACGTCAGGTTTTTTCAGTCTGTATTGTGCAGTAAACAACACACGCAAATGCAACAACTGAACCCGAATATAAGAAAATATAATAGTGTTAATATATAGCTTTGCGCAGACATGAGTGGAAAGGATGCGCTTGAATACATTTAAAGAGACATGAACAGTTTTGTTTCGTTTTTTTAAAAATTATTATTATTCATGGTGTATATGGGTTAATATGTTTTGACTACAACTGTATTTTGCATTTTATGTTTAAAACAGATTATAATAGTAGGATTTTTGATTACATTTCTGCGCAAATGTGTCCTCGCGAGGATGCTCGTGAACGCCGCAGAGCCGCACGATGACGTCCAACTAATATAGCCTACTTTTACTGATTTTCATTGCAGAAAAGGCATTAAAATGCTCGATGTGATTAGTTTTGCGCAGTTATATTTTACATTAGCCTACGCATTCGTCATTTTAATCAAGTTATTCGGCTTTAGGCAGATATAGCTCGGAACGAATCAGATTCCCTTTTGTTGAGAATGAGCTGCCATGGTAACAGGAAGACAACACAGCCGCCCTCTGCGAGAAACGACGAGAAACGACGCTTTATCTTTAAAAAAAATGAAAAATACATAATTTAATTGAGTTTTTCTGTCAATATGGCATGATGACGCAAAGGTAATAAAGATTTTAAAGATGTTTGTTTTCAAAAAAGTTTGTTTCAGCTGTCGCTTTGGCTAGTTGGCAGACTCAACCATTTTATTAATTGGAGGATCATATAATAACTGTTTGCCAACATATCAGACAGACATTTTCATATCCGCCAGATAAGTGTTAATATAATCATATCCAGCTCTCACCGAGACAAAAGAAATGTTTCTGCAACCAGTAAGGTCATAAAGAAGATGTTTGGTGAATGAATAGGATCAAGACATGGAGAAGTATGAGAAAGTCCTGACTCTTGGCAGAGGAGGAGCAGGTGTTGTGATGTTGATGAAACATGTTGATACAAAGAAATTATGTGCAGTCAAAAGAATACAAGTGGACAGTTCCCGAAAAACAAAGACCAAAGATGTTGTGTTGCAAGAGGCAGATATTCTCAGGAGCTTGAAGCATCCTCATATTATAACATGGATTGAGACTTTTTCTGACACAGCTAATGAGAATATTTACATTGTTATGGATTATTGTGATGGTGGAACGCTGGATGACCACATTAAAGAGCAGAAGAGCGGGGAATACTTTGCAGAATGCAAAATTATGGACTGGTTTGTGCAAGTTATCATGGCCGTCAGTTATATCCACTCTGAAAAGATCCTTCACAGAGATATCAAGCCTTCAAATGTGCTGTTAACCAAGAGAGGTGTGATTAAGCTTGGGGATTTTGGGATATCAAAGATTATGAACCACACGCTGGATATGGCCTCCACATGTGTGGGAACCCCCAGTTATATAAGTCCTGAACTCTGTCAGGATGTCCCATACAGCACCAAATCTGACATATGGGCTGTTGGCTGCCTACTATATGAGCTTTGTGCCCTCAAACCAGCTTTTGAAGCTAAAAATCTCCTAAGTCTGTTTTACAAGATCATAAAAGGGGAGTACATCAACGTCCCCGAGAGGTATTCGGAAGACATCCATGCATTAATCGGGAAAACGCTGTCCTTGGTTCCCGAGAACAGACCGAGTGCGAGCAGCATACTTAATATGACCTACGTGCAAGAACATCTGGGAAAGTTCATCGAGCATCAGGAGAAAGAACTTATAAAGGTGAATGCTGAATCCAGATCTCAAACAAAAGAAGACTTTAATGTAGAAAACGCATCTATGGAAAGCAAAACAGATAGTGGCTCAGCTACAGAGACATCAACCAGTGCTGAGGAGGAAATCTCCCATGAAGGAACAGAATCTGATTATTCAGAGGACTTTGACGAACATGATAGCTATGCGTCCTCCGAGGATGTTTCGAGGGAAGATGTCTCCTCCGGCCTTGCCAATGTGGTTGAAGAGGCATTTGAGGAATCTAGTGGTAAGGGTGTAATGTAATCATAAATAATCTTTTCCATTGTTTTATTATTATTATGAGGCAACATCCAAGGCAACAGGCATGGGCTGTAATCTCTGCATGTTTTTTTAATGACAGTTGTGTCTGACGACGAGGACATCTCTGAATATCCAGATGACTTTGAAGAAGCTGAGGATGATGACCTGGCTGAGGTGGTCAGCTATGCCAGAGATGCCATGAACTGTGTTTCAGAAAATGATGCATTTGATGTGGAACTGGAGCTCAAAGATGCAGGCGGTTTCTCTGTCACAATGAAACTGTTAAAAGAGAAATACATGGGTAAACATGCACATATAAAATTGGTAACACTTTATTTTGATGGTCCACTTTAGACATTCTACTAACTATAAATAACTTTGCAACCAAATGTCAACTTGTTATAGTAAACCTAACACCTAACCTTAACCTAGCTGTCTATGTCTACTTCAGTCGAGCAATTCTCTAATAATGAGAGTTAGTTAAAATGTAGTTGCAAAGTTACCTTATTCACAGCAGCGCCATCTTTGATTTTTAACGGGAATGAAAGCGAAGCTGTGAGGGATAGACATACATCTGTTCAGTAGGTTGGATTGTTATTTAATGCGTTTTTTGATTGTTGCTGACAAAACACTGCAAAAATATCTTTCTAAGAAATTTCAACAGACAAAAAACTCCAGACAACATGAGCTTTTGAAAATTATAAGTGTTCTAGGAGCTTTTTACAACTTTTTACCTTGCTTTCATATCTGACATGGCGCTGCTCTAAATAAAGGCCTATAGTTAGTAGAATGTCCAAAGTGGACCATCGACAAAGTGTAACCATAACATTTTATTCTAAGTTGATTATTTTTTCTTTATTCACTTGATTTGAATAATAATTATTAATTATATTTTGCTTCAGCGATTAATTTAAAGGGTTTAAACCCGCAAGACCTTCGTTCATCTTCGGAACACAAATTAAGATATTTTTGATGAAATCCAAGAGGTATCTGACTCCTCCATAGACAGCAATTTAACCACCACTTTCAAGGTCCAGAAAGCTACTAAAGACGTTGTTAAAATAGTCCATGTGACTACAGTGGTTCAACCTTAATGTTATGAAGCGATGAGAATACCTTTTGTGCGCAAAAACAAAACAAAAATAACTTTATTCAACAAATTTGTCTCTCCCCTGTCATTCTCCTACTCTGGTTACCTTCAGCCTATCCATGTTCTGCGTCAGAATGCCGACTCATTATTGGCCGGCTCCTGCGTCAGCATCATACACATGCGTCGTGCTGCTCACGTGAACAGCGTCGGCCAATACTGAGCCGGCGTTTTGACGTAGAACCTGGAAGCGCTGAATGTAAACAGCATGCAAGAATGACACAGAAGAGAAGATATTGAATAAAGTCGTTATTTTTGTTTTGTTTTTGCACACAAAAAGTATTCTCGTCACTTCATAAAATTAAGGTTGAACCACTGTTGTCACATGGACTATTTTAACGACGTCTTTAGTACCTTTCTGGACCTTGAAAGTGGTCATTAAATGGCTGTCTATGGACGAGTCAGATACCTCTCGGATTTCATCAAAAATATCTTAATTTGTGTTCCGAAGATGAACGAAGGTCTTACGGGTGTGGAAGGACACGAGGGGGAGTAATTAATGACAGAATTTTCATTTTTGGGTGAACTAACCCTTTAACAACCTACTTCAAATTTAGTGTTAACAGTCAAATGAGATTTTGTTTAAATCAAGGTTGCAGTGGTCTAAATGAATGATTTGGAGAGCATTTATTGTTTCATAGCATTTGAATATATATACACAGAAATATCAGTATAGCTCTGAATATTGTTTGCCAACAAATCAGTGTCTCTGCATAGGTAAGTAAATGCTGTTCTTCTCTCTGGATTTATAGAGGATGTTGGAGCCTCAGTCTATGAGGAAATCAGTGAGCACTTTCTGAATGGCCTCACGCCAGAAGACCTGCAGCCACAGTTCCAGCACATGATCGGGACAGACCATCTGGAGACCTGCTACCTCATTTTCAACCTTGACCAAGAGACCACATGCTGAATCATGCCTGTCCAATTTAGAGAAAGTAATTTCCTTGTTTTAAAAGTCAGTGCTGCTGACGTAATGATGAACTATTCTATAACTATATGAAGCATTCAATGTATATTAAATACAGAATTTTGTAATATATGTAATGAATTATAACTGAGATTATAAAATAGTTTGATCTTATAGATATTTAAATATCAAGAAACCTTAAACTAAGCATTCAGTTTTTAAAATGTTACCTAGTATAACCAGTAGGTGGCACTCTTTAGTAAGGAAACGTGTAGTTTGGTGTTACACACCAATTCAGAAAATGAACACATCATAGTTTCCCATCTTGGCGTTATTAGTCACATCACAGGGACTGAAGTATAAAACTGCTGCCTTTCTAAATAACCTATATATTGGATACAAAAATTCATTATATCCATGGCACCCATTTCTCTACATTTTTATTTACAAAAATCATCTCTCAATGTATCTATTAAACAATGCTTGTAATGTGAAAGCAGTGGAGAATATCATCTGAATATTTCCTGCTGTGCTTTCACTCCACTATTGAAATGTGAAAGGAAGACATTTGCGAATTCTGTAAATTTATGGGTCACAGCTGCAGTTGTTTTCCACTTAAGGCGTTTTCCCTTAAACTTGTCCAGATTATTCCAAGAGGGATTTAGTCAGTGTGATAGAGAAGCTGCCATGTGTAACTGTATGAATGACCCTTTCATTTAAGAATGTTCACAATCTGCCCCTAGAGGAAAGTGTGTTGTCAAGCCAGCATTAGCATAGGAAAGCTGCATCAATTATACATTTAGCCAGTATAAAATGAGATCGGCCTCACAGAATGTAGTATTTTTTTTGTGTTTTAATATATCTAAAAATTTATAAATTTTATTTAGATTTTACTAAAAACTGCATCTGTCCCTGCCAGGTAGGGCTGTTTTTGTTGTGTATCATGGTATGAGAAATGCACTTTGGTAAACTTAAGTTATCCACTGTAAAGAAAAACAACTCTGAACATTAAAAATGTAAAGTCATTCCCATAAAACATTTATTTTTAATGCAATATTCTGAAAGGAGTAAAACACGGATTTAGGAGTCATTCAGAATAGAGCTTTAAAAAAAAATTCCATATGTCTGATGGATTATGTAGCATGTTTCGTTATTTATCTGCCTATGCATTTGGATGAGAGACCAGAATAGATGCAGACAGGTCTGAGACCACTTTAAGTAGCAATCACCTCTATGCCTTGTCACTTTAAAACATGTCAATATTTAATCCATAGTAAAACTAGCTACCGGGAGAGCTTGTCACTTTTGACTTCAGGGATTTGTACAAAGTTTGATGCATTATTGATTGATTTCTGCACGAGCGCTCCACCCTTTAACTCAACTTTCTTCTTGATTTTTTTTGTTTGCATATTATTCAAAAATGAGGCTAGGATCCTAATTAAGAGTATTTGTTTTTGAGTTGGAGTGTTGACATGAAATTCTAATTAAAAGAAAATCTCATTTGATTTTTTTCTTTATTCTCTTGTATTTTTGTTTTCCTTGTGTCCTAATTATATTTTACTTCATGAATTGGTGAATTGAAGAACCTGTATTTCAATCATCATGACAACTCTCGGAATAGTTTTAGCATGTTACTGGTTTTGGAGGTGTGAACTTAAAAACAAAGAGAGCTGGATCCAAATGCAGTGAGTTTTATTAACAAAAATAAACAAATCAAACATGAAGATCAGAGAAGCAGGAACAAAATGAGTGGACCAAACATTACATCCATGTAGGAACATGACTCAACCAAGAACACTAGAAACTATAGGCTACTGATGGGCGATTTCTTCATGAAGCTTTGAATCAGTGGTTCGGAGCATGTATTTTTAAGTTTACAAAATATCTAAGTCACTTTTTCACATTTATTGACTGACAGCTCTCCTGTCCCCATGTTGAGAGGAATAAAGGTAAGAGGTGTTGTGTGCGCTGTGTGAACTTGATGGTTATTGTAGTTCTAGACTAAATGTGAGCATTTACTCATCTCACTTGCACAAAAACATTCAGTATTCCTCAAAATGAATAACAGTGAAATGCATTCTCATTTATGCAAATCTGTAATTAACTATATTAAATTACACAAATATACTTTATGGATTTAATCTCACTTTATTAACCAATGTCTTTGCTGCTGACCTTCAATGATCTAATTCAGCCATACTAATAAGCAAAAATAAGATTAGATTTAGAAATAAGAGTGTTGAACTTCCTTCCTCTGTATACTATGTATACTGTATATATTTGCTGATGATACTGTGGTTCTGGGCCTCATTCACAACAATAATGAGAACGCATACTTGGATGAGGTAGAGAAATTAACATCATGGTGCCAGGACAATTGTCTCTCTCTGAATGTGAGCAAAACTAAAGAGCTGATTGTTGACTTCAGGAAGAGACAGAAGCAGCCCTACACTCCTCTTATGATCAGCGGGACCCCTGTGGAGAGGGTGAGTAGCTTCAAGTACCTCGGTGTAAACATCTCCGAGGATCTGACTTGGACTACCCACATTCAAACACAGGTTAATAAAGCCAGGCAAAGACTGTACCATCTGCGACAGCTGAGGAAATTCAGGGTCTCACCAGCAATCCTGAAAACTTTCTATTCAGGAACCATAGAAAGTGTATTGACTCAGTGTATTTCAGTGTGGTATGGGAACAGCTCCAGTCAAGACTGCAAAGCCCTGCAGAGAGTTGTGCGCTTAGCTGAGCGCATCTCAGGGTCTGCTCTTCCCTCTCTGCAGGACATCTACCTCAAACGCTGCAAAAGCAGAGCTGTTAAAATCATCAAGGACTCCATCCACCCCAGTAATCATCTTTTCACTCTGCTGCCATCTGGTAAGCGCTTCCGTAGTCTGATGGCAAAAACCGAGAGACTTAGGAGGAGTTTCTTTCCCCAGGCCATCAGACTCCTGAACTCATAACCTGCCTCTTAACTTTTTCATGTCTTCACTTAATATGCACTTTATCAGTAAGATAATTCATAATTCACTACCTCACATTGACATACTGAAAGTGTTAACCTGTTTGCACTTTTGCCTCTTGTACATTCCTGTGTATCTTAATATTTAAGACTACAGTATAATGCACATATGCACATTGCCTCTTGCACATCCCTGTGTATCTTAATATTTAAGACTACAGTTTACTCTCATGCACATTATTTTCCATTCTATATTTAATTCTACAGTATACATCTTTTTTTTATATTTTATTGTTATATTTTTATTGTTTACTTATATTTAATTCCTTCATAGCTATAGTTATGTATATTTTCATCTGTGTTGTATTCTTTAATAATTGCACTGTCCATGGAGCGGACCTGACTCTCATTTCACTGCTGGTTATATATGCTCTATATAATTGTGCATGTGACAAATAAAACTCTTGAATCTTGAATCTTGAACTATTCTTCTTTAATCCAGAATGGAAGCACAGCTGAAAGGTATAATGCAGGAATGCAATAATGAATGGTTTGAGGAGATCGTGGATGTGAACAGCCGGGCACACACTTCAGTGAAGAAGATGGAGTTGGGAAGCAGTCCTGGAGAAGAAGACGCTGGAGCAACGATGCATGAAGGTAAGTAGTGCAGATAAGTGAGTCCCACTCAAAAGCAAGACCAGGCAAAGTGCCAGTGTGAAGTGTGTGCTTATATGCTGCAGTGATGATGAGGTGATGATGATCAGGTGCGGGTTATTAGTACTCTGGTGATTGTGATCTCTGTGACTGGGTGGTGATGGAGCCTGGCCGATCTCTGACACAAGGCCAGCCCAGGTGAGATAAAGAAACGCAAAAGTAGTGTGTAACATAACTTTTCATAATAAGTAACTAACGCAACTAGTTACTTTTTTAGGGAGTAGCACAATATGAAGACTTCAGATGCAAAAGCCTCTAAGTGCCATCTGAAATTTTCTTCTAAAATTAGTATTTTTTATCAAGCTCGTATGTTTAGGTTCAGTAATTTCACTTTATTAGCAATTAATAGGTCCTTTTCATTGCTATTAAAGTGAAATAACTGACCATAAACATACAAGCTTGATAAAAATGCTAATTTTAGAAGAAAATTTCAGATGGCACTTAGAGGCTTTTGCATCTGAAGTCTTCATATTGTAATGCATTACTTTTAAAACACTGGTTATAATCTTTGTCTGGCAAACAGCCTCATGTTTATTGGTTTGCCAGACTTATTCAGGAAAGTCCTATTTAACAGTCATGATATTCCAAAGAGAAAGGAAGTGCTGCGGAGAGACTGGAAGGAAACTCAGGCAAACATGTTTCCCTTGCCCTTTAATAGACAGCACATGTCTGGCCGACATTGGTGTGAGATTTCTCTGCTAGATAGCATAGATTACCATACTTCTCCTCACACATGTGTTCCATTGAAAGCTGGATGTTTAAATTCCTTATTTGCTTATCAGAAAAATATTTTTATGGAAAATTCATTGGTTCCAGCAGTACTCTAAATCTCTAACTCACTTGGCTAGATTCATTCAAGACCTCAGGAAGTAAGTTAAGAAAAACATAAACAAGCTCACAGCATACAAGTTTTGTCCTTCTTTCTAAGAAGAGGAATACTACAAACAATAATAACCTCCAGGCTGACTGTTTTATGTCACAGCTCTAAAATATTGATGTGCCATTGTTTCCGTTGAAACAGCCTCACTGGAGACCAGTGAGTATTAGAGAAGTGAGGTGGAAGATGGTGACAGTAGCCTGCACTCTAACCTGCTCCGGATGCGTCTCCACAGACGGCACAGATCACAAACTACATCTCCTTGTGAAAATCCGCCCTATTTTAACCTAAAACCAGAGGGACTAAAAGCAGTGCTGAAAATTACATCTAACTCATCAGCTACGACTGTGTATGAAAGCAAATTGTTTCAGTGGAAGAGTAAAAGCCACTTATATGGGAAAGGTTGATGGGACTTTACCTGATCTCACCATCCTGAGCTGGCGCTAGTTTAAAAATAACTATGACAACGGCTGTCTGAACGGCTTATATCAGGACTGTACAACATGAATCTAACCATGAATCTGTACACCACAGATTTATACTACAGTTCAGCTGTTAAAAATATAGGTTAATAGGTGTTATTACTTTGAATAACCTATGTTCCAATTAAATGTTACTGAGTCATTTAGAAAATATGGAAGCCTGTTTACACCTCATAGTACAAGAAATGAAAAAGTAATTTGTGATGATCACACAATGTGACTTTATATCTTTCAAGTTGACTTTGAATCTTGCAATTGCAATACCGTTTCTCATAATTGTTTTATAATGTGATTTTACATGCTGAAATATGACAATGTGACTTTAAAGCTTGCAAATGGGACTTTGTTTCTCATAGAGAATTTATACCTCACAATGTGACTTTAAATCTTTCAGTCATGATACTTTTTCCTCATAATTGCGATTATATAACATACATTTGTGATTTTATACCTCACAATGACTTTATATCTTGCAATACGACTTTAAATATCGCAATTGCGACTTTAAAACTCACAAAATCCAAAATATCCCACGATGACTTTATTGCATTGTTTCTCATAACATGTCACAATATGACTTATATATCCACAGTGTGATTTAAAAATCTCACAATTATGACATTGTTTCTCATAAACAGGCTTCCATAGAAATCTGCGACTCATTAAACAACGCGCCCTGTTTCACATTAACGGGGAAAATGTAAAGTGGGAAGTTTACTAAGTAGGCCTACTGTAAAGAGTGAGAACAGTGTTCATGTTTCCTCTCACCCTGCATGACACGTTAATCACAAATGATGAGAGCAGGTCGAAAGCAATTACATGTTAGAAAGCGATGTCATGGCACATAATTTCACTTTATTACCTGACATGAAGGAGACCTTGAGGTATGAGTCTCGGTTCGATCTCTGCCTAGTCTTAGGGTTGCGGTGGAGCAGTTTAATAAGAGCTATTGTAGATGTCCTTGTAAATGATCAGTGTCAACAGAGTGCACTTTATGGAGTTTGTAGTGTGCTCCTGAGCAGATTATCCAGTGACGAGAGGTGAAAAGGGTCTTTATGCCTTTCAGACGTAAGATGAAACTGGCAGAATGTAATTTCCAACTTTATATAATTGATTTCAGACTCTGTTACCCCTGCCACAATGTGGTAAAATCTACCATATATTGTCATTGAAATAGGTATTTTAAGTCATGTACTGTATGGACAGACTTTTCTCAGGTTCAATGTTAGTATTTTGTCCTTCAGTGACAGTTGTCTCATGGAGAAAGTGTTTAAAGACCCCCTAGGTTAGATTACAGGATGCAACAGGGAGCAAGATCGATTTTCCGACTCAGATCCTTTAATCCAGTTTATTGGAAGTCCAGTAACACTCAGCACAATATTGTGATATTAAAGGGTATTGGTCACATTCTGCTATTGTGGCTGCTGCTCCATAATCTTCCTGTGAAGGGTGCAGGTCATTTTGGACCTCTCAAAAGTGGAGTGTTTGATGTATCGGAACAGTAATAAGCCTAATGCAGTTTTGCGATCCCTCAGGCATCTCTTCAACTTTAGGATTTCCTTGGTGTTTGTTTTTGATTCACTCATAATTCAAAGTGAAGCTCTCATTTGATGGTCTGACATTTGAAAGCTTAGAAGCTTGTGCCCATAGAGGAACATGGTAACACTTTTCCACTGCAGATGGCAGTTGTGTGTGTGGAATTAGACTTATCAATGACTGTAAAAACAAAACAAAAACTTTGTAGCACCATTACAAATTACTTCAGAGTTTGCTGAATTTATTTGTTTAAAGACTCTGATTCATTCAGGAACAAAACAAGTGACCGATATATTCTATACTTACCTTCTATATGGCAGGGGCAGTCGTGGCCTAATGGATAGAGAGTCGGACTTGTAACCCAAAGGTCATGGGTTCGAGTCTCAGGTCCGGCAGGGATTGTCGGTGAGGTGGGTGAATGTCCAGCTCTCCCCACCCTCAATACCACGACTGAGGTGAGACCCTTGAGCAAGGCACCGTACCCCCAACTGCTCCCCGGGCGCCGCAGCAATGGCTGCCCACTGCTCCGGGTGTGTGTTCACGGTGTGTGTGTTCACTGCTGTGTGTGTGCACTTGGATGGGTTAAATGCAGAGCACAAATTCCGAGTATGGGTC
>RJVU01035834.1:594263-607996 GCA_003731715.1 Anabarilius grahami
TTTATTCTCGTAATTTAATGACTTTATTCTCAACATTTTATCTCGACTTTTTTCTCGAAATTTAACGAGTTTTTTCTCGTATTTTAATGAGTTTATTCTCAACATTTTATCTCGACTTTTTTCTCGAAATTTAACGAGTTTTTTCTCGAAATTTAACAACTTTAATCTCGAGATGGTTTTATTTTTTTTATTATTGCTTGGCCCTAATCCTCTTCCGTAGTTTTAGCAATTTTGTTATGTGCTTTTGTTTTTATAATATTTCTATTTAACTTTATTTTTTCAGTTTTAGTTTTTGTAAATTTATAACTTCAACTTATTACTTAGTTTTTATTTTAAAGTTTTTCAGCTTATAAGTTTTTAGTTAACAACAACACCGATCCGTTAAGAGAGTTTTCGTCTCTACACCTCCTTGTGATTGAGATCCTGCCGTTAAAAGACAGAATTACTCTGAGCATTGTAAAGAGACACAGATCCCAGAATAACAGAATGCACAGATTCCCCAGGGACTGGAATTTAGAACACGACTGTAACAATCTCTTTTTGTTTTTAAGAGTCTGAATAACAACGCAGGGAGCAACTTTTCTTCTCAACTGGATCTGACTGGTCGATACAAACAAAATATGTTGCAGAGGAAAAAGTCACATACTAGTATAGTTGAGGTGTAAAATGAACAGTCTCACACTGAGAGAGGGCCAGAGAAAGCAATCACTAACCTTTAGCTGATATCAGCTGTATTCCAGCATCAATCAGCTGGAGATCTATGACCACACGCTCAAGCTGATGACCAGTTTCTTGAGCATGTCAGAGGTCCTGTACCTCCAGAGGTGTGCTGAGATCTCGCAGAAACACACGGCCATCACTCTCTGTCTACCACAAAGCCCTGAGGCTCAGGGATACATGGGCGACCGGTGTGATTGATGGCTACTTGTGAGATTAATCTCGATTGAGTCCAGGAAAGTAATGATCTACAGCCTGCTTAGATCCTCATTGAGCAGGACTCAGAGCACTGCTTCATCAGTCAGCTGGCTGGGCGCCATGCCTCCGGCCCAGTGTGCTATTTCTTAAAGACAGGTGGTATTCCTCTGCTGCTCCTCCTCACCTCCAAGTATGATACATTTTCTTGTGCAAAGACTGATTGGAAAGATATAGCATTAATATATTGTGAAGAAGTGTGATCAATAATGTATGAATTGAAAAAATAGGCCATCAGGCAACTGTATTATAAGGCTGTCCATTTTTTATATTCACTGCAGTTAAATTTGAATGTGCAAGCAAGAAATGGCTTTGTTTTGATTTAATGTGAACAGTGATGCATGCTAATGCTAATGACTATTTAATAAGGTTACCAGCCATCCCTGTTTTCAGTGGTCTCTCTTGGCTGGAGCTGGTCTTGGAAATGTCGCCATTTTTTACTGTGCATTCAAAACATTCGGCCATATGCTATTGCTGATAGATAGATAGATAGACGAATGGATAGATGGACAGATTGATAGACGGACACAGACAGACGGACAGACAAATAGATCGATGGACGGACAGACAGACAGACAGACAGACAGATAGATGGACACAGACAGACAGACAGACAGATAGACGAACACGGACAGATAGATAGATGGACAGACACAGACAGATAGATAGATGGACAGACACAGACAGACAGACGGACAAAGACAGACAGACGGACAGACAAATAGATCGATGGACGGACAGACAGACAGACAGATAGATGGACACAGACAGACAGACAGACAGATAGACGAACACAGACAGATAGATAGATGGACAGACACAGACAGATAGATAGATGGACAGACACAGACAGACAGACGGACAAAGACAGACAGACGGACAGAGACAGACAGACGGACAGAGACAGACAGACGGACAGACAGACAGACGGACACAGACAGACGGACACAGACAGACAGACGGACAAAGACAGACAGACGGACAGAGACAGACAGAGACAGACAGACGGACAGACAGACAGACAGACAGACAGACAGACAGACGGACGGACGGACGGACGGACGGACGGACGGACGGACGGACAGACAAACAAACAGATAGACGGACACAGACAGACAGATAGACGGACACAGACAGACAGACGGACGGACGGACGGACGGACAGACGGACAGACGGACAGACAGACAGACGATAGATAGTGTGACGAGCAGGGCGGGCGAGAGCCGTGAGGGAACGGCGCGAGGCCGGTGACGCGAGTGATAATGAGCATCAGCTGCGAGGCGCACCGGCCTCGAGTCCCTCACGGAGGCATAAAAGGAGGAGCGATGACAGTGAAGGACGAGAGAGGACCAGGCCTGGATTTTACATTATGTTTTATTATGTTTGTGTGGCCGGCAGACGTCCGCGAGGGTCTGCCGGCATTACTTTCGTTTTGTTCTTGGTTTATTTTATATTAAAGTTTTGTTGAATGTTCGCCGGTTCCCGCCTCCTTCTTCCCGTATATACGAACTGTGTTACAGATAGATAGTCTTCAGTGTTTAGGTGAACTGTTCCTTTAAGCAAATTTTTTGCACATCTATTTGATTTCTTTCCATAAATTTCCCTCATATTGAGCAGCAGCTGGTAATGTGGAGGTGGGGGGTGGGGGCTGTTGAAGGTGGTACAGTTATCAGTGGAACAGATGGGACTAAAGTGGGCTGTTTTGGGATGTTATGAAGGTGTCAGAGAGTCATCAGGTAGATGCAGCTGCCGCAGGTGCTCATGAGCCATCAGCCAGAGCCTGATGGCTTTTACTGCTCATTACATTCAGCCTGAAAAGTCCACTACACCACTAAATAATGCTACCAGCGTAATACCTTTATGCACTGAATAATGCTGCCGGATTTCAACAGAACTTAGTGAATTAAGAGATTTTAGAGAGTGCAAGGTCAGGTGAGCTGGATATATGCCAGCTATTGTGTTGTGCTAACATGCTATTGCTACTGGAGGCTTTATCTGTAGCATTTTAATGTCATTTCGGGGTCACTGAGAGAACTTTTAACCCTGTGTGCATAATTATAACACTTCAGTCTGATATTCATTTATCCTGACAAAGTGCCACTGTGACATATAAGAGTGATGCAAAAACGCACTTTCAGGCAGATCTAATTAATGTGTTGTTTTACATCACAGAGACAAGGTGACAAATGATATAACAAGTCGTTCTGGATCCTCTAATTACTTGTGTAATTAAGATGGTAATTAGAGGGTGTTTAACTGCAGACTAGGTGATGATGCTAAGTGGGAATTAACGTTACGTTTAGCTATTGTGTACTCATTATCACTGGCACTGAAGAGCTTGATCGACAAGACTTGGCTTTGATGTGATTCACATCTCCCATGAAATTCTTATCCAGTTCAAAGTGCTCAAGGCAAGTTTCGGTAACACTTTATATTACAGTGTCCTTGTTACACATGTTACATGTAGTTACTGCAATAATTACATGTAATTATGCACAATTTATAGTAACTAACCCTAAACCACAACCTAACCCTAACATAACCCTATAGTAAGTACATGTAGTTAATTCTTATTACTCAGTACTTAAATATATAATTACACTGTAACACGGGCACCTTAAAATAAAGTGTAACCCAAGTTTCTAAGGCAAAAGTCATGCTTTTTTATTCTTTACGATTTCATTTAGAACTCCAAAGTAGTGTTTTTACTAATTTTGGCATGACAAATCTTTCTAAAACTATCAATGTTGACATCCATTTCAGAGTAGATTGTATCTGGACACAACTATGGTTGTTGTCTATTTAAAGAGACGTCTCATTAGTCAACACAAAAGACGATACATTTTATTTACAGAAATTTTTAAAGATAATTTCTGAGAACTTTTTTTTTGTTTGTTTTTTTACAGCTCTGCATATGCTGAAAGTGTTAGCTGGGATTTGCAGGAAAACATTTTTCTTGCAGACTAAACAGTAAGCATCTCGGAGTATTTAAGGCAAAGGAATAAAGCCTATACAAAAAAATAATGCCTCACTGAACACAGAGCAAGATTAACCTGAGATCTTTTCCTCGATCAATGTGAAGCTAAGCCTGCGCTGCTTTACAGCCAGCTTAACAAATCACACGTTGAACACAACAATCTGGCACATGCCAGCCAGAAGCTTTCATTCCCTCAATCTTTTCTGCTGACATTCTGACGCATTCACTGTTACTGATACTGAATATTTCAATCTGGAGTCTTTGCAGCCATAGTAGCAAAGCAATTTAAGGTCTTGTGTTGTGTTGAAGAGCAGGCAGTGGGGTGAGCTCTTCAAGTTGGGCCTGATTTCCATGCTCACACATGGAGTCTGTGATAAGAGTCATTATCGCAGAGGACCGTAATCACTGCCTCCGCTGTGACTGTACTAGTGCAGGACTGAACCGAGAGCAGTGATGAGATACTGAAGCACTGTAGAAGAAACTCTGTCTTCAATTACACTGAAGGAAACTGACATAAGCAGCAGCTTTATTTAAATAAAAGGTAATTTTCACTTCTCTGAAACCTTAAGGGTGACATTCATCATAATCATGATACCAGAACTTGTGCTTAACCATCAGGAATCGATTGGATTGTTGATTGTCAATTGTGATTTCATGGTGATCTTAAGTGACACCTTCATGCATGAATTGCATTGCAGTAGATTTCAAAATATCAAAAAGTGCAAACCAATGATGCTAACTAACAAACAATTTTTAGCTTGGTAACTAGCTTGGTTTCAAGGTAGGGCTCGGACAATACATCGATTCTCGATTCGCGATACAAAGAATCTGGATATTCTGATATTTTCTGATGTATCGCGATTCTCTCTCGGATTGATTCTGAGCATAGTTTTTAACAGCAGATGGCACTACGTGCTTTAGAAACACCCGTACTCTGCTTGCTTCCAGTTCCTTTACACACACCACTTAAACCAAAATAATCATTCATAAAGTTTGAAAAGGTTGAAGTGAATTACAAGGGTGTTCGCAGTGTGCTATGTTTACATTAATCTCGCGTCATAAAAGCATTCTGAACTGAGATGCAAGTACATTTAAGGACTTATATGACTCAGCCGAATGCACGAGTGCTCTCCAGCACTCTTCTTCATGAGCATTTGAGTGTGCGGTTAAAAACTAGCCTAGAGCGCCAGAATCGATTCGAGAAAGAAAATATCAGGATCGATCCAGAATAATTGTATTGTGAATCGAGAATCGATGTATTGTTCCAGCCCTATTTCAAGCTGATTTTCAGATGTATGCAATAAGTTATCTTTATTTTCACAGAAGTGTCCTAGTAGAGATCAACTGTAGGTGAAGTTCATCACATTAACTATGAACATAAACCATTAAGGTGCAGCCTATGATTAGGTGAATATGGGCAACAGGATATGATTTCACACATTTGCACTTCTATTTTTGATAAATGTAACAATTAAAACAATAATAAATTCAAAATGTTAAAATTTCCCCCCTTTCACATAACACTGAAAACCATACATCAAATTTGTATTCTTATCCCGAATGGAAGAAAATGTGGATATTTAGTGTGACTGCACTTCGTTTGACATATGTTTCCATCCAAAGTTGCGAATTTAACTTGTGCGCAGAACTGGAATATCGCATAAAACATTTGCGAATAAAGCACCGTTTCCATCCCATGTGTTCAAATAGTCACTTCCTGGGAAATTGGTGCAAAATATCTGTAATAAAAATGTAAGTTGCTGCAATCAGGGATGCCACTGTGACTCTCTTTTCTTACATCATTAAGGACTTGTGCAGGCAGACGAAATGCAATAAACGCTGTCATGTGTAGCTTTAGTGTGCATTAAAGGCACTGAGCTTTGGCATTTTTCAGACCTCTTGAATGCAGGTGCTCTCAAGTGGACAAGACTGATCTTACTAGCTTAACCAGGGCCCACTGACAGTAAGATGAAAATCTATAGTCAATACAAGCAAACAACATGTTCTCCAACCAATACGACCATATAGGTCGTTTGTCACTTCCCTGAAATACGACCCATAGGAGCGTTTACTAAAGTGGCGCCTCTATCGACAACAGGACACTTTCATTTTAATTCATGAAATATGACCCATAGGAGCGTTTGCTAAAATTGCGCCCCTTTTGACAACAGGACACTTTCATTTTAATGCATTGTTCCCTTTTATCTGCGTCTTTTTTCGGGTTTCGCGTAGCTCAATTGGCAGAGCATTGCAATAACAATATGCAATCATGTGATCATGCGATCGTGGGTTCGATCCCAGGGAACACATGTGCTCTTGAAGTGTATATGCACTGTAAAACACTAAGGTTAGGTTTAGGGATGGGGGTGGGTGTAGTCGTTAATAAAAAATGAGTTTTGCAAAATGGAAATAGGAGAAATGGTGTAAAAAGTCCACACATTGCATTTAAATGAATACGCATTTTGATTGGTAATGACAGTCATACGTCATTTCATGACGACAGACGTAACACGACACTGTCATTATTTTTACGCCCACCAGAGGGCGCATTACTTCAAAACGTAAATATAGGTCGTAATAAGGTGCTTGAAAAACGACCTATAGGGTTGTTTTTTTTGGAGGACAGTCTGCAAGCAAAACACATATCATCTGAGCAAGTATAGCATATCTGCCACCATAGTAGCCGGACCTTTTTCCCCCCCTCTGTTTACAGACATGACATGAACACACAAGGACGATTAATGTAAAATGGCAACTTCCCCGCTTTATATGTCTCGACCACTCTTTCAAAATATAAATCACTGTTGGTGATTTATAATCTTCCCGTTACTTCGGATAAGGCAAGAATACAGTTTTAAACTTTATTACTTTTCCCAATTATTTTTTTTAAATTTTTACACCCCCAAATTCTTCCATATAGTGCATATATCTGAGAATAAACATAAATGATAATCTAATATGGTAAAAAAAAAAAAATGTGTCATTGTTACGTTACATGTAGTTCCTGTATAAAAAATAATAAATGTATGCATAATTACTAATCCTAAAGTAAGTACATATAGTTAATTATTATTACTCAGTACTTAATTGTATAATTACACTGTAACAGACACCTTAAAGTAAAGTGTAACCGATCATATAATATATATATATATATTGCCTAATGCAATGGCATTTATATATGCTTAAGATGTGACCATATTATTTAGGCTTATACTGCAAAAGCTTGTGACCTTTGTGTCAAGCATCTTGTGTGTCAAACCCTCTCTCATGCCAGATATAGCAGCTGAGGAACACAAGCATTGCCTTATTATATGACTGTGGGCACTGAGTGCCCTGCCAGTGCAGCAGACTTCCTTCTATCTACTCTTGCTCAACCTTATGGGCATATAACAATTTGGCATTACTAACCTCCTCCTACAACACAATGTTCTGAAAAACAGCACAATGATGCAACAAAACACGCATTTGGGATCAGACTTTTATTTGGACTCACATAAATAACAATAGTTCATATATATATATTTTGTATATTATACAATTTTTATATAATATATATTTCCTCCTATGATTTACATTCTTTTTTTGCTAAGTTATAACTATTGAAACAGGAGCATTATGTTGATGAACACACAGCTGCTTGAGCACATAATAAAGACTGAAATATCAAAGAAGAGAATTCGGTTCTTTCATTTTTTTTTTTTTGTTCAGAAATGTAAAAACAACTGCTTGAAAACAAATGTAATTAGTTAATTAGTCAAACGCAAAGAAAAGCACAGCTAACTGGAAACCTGATATGCCATGACAATATCTTTCCTGGACATTTCCAGTAAAAAATGTTTATATAAAACAGCAGAGAATATCACAGGAAATGCTTTGAGCCGGACCAGATCGTCATGCAGTGACCTGGTGAATCGCACTTGAACAAATAGATCAAACTAGATCAGAGATCGACTGCTTTCAAGCTTCTCACCTCTATCTTTTAGCCTCTGAAAAGCCTGAAATTGAGTTTTTACATGATTAGTGACCTGAAAAAAAAAAGCAATTCCTCAAGACTTGCCTATGGATATCACTAATGATAAGTGAAAATGCTGAAGACTTCCTGCAATACATGTCATCTTGCTCTTTTTAGCATGCAGGGTTGCAATCGAGACTGTCAGCATGTAAGACCAGGACACGTGACAGCGGCTGCTGCATCGACAGTGACAACAGAACTGACAACAGTGTGACTGAATGAACTGAGAGGGAGGAAAGGTGCAGTAGTGGACATCTCAGGTTTGTGTTCATACAGAAAACACACTGACAATGATTTGACATCGCTGTGTCACACATCTCCCATAATGTTTGCACTTTCAGCAGTGTAGAACTCAGTAAAAAAGCTCCATCAGTCTAAAAAAGTTCTCATTATCGTGTCAATCTATTTATTTATTGCCCGAGACCAAGACAAAAACTGGATTTAAGAACAAAATATTCCAGTCCCTTCTCAAAAACTTCATGCAACTGGCCAGAAATCATAATAAAAAGCTCTGTCTGTTCATTATTGCTCATCTACACCATTAATGTATCATTTAGCCACAGATTAAACTTTAAAACAACTCATGAGCTCACGTTCATGGCGTCTTTAAGTGTCTGATGTCTGTAATTTGTCCGTAATGTGACTTCAGCACAAGTATACAGATCGATGCTGAGATGAAGAAAAACTGTTGGCAGTGAGGTAAATGCAACCGAATCTTATGAGAAAACTATTTTAGAAGGTTGTGATTTCATATGAAAGCGAATTGTACGGATTTTCTTTCAAACCCCACCTCGCAACATAACATGCAGTGTGGCGAAAATACGAAAACATACGAATTAGCCACCGATATTGCCAAAATATCAAATAGTTACGAATCGCTATGAGAGTGTTTGGAGTAAATGTCTCTTTTGTGTCCTTATCCAACACAAATAACGACTGACTCACATACTTCCTGTGCTTTCAAAGTGGATCTGATGGTAATGCTCTGTGCTTTCAATCAGAAAGATATAAAAAGAACCAAAGCAATCATGTACATTCAGCAGAGCAAAGAGGAAAACCCTACTGACACAAAGCGAAAACTGCAGCGGGACAGTGGCGTCAGTAGTACGAATACTTCCCAAAGTACAAACCACTTTTTCAAGGAAGTATCTCAAGTTTAGCATGCTATTGCAAAGATCTCTTGCTACACACTTGATTTTTTTTGCCTGCACTAGCACAAGTGATTGTCTTTATCTGAACCCAGAAGCGGGTGTCCTTATTACAGCCCTGAACGTCACACAGCGGAAGATCATGTAAGATTCATCACAGCCATTGAGAAAATAAATCCACTAGACCGTATTTGCTTTGAATCATTACAAATGATGCAACAAAATGTTTTGTTGCCAATCTTTCAAATATTTCTGAATGAATGGATGTGTGATATATATGCACTATGGTCTTGAAATTCAGTTCCTGATGGCGTCTGAATGCGTGTCAATGGACGAACACCTCCACAGATGGGATTTTGTTGTACATCCTATATCAATTATTAAAGATAAATGTTAAAAACACCTGGGGAACTTGTGCCTCATGCTTTTCACAAAAAAACTGAAACTGAGATAGTGAGAACAAATCACAGAGGAAATACATATCATGCCATCATCTTCAGACATATTTCAAACTAAAGAATCATCTTTTCTCCCTGAATATGAAAAGAGTGTTATAGACCCATCAGATAATAAATGCAACCCTTAGTAGAAACACCAATCTGTCATCCTAATATAATCCACTATATTCGGTCCAAAAGGAAGTCCAACCCTGTCTCAAGTTAGCAAGTCTTTTTATACACAGGGGCAACAAATTCAACTCTAAAAAGTGCGTTTAGGGATACATTAAAACTGACAAAAAGCAAACTGATGTTTAGTCATAAATAATTTACAATTTAATTCCCCCCATTTCAGCTGTTTAAATCTGAGAGCTCATAATACACTCACTAACCGCTCATTTATGTGACCAGAACAACTAAAGATCCAACTTCAACCTAGCTGTAGAAACCAGGAAAAGAAGAGGGCCAAGGAAACCTTCTGGAATAATCATCTCCGCATGATGCCTCAGTGGCAGCTCTTCATTCCAGACACATAGGGCGAATCCTGTTGGCGACAGATGCCCTCTTGCTGCTCGCTGCAGTCCACGAAGTCAGGCACGGGCAGTCCTGACATAATCATCAACGATTTATTCCAGATCATGAAGGTCGGTGCCACTGGAAGCAGGAAGGAAACGTCAAAAGTGTATATGTGCTGGGAATTCATGGCGTCGTAGAAGGACAGGGCGTTGTTGTCGTAGTCCAGCAGCACTCCCACCCTGCGCAGCTGTAGTGAAGCTTCCACGATGGACTCCTTGTTGTTGTGCCGCACCAGGAAGTTGTTGTTGCAACGCGAGAAAACCCATGAAGATGAGTTTTTACCGCTCCATTCGTTTTTGGGTGCTGACTTGTAGGCTACACCAAGCGCGTACCTGAAGGGGAAATAGATGTACAATGTTGTCATTTGATACACTTTTTTTTAGAGTGGGTGTCCTGGCTCACTTGGTGCCTTAAGAATAAAGAAACTGTTTTAATAGGGATGCACTGATACCATTTTTTCCAGAACTGTTACTTTCACTGTTCATATTATTGCTCCATCATATTTTATCTTTGAAGGGATAGTTCACCCCAAAAATGAAAATTCAGTCATTAATTACTCACCCTCATGTTGTTCCAAACCCATAAGACCTTCGTTCATCTTCGGAACACAAATTAAGATATTTTTGATAAAATCCCATGGCTCAGTGAGGCCTGCATTGACAGCAAGATCATTTAGACTTTCAAACGCCCAGAAAGGTACTAAAGACATATTTAAAACAGTTCATGTGACTACAGTGGTTCAACCTTAATGTTATGAAGTGACGAGAATACTTTTAGTGTGCCAAAAAAAACTAAATATTTAACAATATCTAGTGATGGGCGATTTAAAAACACTGCTTCATGAAGCTTCGAAGCTTTACAAATCTTTTGTTTCGAATCAGTGGTTCAGAGCGCGTATCAAACGATGTCAAACTTCCAAAGTCATGTGATTTCAGTAAACGAGGCTTCGTTACATCATAAGTGTTTCGAAATTTCAATGGTTCACGTGACTTTGGCAGTGATCCAAAACACATACAAAAGATTCGTAAAGCTTCGACGCTTCATGAAGAAGTGTTTTGAAATCGGCCATCACTAGATATTGTTGAATAAAGTCGTTATTTTGATGGGTTTTTTTGGTGCACAAAAAGTATTCTTGTCGCTTCATAATATTAAGGTTGAACCACTGTAGTCACATGAACTGTTTTAAATATGTTTTAGTAGCTTTCTGGGCGTTTGAAAGTCTAAAATAACTTGCTGTCAATGCAGGCCTCACTGAGCCATCGGATTTCATCAAAAATATCTTAATTTGTGTTCCGAAGATGAATGAAGGCCTTACGGGTGAGTAATTAATGACAGAATTTTCATTTTCATTTTCTAACCCTTTAATTTAATAGTACAGTGAATATTACACAAAATGTAAAAAAAAAATTCTGAACAAAATTGTTTCTTTAAGCAAAAATCAGTATTTAGTGTGACCTCCTGTCATATACCTGTCTCCATTTTTCTCAAAGAAGAAACTCTGAGAAACTTTTCATCAGAGTTTGAAAGTTTTCTTGGCCTTCCAGTCCTTTTAAGAGAGCCTGATTCCTGCTCTTGTTTAAGTGTAAGGGGAGGTCACTAAATACTTGCCACTTTAGCCTATAAAAGTTTTCTGTTTTTAATACTGCATACAAATTTTCTGTATTTTCTGGTTATGTTCTAATAAAGAGACTTAGAAATAATTATATATGGTCATTATATTATTGCTAAAATAACATCTAATTGTGGCCTAAGACTTTTGCACAGTACTGTAAGTGTAATTAATATGGTTTTTATTTAGCATGTAGCCTATAAACACAAAAGTAATTCTCTCCATGCCAGGTTCCCAAATCTCTACTTAATATTTAATTAATTTCAACTGAAAATTCCACTGAAGTGATTGGTAGGGATGTCTCAAAGCCAAATACCTTATTCAGAATGCAAAAACAATGACTCTAATACAAATAATGTTACTGAATAACAGAAAAAATATTTGTAAGAATGATTATCCAACAGGCACAAGGTGAAAATTATAACACAATGGTGAGTCTCTGAAGTCAGTCTGACTAAAGTGTGAACTTTATGAATGAAAATGAATTGGATGGGCACAATGTTCTCTTTTAACTGTGCATGTCTCAGTAATCTGGATTTGTCAAGAGGAACATTCAATTAAGATATTATTATACATATTTTCCACTTCTTGAAATGTGTGTTAACATATTTCATGCCTTATATGGTGTGTATGAGGAGAGAAAAGAGCAAGTTGCAGATTAATAAGAGTGATTTCTTTCTAAAACAAAACAAAAATGGTGTGCTGGATGCTCATAGTGAACATCATGCATTTCTGTTGTGTGGAAAAAAGCAGCGTGGACATTTTGATACTATTTTTACAAGAATAAAATTCAAGCCATACAAGGGTTGACAGGTAATGGCAAACTTTTCTGTTTATAGCAAAAATGATCTATGGAAAGTGTCACTCGAATGGAGAGGGGTACAAGCACAACCAAATCCGCCTACTAACATAACAGTTACATGTGTTTCAAGCCTGTAAAATCTGAAATCACTAACCATGTGGAGGCTCCCAGTAAAACCTCCCAGTAATGGCAGCCACTGTCGATAAAGACGTTGCCAGCGGCACCGTAGGATCCTGTTCCACTGAAGCGTTCTGGAGTGTGACTCTTCTTTAGGGAGCTTTCATCCTTCTCCATGGTCAGACAGTCATTGGAGAGGCGCAGCTTCTTATGGGCCGTTTTGGGGTCCAGTTTGAAAGGCTGACCTGAGGAGCAGAGAGGATAGAGATGGGTGAGATACAACAGGAACATGTAATAAGAGCCAGTGGAATGAGTTTAGTGACCTGAGGAGAAGCTCTCACTGGTCTGCTGGAATTTCCCAATTCATGCAATTTGTTAAATGTCAGTTCTAGCTCTTCTGGTTAATTACAGTAAAAGATGAGTGGTTGTGATAAAAGGCACAGTGTGTGCGCGAGAGTTAAAGAGAGAGAATCAAATGCTAAATGAAGCCAGCTAAGTACATGATTTGAGTTTTAAATTTCTTGAAAAGCAGAGGTGACCCCGCAGACCCGACATTTAACTTTGGCACGTCTAAATCTTCCCATCCCCAGCGTAATGACTGACAATGCAGGAAAACAATCAGCTGTGCTCCGTCCTTGCCCACAAACCAATCATCTCAACCCAGACTGAGGTTTACTGCGCCCAGATACGAAAGGTTCTGGCAACATGCTGCTGGAAGCCAATTACATTAACACGCTCTTGTCTTTGAACTGCTTATCGCTGTGAGCGCAGCCATTCTCAACACTTGTGCAGTCATGCCATTTTACAGCATGTGTTTGAGGGCACGAAGAAAAGCGATGCAGATGTACACACGCACACACACACACGCACGCACGCACACACACACACACACGGTGTGATTATTGCCTGCTATATAAAACTGATGAACCTTTTAAGACAAAAAGGAGCAAAATGGCATAATTGTGCAGTGCAGGTGTCAGAACAAAGGGGTTTAATGGGTCATGTTTATTTAAAAATGAACACTTGAAAAAAGCATACTTTTATATACTTAAACTACTGGAAATTAAACTCAAATCTAT
>RJVU01035834.1:611720-626385 GCA_003731715.1 Anabarilius grahami
TGTACAAATTTATCAGCATACATACTTGTGTAGGGTAACATATATTATAAATCTCAACTGCTTGATTGCTTTTATCGGTGCAAAAACTATATTATCACCCAGCTCTAATCTGATAAATGTGACTATAAGGCAAGAAGATATTAAGATATTATATTTGACTTGAATTTATATAAAATTACTTATATTAAGATATAACCAGTCCACTCGCCTCATTAATATTATATAATTATATTAAAAATCAAGAATGCGGCATTTGAAGCTAAGGGATCCTGCTTATTGGCCCTTGTACACATCAAAATTGAGCGGCCCTGTGATACGATCACTTCTACATCTTCTCTGCCTTTGCAAATTACAGTCGCGACTTAAAGGCTTCTGAGAAATTAATTGTAGATGATAAAGCATGAGCTCTAGGATTCAACTGGGGGTTGAGCACGCTCTCACTCTGGATTCCTGAATCAAACAGGAAGTGATTATGTAAATGTCTTTAAATAGCATTTCTCTTGAGATGGGGGGAGGTGTCTGGACTTTCACGGTCGAGTAGTCATGGCAAGTATGCATGTGCCAGAGAAAATGTGAAACATAGAATTGGCCCAAAGTCAGTTTCCTTTTTTATATGGTCAGATGGGAAGAAGGCACAGCTGTAGCAAATGACTTTCTTTGATGATGCAAGGGTTAAAATGTCTCCTCTGGTAAATACAATAAACAGCAAGCCTTATATTTCCTACTTTGAATTTCAATGCTACTATAGTACAAAGACAGAAAGTTATAGTTTGGCTAGGTTTCCCAAAGCATTTAGTAAAAAAATAGTGCTTAATCTCTGTGGCACTTTTCCCAATTGCAGCATTATCTAAGAGGCACATACTGTTCAAAAGTTTGGACCAGAATAACTTAAAAAAAAAAAGAAGAAGAAGAAGAAAAAAAAAGTAATTTATACTTTTTATTCCTTAAGGATGCATTAAAATTGATCAGAAGTGACATTAAAGACATTTATAATGTTACTAAAGATTTCTATTTCAAATAAATGCCATTATTTTAAACTTTTACTTTGAAATGTATCACGGTTTCCACAAAAATATTAAGCAGCACAACTGTTTTCAACACTGATAATAACAAGAAATGTTTCTTCAGCAGCAAATCAGCATATTAGAATGATTTCTGAAGGATCATGTGACACTGAAGAATAATGCTGAAAATTCAGCTTTGATATAGCAGAAATGATATTATGAAAATATATTAAAGCTGCAAACAGGGCCCTCGCACCCGGGGCCACCACCACCTGGTGGGCTTAGGAAAACAGTGAATAGTGGGTGACATGCAAAGTTTCATGAGTTTTCGAGCACGTGTAGGCCCTCAAAAATGCGATTCATTTCGGAGAAGAAGAAGAATTGACTGAGCAATTACAATAGGGTCCTCACACCACCGGTGCTCGGGCCCTAACAATAACCTTCTGGGAACCAAAAACTAACATTCTGAGAATGTTAGATTAACGTTAGACTAATGTTAGAATAACGGTCTGGGAATATTAAGAAAACTTTCCTGGCTAACCATACGTTAGATTAACATTAGAATAACGTTATGAGAATGTTAGATTAACTTTAGAATAACATTATACAACTCAAAAACTAACCTTCTAGGAACGTTAGATTAATGTTAGAATAATGTTATACAAACCAAAAACTAAAGTTCTGGGAACGTTACATTAACTTTAGAATAACGTTCTGGGAATGTTAGATTAACAGTAGAATAATGTTATGAGAACGTAAAATGAACTTTAGAATAATGTTATACTGATACAAAAACATTACAAAAACGCTACTACAAAACTATACAAAACTAACGTTTTGGGAACGATAGATTAACGTTAGAATAATGTTCTGGGAACCAAAAACTAACGTTCTGGGAACGTTAGATTAACATTAGAATAACATTTTGGGAACATTAGATTAATGTTAGAATAACGTTATACAAACCAAAAACTAAAGTTCTGGGAATGTTAGATTAATGTTAGAATAACGTTATACAAACCGTTCAAAGGCAAATTAACATTCTAACATCATAAAATAACATACAACTTTAGTTTAGATGATTCTATGCATTATGGGAAAAAAATCTTTCTCTCTTGGAAACTCAAAAACAACAAAAACATTTGAAAGGGCTCAGATTTTGAGTCTAAATATCAGTGAACTGTAGAGCAACATATATACGCTTTCCTACATTTTCATAGGACAGGCTTTCACAGCACAATACAGACACTGGAGCTTTGTGTGTGTCTGGGGGAAAATGACATTTAATGGCACCGCTGTCTAAAAACAGCATTATTACAGTAACAAAAAAGACCTGTGGGTGGTGAGTGATGGAAAAAAAACAGAGAGATACTGCTGCGGTATTCTCACAGAAGCTTGAGGAACCATGAGAAAGGAGCAGGCCGAGAGGAAGAAACAGACAATGAAAATGAGCGAGAGAGGAACGTTTGCCGTTTCCTCCACAGATTCCTGTATTTCTCTCTCAAACTCCTCCACAAGGCCGCTGGTAGACTCTGATGCATTAACCCATTTGAATGCTGTCACCTGGTGCCCAGTATCTTGATTGAGTTCTTTGCTGTGAGAAGGCTGAGTAACGTCTGACAGCTTATGTGAGGGTCCTGGGCTTTCCCAGATCTCTCTCTCTCTCTCTCTCTCTCACACGCACAGCGGTTTGACACCAAACCAACTGATGGTTTCCATTATTTGCATGCTCGGGTGCCTGTCGCAGATGGAACACCGATAAAGGTATTGAGCAGAGTTGAGTTGACCCTATTGTAATTGCTCAGTCAATTCTTCTTCTTCTCCGAAATGAATCGCATTTTTGAGGTTGAGTATGACAGAGCTGCTGCATTTACACTGATGTACGACCACCATATCCACTAGGACTCTGGATATAAGACCTAACAGGCACTGACTGGTGTGTTTGGCTTGATTTATCACTCAAATAATCTGCAGATAATTTGAGATTATTTGTGTCAGTCCATAACTCTGCCCACCAATATCCTGTTAGGGGAGGGTTCAGAGGGAATATTTTCCATTTACAAATATTTAGCAAATCTTGAGTACATATTGTGTAATAAATGCTCATTTTAGGAATATATAGAGTAGGTACATCGTTACATCGTTATATCAAGATATCCCAGTATAAAAATGAGGAGATATGTATTGGTGATGGAAATGATTCGAATTGTGATATAGTTAGTTTTATCCAAGGCTCAGCTTACAGTATTTATAAGGTATAATTCACCCAAAAATGTAATTTCTGTCATCATGTACTCACCCTAATGTCGTTTCAAACCTATACGATTTTCGTTCAACTTCCAAACTCAAATAAAGATATTTTTATGAAACCTGAAAGATTTCTGTCCCTCCATGTAAATTCCACTCTACTAAAACTTCCAAAAAATGTCATAAAGTCATCGTAAAAATAATCAGTCGAGTGGTCTAATCCAAGTCTTTTGAAGAGACACGATGGCTTTATATGATGAAGATATTTACAACGAAGCAATTTTCACTCTTGCAAACTATTGCAACCCAAACTTTCCAACTTATAGATTTTAAATAAAGACTGAAAGAGATATCAGAAGCTTGATGGTGGTGATGCTGAAGTCATGTGATTGTGTAATCTGTTTATTTCTGTTTGCCTCACTTTATCTTTTTATTTCTGCTGACTGTATTTAGGCTTCAAAATTGTGTTATGTTCATTTCTGCAGATAATCATGACAAACAAAACATGTAAAAATCATAAACTTCTGTTAGTCACAGAGCTCATTTTCTATAATAATCCAAGAGCCAATGGAAAATGGCTTTTTGTCAAGGGAATCAAGGTGATGATAACTTCTGAGTGGCCTACAAAAATACGCCATCCCTGCAGCGCTATATATTTCTGATTAAATGTTATATATTTCAGAGTAAATATTGCATAAAATAAATGTTCGTTTTGGGAATATATAAAAATCATACTACTTTCTAGATATTGACATCAGCTATTGAAAAGCATGAAGTTTATTGATCCTTGCTTTGCAAAGCTCATGAGGACTGGACTTACTGTTGGTTTTGAGGCGAGCAGGTTCACTGTTTCTGCTGCCTGCCTGGTTGATAGCCTTGACGAAAAAGATGTAACGAGTGCCGCTCTGTAGGCCGTGGACTGTGTAGTGATTCTGCTTGATATTGGGCACAATCATCCAGCTATCTACAGAGTTATACAGACCTGCAAGACAAGAGAAAGAGCATAACATTAAGGACAGATGTCAGGCACTTTTTCAATTGCTCTTAGTCAGGACTGTGCCAACATAAAAAAGCAGTGCAATAATTACCACGTGCAAATAAATGTTTGAACACACAGATTCTAAAAAGGGAATGGTACATATGAAGTTCATTATTCAAGGCATGTCTATTACTGTTTGATGTGAAAACACATATAGCACACATTCGGAAAGATACTCAGGATGTTTGCCTCAGGCAAACAGAGATGCCCCCTAAGCTAGTTTCTCATGGAGAACCACTTGCCCAGAATGCCCTTAGGAAACATCAAGACTTCCATTAAAACCACTGGCATTGCCACTCAAGGTATGCCAAAAGTAAGGCAGACAAATATCGACAAGTACTTCATAATACTGTAACTTTAGTTGACCAACAGATCAATTATGCAGACAACTCCTTTCATGTCGTGACTATATTCTCAATACAGCAATGTATATATATGTCTATATATGTATATGTATGTGTATGGGTCAATGATGTGACAGGTAATTTTTTTGTCCAAAGGCCATAACTAGATCTCTTTTATAAATAAATTTAATTATATTCTGCCACATACACATACATTTTAAAGATTTTAAAGTGTAAAAAGGTAATTCGGTTTAACTGTCCAAAGGTCAAAACAGCCATTTCATTTGTGATTAAAAAATCTAAAAATGTAATAAATGTATATATTTTTTATTCTGGCATGATTTTATAACATCATATATTAACATAGTGCAAAATGGTATTAAGATTATGTGTAGAAGTTGTTGTTTTGTTATTAGAAAGAATGTCCGGAAAAATGAATTTCATTGATGTCATTCGGAGTCACCAATATAAAGGGATCATTTTGGATCAAGTCAATATCATGTGACAGGATGTGACATCATTTAGACACCTGCAAAGGACCACATGATTGTGAAGCAATGTAACTAACTCTCTTTTAACTGTTTGAAAAATGTATGTTTTCACTTGTTCATACGCATGTCCCAAAACATCAGGTCATTCGGTACAACCGCTATAAACCATGAAAAAAATGTTGTAATATTTTAAAACCTTGTACTAAATATATAAAAATGTTTGATTGTCCTTTTTCTAGCTAGCTAGATACCAGCCTATTAACATTGTTTGAAAATATCGTCATTCGGTATAACCAAAAGTGTCAGTAAAACTGAAATTTTGGTTAAAACGAATGACTTTTTTGGTGACAAATTTTCTTGTAAAAAATGACAAAATAAGTGTTAATTGATTATAAAAACCACATAATCTCATTGTTAACACTTAATAAAACTTCAAAATTAATTATATCTCCATTATGTTTTTTAATACTTTTAAAAACCTTATTCGTCAATGACCCAAATATATGCGTGTGTGTGTGTCCCGTGCTGGCAAAATGAGTCGGAATGCGCATGGGCTAATTTCGAGCTACAGGCAAAACAAGTGAAAAATGTCAGTCTTGATCGAAATTGAGGTTTTCACAAAAATGAGTTCATTAAGCCCTCGTCTAGCGAACCCAATGCTCCAAAAAGCAATTAAATATCTAAAAGTATCTTTATTTGTATGTTTTCTGAGAGGAGAACCTTTCCTTTGACCATGAAAAATGCTGTTTTTCTCTGCTCGCTTCTGGACGACTGTTTGGTATGTTTTAGAGCGCAGCATTCCAACATCGTGAATATTCATAGCGGATTATCGATGGTATGATTCTGAAACAATGAAATGTGATTTTTTAATTCATGCTGATGTAAACAAAACGATCTTACTCGCGCTGACTGACAGGTCCGAAGCGTGCGCACAAAGACGCCACAGATATCTCACACACAGATAAAAAAAAATAAAAAATTTCTATGTTTATAGAAATAAATAAAAAAAAAATCCATATTGAACAGCTTTCAGCTGGCACAAAATGTCCCTTTCGCAAAGACATTTACTGCATCATTCAGCCGAATGGAAACCACGTCTAAAGAATTGTTGCCAGCTTATAAATGAAATCTCACATTATATCTAAGTATCTGTAAGTAAATGATCACTGGACAAAAAAGAAAGCGACACATGTAAAGTATTAACCATTTGCTTCCACCATCTGCATGTGTCTAATATTTTTTCATGAGCAAAAAAAGTCATTTGATCCACGTCCATAACAAAAAGGCGTCTGATGTTGTTGTTTGATGAATTGAATTAGAATAGTACACTACAATATGCTGCTTACATTGTAAATTCTCTGCTGTTGCTTGACATTCAGAGGGAGAGAGACTTCAAAGAGGGGCAGATGAAGGTATGTGTCACTGGCAGTGTGAATAGGGATCCTAGACTGTGTATAAGTGAGTGTGTGTGTGTTGGCAGATGAAAGGGAGCCAAAACACAAGACTGGAACAGGGCTGCTCCCAATACTGTCCGCAAATCTAAACTAGCCTTTGATGCTTCTATTGTGTGTGTGTGTGTGTGTGTGTTTCCAGGACTGTCCAAGATGTCATCTATGCCAGTAGGACACATTATAAGAAGAATTAATCCTGGTAAGTATGTGCATGTGATATGATTCCACATAAACACATTTTCCAACAGCTGTAAAAAACATACAGTCACATTCATTGCAATAATGTCCCACTTCTCATTGGTGGCCACTGTGGACTTCATTTCACATTCACATACTTGGGCAGCACTCCAAAGCCCAGCTTATGAATATCTTAAGGTACAAAGACCTAGGCTTTGGCAGTAACCGCTGACAACTAATAACACCCTAAAAAGCAACAGAAACCCTGCAGCACAATCCACCATCTTACCATGGCAAACAACATCATGCAAACATAATATGACACTTAATCAATGCCTGGCTGACCAGTCCTGTGATTATCTGTGCTTTGAAATTCACTTCAGTTATAGGATGAGAAATATCCACCACCAAGGCTGAGGATAAATCATAGAAGCAGGGCAGGAATATTGTGAGAATGATGCAGAAGTGTGCATCAACCAGAAAGCTGCGTTCAACTTTAAGCATGATATTTAAGATACATCTTCAAGAGTAGATTTACAACCTTACTAGATCATAAACATTGTGAAAACAGCTGAATGTCATTCCAAAATCTGACAGGGAAGATTCAGTGACGTATAAAACCATTGCACAAATGGTCTAAATTCTCCTAAAGATGCAGTACTGGACCAACAAATTGTAAGGAAGCTAAATAAATTGATAAGTTAATTGATTCTGTCTACCTTCTATACTCATGTCGACCTTCTAAACACATTAGTTTGACCTCAAATAAGCAAACAAAATGCTTCTTATTAATATTTATCCTTAGAATAGATTTTTATATGTCTTTTTCTTACATGTCAGAGCTGATTGCAGTTGCTTCATCAAAACCAATTTGTATGAGCTCCACAATCAACAATACTTACCTGTGAGAATGAATAAACATTTCTGACAGCTAAAGGTCACCAGCTGTCTGCAGAGGCACTAAACACATAACCAGACCAGAATACAATATAATGAAATATGAAATATGTGCAATCTAGAAGATATAGATAAACAGATAAAAATAAACATAAAATGTAGATAAAAGATCAGGACTTAACGAAATTGTTTTGGTGATCATTGACATCCATTGTATAGACAATATATACACTCTAAAAAAATGCTGAGTTAAAAACAACCCAAATTGGGTTAAAAATGGACAAACCCAGCCATTGGGTTGTTTTAAAGGGATAGTTCACCCAAAAATGAAAATTTGATGTTTATCTGCTTACCCCCAGTGCATCCAAGATGTAGGTGAATTTGTTTCTTCAGTCGAACGCAAATTATGATTTTTAACTGCAACCGCTGCCATCTGTCAGTCTTATAATAAGAGTGAATGGGAACTTTGACTATAAGAGTAAATAAAACTTGCTTAGACAAATCCAAATTAAACCCTGCGGCTCATGACGACACATTGATGTCCTAAGACAGGAAACGATCGGTTTGTGCGAGAAACCGAACAGTATTTATATCATTTTTTACCTCTAATACACCTCTATGTCCAACTTCGTTCAGCTTCCGGTTAGTGAGGTCTGATCGCGCTCTGACAACGGCAGTGATGTCTCGCACTCATTGAAGTATATGGGCGATACATCACTTCCGTCATCAGAACGCGTTTTTTGACCTCACTAACAGGATGCTGAACGAAGTTGGACATAGTGGTGTATTAGAGGTAAAAAATGATATAAATACTGTTCGGTTTCTCGCACAAACCGATCGTTTCCTGTCTTAGGACATCAATGTGTCGTCATGAGCCGCAGGGTTTAATTTGGATTTGTCTAAGCAAGTTTTAATTTACTCTTATAGTCAAAGTTCCCATTCACTCTTATTATAAGACTGACAGATGGCAGCGGTTGGAGTTAAAAATCATAATTTGCATTCGACTGAAGAAACAAATTCACCTACATCTTGGATGCACTGGGGGTAAGCAGATAAACATCAAATTTTCATTTTTGGGTGAACTATCCCTTTAACCCAGCGAATGGGTTGTTCTAACGCAGCAGTTGGTTTAAATGTTTACCTAACCTGCTGGTAGTTTCATTTAACACAACTATTGTTTAAAAATTACTGTATTGCTTGCTTAAAATGAACCCAAAGTATGTTGGAAATTAACATTTGTATTGTATTTGTATATGTTTCATAAATTAACATTAATTAATAAGTTTAATGAATAATAATTAAACATTAAATTGCTTATTACTAGATGTTCATCTTTTGATTATTATTGTCGCCTCTACTAATTATGTGTCTGATTTTTAATTTCCAACCTATTTTGGGTTCATTTTAAGCCAGCCATATAGTCATTTTTAAACAAAGTTAGGCAAACATTTAACCCAACCTCTGGGTTTGTCCATCTTCAACCCAACTTGAGCTAATTTCTGACTTACTGATATTACATACACACTGTAGAAAATAGAATACTATTTTAGTTCTACTTCAAAATGTTTCTTTGTAATTATTTGCTGTTTGTAATTGCTGTTTCTTTTGTGAAATTTACTTCCAATTTATGATTGAATTTTTTTTCAAAGTAAATCCTACCGATTGTTTTGTTTTCAGTGTAGTAGCTGACTACTAGTACAAGCTCTCTTACTGTCAACACACTCACTGCTCTCTGCGTGGGTTTGTCTACTGTATATACAAGATTTGTTGGGTTTTTCAAGGTTGCACAGCACACTGAGCTAGTGTTTTGTGAGGATATGCATAATTAAATAAACAAGACTTTTAAAACAGACAAACAGAATCAGATGACCATAATATTTGTTCATTTGTTACACTGGTTTGACCTCATTGCTGTTTGCAACAACTGTCAGCTTTACAGTTGTTCGACCACATGTTTGCTGGCCCTAGTAACATCCACGTCTCTCCCGTTTTCTATAAACTACCCATGAGTCACGGCACACATCCCTGAGCTAGAGGTGCGCACGTCAGATTAGGTGATGTGGCCCATTTCCTCCGCAAGGACAGCGGCATTTGCATACTGTTTGCTGCAGGTTAGCATGCCAGTCCAGCGGCTTGTATCACTATCAATCAATGTCACAATGAGAGCAGAGCAAAGAGCATTAGCTCATGTCAGATCTAATCAGGGCTGATGCCAGGCCAGTGCCCTCACTTTCACAGGGCTGACGATAAAGTCCGCAGACAAACCTGAGCTACTTTTTCAACAGTACCTCAAATGACTCCCTTCCCAAATGACAAAGCAAAGGAGCTTTCCTGCTTGTAAAGGAATAGCTCACCCAAAAATGAAATCTTTGTCATTACTTACTCACCCTCAAGTGGTTCCAAATCTGTATTCAATGCAGTCAATTAATCAATCATTCATTGATCAAAAATACAATAAATGATACCATTTCATTCCCCCCTCTTTTTGCATATATTTTAAAATGTAATTAGGGGTTCAAACCCTATTGTAAATGTTCAAATTTCCAAGGATCAGCATTCTCCCCTAAAAGTGATCGGGCAGACCAAATCGTAAGTCGTAGAGACTTGAAACTTTGAGGGCCGGTAGTACTCACACTGTCTATGACGTCAGCAAGGCTTGCCCCAATCGGCGCTACAGTGGTGAAAATTACAAAATTCGCTCATAACTCCTGAACCATTAGGCGTAGGCTCAAGTGTCTTATATCGTTGAAATCCTCGACTCAAGACAGACAAAATTCGCAATTCGAAATTTTCAGGTATTTTGGATTTTTTTTTAAAAACCTTCTTTTGCTAACTAGTCCTACGTTTTTGGCCCGATTGGAACCAAACCAGTGCAACGAGATTCTCCGCAGTCTGATTGGCAACAATTATGAAAAAATTTGACATTTTGATTCACGGTCCCTAAGGGCCACCAAAACGGGTGGAGCCACATTTACTAAAATGGCTATAACCCGTGAACGGAATGACATATTTTCACAAATCTTGGCACACCTACGTAAGAGCTCATTCTGTGGTCGCGTGAAAAAGGACGCCGCGACTGGCCACTAGGTGCTGCTATAACAGGAAAAAAACATGAAAATGGCTATAACTATTTCACTGTTAGTCCGATTGACTTGAAAATTGGCATGCAGTGTCTTTGTCTGAGGTACCATGATTGTCTATAAGCACATTGATGTATCTCAAAAAACATCTCAGCCATCGGCCAACGAATTTTGAGCAGCTATCAGACATTAAAGAAGGCCGATTGGAACGAAACTCCCTGGGCCTGATTGACTCACAGCCCTAGAGGTCTGTAAGAAATTCAAAATAAATTGGCCACTGGGGGGCGCCTTTGTGTTTTTCACGTGCATAAAGGATTGTGCATCGAGTGATTTTTTGCACACATCCACGACATTCGTATCATGTGGTAGAACTCCTTATTCAACCTCGATAACTGTTAAAAAGCTTTAAAACGAGTCACCATTTACAGTCTTTGCTGTAAATGGTGTTTTCCATCTATGATCGAGATGGTTACAGGCTTGCTAATTAAAACATAATATATATTTTAACCATGTGCTTATAGGGCTTAAAGTGCTTGAACCCTGATAATTTTGTTCCTGTGATGGTAAAGCTGAATTTTCAGCATCATTACTCCAGTCTTCAGTGTCACATGATCCTTCAGAAATCATTCTAATATGCTGATTTGATGTATTTTCTTTCCTACTACGGAAGTCAATGGGTGCCATCAACTGTTTGGTTACCCTCATTCTTTAAAATATCTTCTTTTGTGTTCAACAGAAGAAAGAAACTCACACAGATTTGGAACCACTTGAGAGTGAGTAAGTAATGTTAAGTAAGGTGAACTATCCCTTTAAGTTTATTTTACAGCTAATCTATTCTATTAGCTTGAGTTTTGGCTGATTCATATGAATTCTGGCCACGTTTAATTGATCACGAAAGGTTGGCTTTCCAGTCATGGCAGCTGTGCAATTACACATATTGGACTTGAGTGCACTGCAGGGGAAATGTATAGATTTTTACATAGCACATGACGGTTATTTTGTATGTCAAAGGAACGCTACTGGCATACATACTGCCGGATCACAATAAATGATTGTTATGAAAAAGACCCTGCATGTTATCCAGCCTGAGCCCTTGAATATTATGCTTTTACTGATGGATTGCAAAATGTAATACACTTTTGCTAAAGGGAACATAAAACAAGCCATCAATTTTACTGGCCTTCAAATATGATAAACAATAATAATAATAATAATAAACAATATACAAACATTATTCCATTAAAAATGGCTTGAAACTACATGTGATTGAACCTCCTCACAGAGGGAAATCCATCTACAGCTGATAGATCTTCTCTGGGGGCCGGAGTATGTTTTGAAGCCACTTTCTTTGACTTGGCCAACGGCTGAGAAAATGCATCAGCAAAGGCTCACATTTCTTCTCATGGGAATGAAGCATACGCATCTAAGAATTGCAGCATTTAGGCATCCGCATTCAAAGATGCAATGCTGTAAAAAGGTCTGGGAAGAAAGCTTTCCTCTCAATTTCTGCGTCTGTTTGTTTGCATCCTCTAAGGAGCCTGCGGTTGAAATGAATATACTGTGTTTGTTACTGAAGCGGGCTGAATGGAAACTGAGGAGCAGGTTATGCTGTCTCTTCACTGTCCAAGCTCAAGCAATTAAGCAACTCTTTTACTCCACAGATATGTAAAAGCAAGACTTAGTACTTTTATTTAAAAGTGCATTGAAAGATATAGGGATATATCTGGAGATTTATAATAAAAGTTATAAAATGTTCCTATTCAGCCTATGTAAAGTAACTTTGATGTCACTAGATGCTTTAATGTAAAGGTTGTGTACGGCAGCAAAACCAGTTAATGAGGGATTCATGATAGAACAGTGAGATACTGTGCTGTGTAAGGCATGTATTTAGACTCACTGATGAAGTTGGTCTGGCCAGTGTAGATGGTGTACTGAAGCTCATAGGAGGTGACGCTGAATTCATCTTCAGAAGTCCAGTGCACTGTAATGGTGTCATGAGAGGCCGTGCAGAGCTCTTCACGTATAGAGGGAGGGTTGGGTGCTGGAAAAGAAGGCAATCGTCAAGACAGGGTGTATTGATTTGGCTCTGCTAGAAGGATGGCTGATGTAATTCTTGACATATCCTAGATACACCATGTATTCATTAACTTTGCATTACATACACAGAAAACACTCGTGGAAGGTGGTTTCAGATTTCTCACTGATTTTACCTGTCAAGTAATCCAGTCCTTCCAGGATTTTCTTTTCTCTAGAGAAATCAAGGGCAAAATTGTCAAAGGCCTCGTTCAGATTGACGTCTGGGATGAGGACCTGGGAGGAGGCGGTGGCCATGGCAACTCTGCGTGGAAAGAGAGGAACTGGCAATTAATTTATAAATGTTTCTATTTACAGGCTATAAGGCTGGATGTGACAGAAATTATAAACAGCATCTGGCAGCACTCAAAAGCAGAGAAATGTGTGTGGCAAATTCAAATAATACAGAAGACAGTGCAGTCAGTAGGGATGCCATTATACCAGAATTTCAGAAGTCTCTTCTGCTCATCAAGTCTACGTTTATTTGCTCAAAAATACATAAAAACAGTAATACTGTGAAATATTATTGCCATTTAAAATAATGGTTCCCATTCAGTCAGTCACTCGACGTTACGTCGATTACTGACGTAATGGGGTCTCACTTGGGAGCCCAATCACCTCCAAGGATACAAAACAAGCCAATGGGAATTGGCCTGTGAGATTTACATGCCGGGCCCCTCCCCCGGCATCCGGGTATAAATAGGGCCGGCATACTCACCTTCATTCATACTTTTGCTTCGGAGCCGATCGGATGTTCCCTTTCGCCTCCTCAAGGAAGAGAAGAAAAGAAAACAAATTTATAAAAGAGAGCAAAAACAGCAATTTTAATTGCTATAGGATTGTTCCTAAAAACAGCAATTTTAATTGCTCTTTTTTTCTCTTAGGTGGCTGCTCGGGTCTCTCCAGCTGGTGGGAAGGTGCGATCAGCGGTGGGTGTGTCAGGCGCTGTGCAGGCGGTGCTGCACTCATCCCTGGGTGCTTCGGCTGGTAAGGCGTACTAAGAGAGCAAGCATGGGCGATCAGCGTCTTTTTCAAGATGTCTTTTCGTCCGTGTGTTTCTGGATGTGGTCGTTTCCTGACCTCCTCTGACGGCCACGATCGCTGTCTCACGTGTCTGGGGAAGCAGCACGCTGAGTCAGCGCTTGTGGATGGTACATGCCCTCATTGCGAGGGCATGTCCATGTTGGCATTGAGATCGCGACTCTCCTTCTTTAACACAGAAGGCAGGGTCCCCTCTGTCACTACCCCAACGCCGGCGGCTGTAGCGGCCGCCGGTTCGGTTAGTGCTCTGGGAGGTCTGAGGGTTACAGTGGGAGCTACTTCGTCGGGTCCGTCCCCACGAACCTCCCACTCCTCCACAATGCCATGTGCCGTCCAGCTGCCGGATGCTGCCGCGGGTCCCTCCTCGGGGGTGCCCCGCGTCACTTTCGGCGCTCCGGAGGAGGATCAGATGTCGATCGCTGCATCGGGGAGCGGGATCGCTGATTCTGAGGAAGACGAGGACTCCGAGCTTCCACCCTCAGGGGTGGTCGCTCAGTCCGAGGCGGACTCTGAATTGGCGGCCATGCTTGCCCGGGCCGCCGCGGGCATCGGTCTCGTGTGGAACCCTCCACCGTGTCCCGAGCGCTCGCGGTTGGATGATTGGTTTCTGGGTTCGGGGCGCAGCTCCCAGCCGCGTCCCGCCCCAGTACCTTTCTTCCCGGAAGTGCATGAGGAGCTCCAGAAGACGTGGATGGCCCCTCACACGGCCAGAAACCGTTCTTTTGCCTCCTCCGCTCTCACTACCCTCGATGGTGGGGCTGCCAAGGGATACGCGGAGATTCCTCAGGTGGAACGTGCGGTTGCGGTGCACTTGTGCCCGC
>RJVU01035834.1:628133-699694 GCA_003731715.1 Anabarilius grahami
CCCCATTACGTCAGTAATCGACGTAACGTCGAGTGACTGACTGAATGGGAACGTCTAGGTTACTATTGTAACCCCCGTTCCCAGAAGGAGGGAACGAAGACGTTACGTTCCCCTGCCATAGCTCTGAGTCACCGCTGAGCGGCCAGATCGGCTCCTCAGCAAAAATATGAATGAAGGTGAGTATGCCGGCCCTATTTATACCCGGATGCCGGGGGAGGGGCCCGGCATGTAAATCTCACAGGCCAATTCCCATTGGCTTGTTTTGTATCCTTGGAGGTGATTGGGCTCCCAAGTGAGACCCCATTACATCAGTAATCGACGTAACGTCTTCGTTCCCTCCTTCTGGGAACGGGGGTTACAATAGTAACCTAGACGTTTTCTATTTTAATATACTTTAAAGTATAATTTATTTCTGTGATGCAAAGCTGAATTTTCAGCATCATTACTCCAGTCTTCAGCGTCACATGATCCTTCAGAAATCATTCTAATATGCTGAATTATTAATAAATATTTTTTTTTGGAACCTGTGATACTTTTTTCATGATTCTTTGATGAATAAAAGGTTAAAAAGAACAGCATTTATTCAAAATAGAAATCTTTTCTAATAATATAAATATTTACTATCACTTTTTATCATTTTAACACATCCTTGCTGAATAAAAGTATTAATTTCTATAAAAATAATAAAAATAAATAATGACTCCAAACTTTTGAATGGTAGTGTATATTGTTAGAAAAGATTTCTATTTTAAATAAATGCTGTTCTTTTTAACTTTTTATTCATCAAAGAATCCTGAAGAAAAGTATCACAGGTTATAAAAATAATATTAAGCAGCACAACTGTTTCCAACATCGATAATAAATCAGCATCTTAGAATGATTTCATTAGGATCATGTGACACTTAAGACTGGAGTAATGGCTAATGAAAATTCAGCTTTGCATCGCAGAAATAAATTATATTTTAAAGTACATTAAAGTAGAAAACCATTATTTCAAATTGTAATAATAATTCACAATATTACTGTTGTTTCTGTATTTTGGATCAAATAAAAGCAAAAGAGACTTCTTACAAAAACATTAACATGTTTCCAAACTTTTGACCGGTACTGTATATAATAAAATATTATATTCAATAATATTTTAAAATAATGGCATATAGCCTTTAATTATTGCCATATTATTTGATATTATACTTATAAAAATATTAAAAATATTTGTACATATAATGTTATATATAATATGATTATTCACAAATACAAAACAACAACAAAAACTCTAAGAGCAGTAAGTAGTTATTTTTTCTTTTTTGTCAAAGCCATTTGGAGAGGTGATGATCAGGCTTATAACAGCAAAGGTTTGATCGATGGCAGTCAGAAAGCACCAGAGAAATCACAGCTTGGTCATCATGTGTCACCAATAGTGCCGTCGGTGCACACAGACCCTGTTTTGTCAAACGCATGACATCACAAAGTCTTTCTTCACACCTGAAGCTGCACAAATACTGTTAAATATTGAGCCCTGAAGGCATATTTTGAATTATTTTGAATATAAGCCACAAGCAACAGAACGGAAAGGAGGGGGCGGCACCAGGAAATGTGCAGAGTAGCTGAAAGTTGCCTTCACGCTGCCAGAGACTGTGACAGTGTTACGTGTGCGGTCTCACCTCTCAGCCACATTCCTGGCCGTCTGGAGGAAGCGGGCGTGGTCGTTCTCCTTCAGGCTGTGCTCAGCCTGTGTGATGAGGGCACTCGAGCGCTCCAGACACTGTCTGCAGTTCGCAATCTGCTGAGCCAACTTCCTCAGCTTCATCACCTACACCCACACACATGCACATTAGAATCTATTCACATTGTTATATGAGAGATAAATGTATGGAGCTGCTATTGCAACTTGCTAAGCTATTGATATTACAAATGTTTATGTTCAAAAACCCATTACTGCCCCTTGGCTCATCATCACAGCTAAATGATTCCTTTGCTTTGTTTGCTTTTTGTCTAATTACAGCAGAGAAACAATAAAGTGATGGATTCTAATTCTTTAATTCTTAAAAAAACACTCTTAACACACTCATATAAATGCTGAATTAGCACTGGAAAATCTAATGCATATTTCATGCTGTATTGGATGTCTGTAAAAAATTTGTGAGCCAAATCAATTACACAAAGTCTCAGAGATGTTATCAAGAAAAGAGCATGGCCAAATTCAGACAGCTGTGCAAAGAATCTCATTTAATGTTGAAATAGCTTTAAATGTTTAAAATATCTAGTGTCTGGCTGGATAGCTTTTCAGATTTCCCCTGTCCATCTTGTATAAAAATCATCTTTCTGCATTAATATAGAATTTAACTGATCACAGGTGAGCTTATTTCAGCTACTTACAAGGACTTCAAAAGCTTATCCAATTGGAATTTACTAATATTAAATTCACTGTGTTGACTAAGTTTTCCAATTTAACTCAAAGATGGCAGCAGATAGTGTGTTGGCTTGCCATCGCTCTGTGTTTAGGATGTCTGTACTTTGTTTGTTTGTTTTACTTTTATGTTTGATAAATCGCTTATAAAAATTGAGTTGAGTTGAAGTGTTTTGAAGTGCTTTGTTTTCACTGATCCAGATTTGCTGTATCATAAAGTTATACTACCATTAAAAAGTTTGGGTTGGTAAGATTTATTTTTTATGTTTTTGGAAAAAAAAAGTGTCTTGAATTTGAAATCAGTGCTGGCTTGGTGCTTAGGAAAATATTTATTATTAAATATTAAATATTAAAATTAAATATTGCTGCCTATGTGTGGATCAGATACCTTCGGATTTCATCAAAAATATCTTAATTCGTGTTCTTAAGATGAACGAAGGTCTTACGGGTGTGGAACAACAAGAGGGTGAGTAATTCATGACAGAAATTTCATTTTTGGATGAACTAACCCTTTAAATATGAAACATATTGAGTTAAATTAACAGAAAAAAATACAAGAATTTCCAGCAATCTTATATATATATTTGCCATAATATAAAATACTCATAGCATGAAATAAGATTTTGCTCATACCGCCCACACTACCTGACCAAAGATTCATTATGAATTAGCTTTACTTCACATAACCGCGTGTTTCATGTGCGTATACATTTTATTTTCTTTTGCAAGGGAATGAGAGACATTAGCTATGCTTCCTCAATAAACCAGTTAAATCGGTTAAGCAGGATCTAGCCTATGCCACAGTGTAATTCAATAGAGGAATGGGACGTTTGACAGGAAGGAATCATTGGAAGCATTCAGATAAATCAAGAAACAAGGAGAGAAAATAACGATGCTCTGCGCCGCAGTGGATTGCATTAGATCAAATCCGAATCTGACCCCATTTCTTAAAGACAGCTTCAAATGATTTGCTTTGATCAGATGGTTTACAGCCAAAAACTTTTGGAATTTCTGGACGGCATTAAAGAAATTGGACTGCATCAGAAAAATAAATAGAAAATCATTCAAAAACAAACCAGGCTGAACAGCCAAAGCCTCAGATCAAATCTTACAGGCACTTTGCATCTGGGTTTATGATTCCAAAAGCCTCCTTAATACTAGAAATAGAGCTGGAGCTGCATTACTGGTGTTTGCAAAAGGCCAGACATAATCTCATGTTGCAAGCTGTGCATGTCAACTCGGGGCTGGCGCGCGAGACTACATCACTGAAGGCCTTACGTAGACACTTCTGATAGAGATTACTACATTTGTCCGGGACTCTCACATCACATTACCTAAAAACAGAGAACCACAGGCCTGTCTCGCGGCTCAAATCCCCACTTGATAAGAGTGTGAGTACAGGCTGTCAAGTTAAAGTGCCTGTGCACTGCCTGCTCACTGTCAAACACAAAACACTACACACACTGCACACAGATGAACTGGAGCACAAAATCTGACTCTTCAGTTCTGCTGAACTGAATGATTTGAACTCCATTTCTGCATGTGCTGTGAGTTACGCATTATTTTCACATGTGCAATATTTCCAACATTTTTGTGGGTAGATAATTACAATGATTTGTAATGAGACGAGTTTCAACTGCAGTTTTCCGCCAAAATAAAAGCTCAAGGGTTTATCTTATGACAAGCGAAAAAAATTAGGACAAATGTATTGTAATGTTTCTACTGTAGTGTGAAGTAAAATAATATGCACACACACACACACACACACACACACGCATAACCTGATATTGCTGAGTTCAACATGTTCCTGGGTCAACATCTTTGTTGATCCTGGAACAACATTCAAATCAACCAATCAGATTTGAGGGACAAGTTTACAGATTATGTCAAGTTTAGGCTTAAAATCATGAATTGGTGCTTCTACATCAGTGTTATTCATCTATCATTTCCCTCTGATTTTTTTGATAACTTATGGGTAGGGTTAGGTTTAGGGGTAGGAATAGGGTTAAGACTAAATTTTCAGACTAGAATGTTGTTCCAGGATCAACAAAATATGTTGACCCAGGAACGCATCTAACTCAGCAATATCAGGACGTGCCACACACACACACACACAGATGTATATATATATATATATATATATACATACATATACAGTACATATATACATTTCTTATTATTATAAATGTTGGATAATTATAAATGTTTTACTAAATATTTTTGTGAAAATCTTGTGTAACATCTTAACATCTTTAATTAATTTAATGTGTCCTAGCTGAATAAAAATATTAATATTAATTAATATCAAATAAAAATAATTTAAAATAACTAAATTTAAATATTTATTAAACTTTGGTTTATTTTATTGTTATTGCCTTGTACATGTTCTTAAGAGCTTGCATTTTGGTTAAAAACACCCCTTATCCACAATAAAATTCCTATTACATACTTAGGGCCCTATTTTAACGATCTAAGTGCATGGTCTGAAGCTCATGGCACACTTGGGGCATGTCCGAATCCACTTTTGGTAGTTTAATGACAGAAAAAATTGGTCGGCGCGCCAGGCGCATGGTCCAAAAGGGTTGTACCTAGTCTCTTAATGAGCCATGGGTGTAATGTGCAATAAACCAATCAGAGTCTCATCTCCCATTCCCTTTAAAAGCCAGTTATTCTTGCACCATGGCGAATTCGCTATTTACAAGGCAGAATTTGCGCAGCGTAAAGACTGAACGCTTTTCCATTTATTTGTAATATTTAAAAATGTTTGTGTCCTGCTGCGCATCCTTGTGTGTGTAACAAGCAAAGTGTACGCACGTTGTGTACCCGCCTAGAGGTGCATATTAATTATATTCCCTTTAAATAACAAAAAAAATACCATGCCATTGACTTTAGATCAGGTTTTTGTTGGTCAATGGCGCAGTCGTATTCAGTTGCCCCAAAATAGCAACACGTCTGAACACACCTCGTTAGTTTAGTGCAATGCAAAACTAGAAACCCCCTTTACTTCATAATTAATGCAAATTAAAAACATTTAAAAACATTTGAAGAGATCAGATGCAAAAGCCTCTAAGTGCCGTCTGAAATTTTCTTCTAAAATAAGCATTTTTATCAAGCTCATATGTTTAAGTTCAGTAAGTTCACTTTAATGACAATTAATAGGTCATTTGCATTGCCATTAAAGTGAATTAACTGGACATGAACATACGAGCTTGATAAAAATGCTCATTTTAGAAGAAAATTTCAGATGGCACTTAGAGGCTTTTGCATCTGAACTCTTCATTTCATTGTTTACATTTATTTTAATTTAGGCCTTTGTAAAAAAAATCTTTAGTTTAGCATTAGTTATATTGGTGTCTACTCTTTAGTGTCCCAGAGGAGAACAATGCTGTCCAGTGTGCTGGCCTGCTGTTTATGTTTTCAGTGGTGAAGATTATCGAGGCCCGGTTTCTGTTACACAAGGGAAGCTTCTTAAGTGAAGCCAAATGGCCAGAGTCCGCTTCAACCAGCCAAGCTTCCTGTCATAACTTCAACAATCCTGTTCAAGAAGTATCTTTACACTTCACTGCAATCTCACTCAACGGCCACCTAACTTTGGCCTCTGACAAGATCTCTACAGCCCTACCACATTATTACTCATCTGCACCAGCTTAACCTCAACATACGCTCAGAAGAAATTAAAAGGGGGAGTTTTTAATTCACACAGGGAAAGTATGCTGTGATTTTCCCAGGTTTTTCTCCATCTTGTCATCACCCATCTCTCTGAACAGCGTAGGGTCCAACAGAGCCTGACAGTCTCTCTCTTTCTATAACAGGGGGAGTGACATGTTCTGAAAGATGTGTTAGAAACGCCAGCTCTGTTTTTGTGCGCCGTGTGACATATTGTCGAGAATCAAATTCAAGTAGGTTTCTCTAAGTGAGTGAAGGCTTGAGCTCTAAAAGTCTGTTTCTCTGCCATGTGTAGGTCTTAAAGGAAACATTCACCAAAAAATTAAGTCTGTCATTATTATTTACTTACTCTCGTGTTATTCAAAACCTGTATGACTTTTGTTCTTCTGTAGAACATAAAAGATGATGTTTGGAGGAATGTTTCAACTGTTTTTGTCCATATAATGAAAGTCAAAGGGTACAAAACAACACTGACATTCATTATATGGACAAAAAAACACTGAAACATTTTTCAAAATATCTTCTTATATGACATGAAGGTAATTAAATGATGAAATTTCCATTTTTAGGTGAAAATGAAAGAAGCTAAAAAGTTAACTTCCACCTTGATATTTATAAATTGAAAACCTTCCTAAATATGACCCAAGTGTGAGATACAAGTCTGACTTAAAATTACAATTCTGGCCGCCCTAATCTGTCTCGGTGGTGCAAATAGAGAGAAACTGTACCTTGGATTCTTTGATCTTGACAGCAATGACCTGTTTCCTCTGGCGAATTATCTCCACCAATTCATCACACTCCTCCACCAGCTTGGCTTCATGCATGGCTGTGTTCACCTGCAGATAAGAGAAAAGAGTTTCATAAAGAAGTACAATGGCACTTAATCAGTCTACTGGGATAACTAAGTTTCCCCAGACTATCTGCCTCAGTGTATGCAAAATGTCCTGTCTGGAGTGATGCGGACCATGTCATTACGGAAAGGAGACATTCCAGACTGTACTTCAATTCCTTCCTCAGATCACCCCTGTAATTAAACAAGGTAGTGATATTCCGTCAAAGATTCCTGTACTGCTCTCTTAAGATCCTGCTTTTTCCCTCTACACAAACAATTAATTCACACCATTCTTTATTACTGTTAAGGCTTCGATCCCATTTAAAAAGCAGAGAAGCCAAGGAGAGCACAAACCCAACATTTAATTGGATTTTAGCAAAGCAACTTTGGCTGTCAAACAGTATCCACTAGCATGGAAGAAACCCGTTCAATACCGGACAAACCCCAGAGATTAATGGTTTTAAGCGGTGTCTATAAAATAAAGAGCGAGTGCAGATGTCTTTAAAGGACTAGAAAATTACCCCATGATTTACTCACCCTCAAGCAATCCTAGATGTATTTGACTTTCAGACGAATACAATCGGAGTTATATTAATAGTCACCCTGATGCTTCTAAGCTTTATAATGGCAGTGAACGGAAAGCACCTGTTTGAAACTCAATTACAGAGTACGTTTATGATGGATGGATGCACTTTTTTGAGTTTCAAACAGGTGGTTTCCGTTCACTGCCATTATAAAGCTTGGGAGCATCAGGGTGTTTATTAATATAACTCCAATTGTGTTCATCAGAAAGAAGAAAGTCATATACACCTAGGATGGCTTGAGGGCGAGTAATTTTCATTTTAAAGTGAACTAATCCTTTAATGTGGTCTATGATTGCTTTCAATGCAGTCAATAAATTCATCAAACATAAGAATCATTATAGTCAGAAAAATGCTAACTTTATTTCAAAATGCCCAAATATGGTGTCAATTTAACACTTTTGTTAACCCAATCAGTCCACAATGAAAAAGTGTCATTTCAAAGTTGAGCATTTATTATCTTTTTAATGATTCACCTTTGCCGATCCCAATGCAATTCTACTGCTCAGCTATGCCAGATAATAGATAAAAAAATAAGACAGAGGACAGCAACCTTATCTCCCTATCTGCCACCATCTCAGAGCACTCTGCATTAGTGGATGAGTGCAGTGATGGATGTCTCCTGCTGTTGATGTGTTCCTTATAAGACCTCTTAGCACATGGTCCTTCCACTGGGGATTAAATACACCCCCATAGCTTTTCTAGGGAATATAAAGGAGTCTTCTGAGGATGTGATGTGTGACCCCACTTTACTGTGGCGCCCGCACCCTAACAGCCTGACTCACCTTGCACTTTGGCAGATTCATGCTGACACCTTTAAAGTGCGGTGCTGCGCACAGATGCTTTGTCTACGCATTTAAACAGTCCTGGACTGGATTAATTTTTATTGGACACTTGGGAAAAACTCTGCTTCATTGTGGATTGGGATCCTGTACCAAAAAAACCTGGTGATTTAGTCTGCAATTCCTTATAAACACTGTTCCGTATTCAATTTAGGAAGAAAGTGTAACGCCTCTCCATGTAAAAAAAAAAAAAAAAAACACTACATCCTACACCTTCCGTATTCAACTTACGAAACATTTTTCATAAGTTGAACACGGAAGGTGGTCTGGTGGAAGGTAGTTACTTTTACTTTATACCGTGTTAAATATGAATATTTTTCTTACACAAACACATTGCTTCGCTTCAGAAAGCCTTTATTAACCCCCCGGAGCCATGTGGAGTACGTTTATGATGGATGGATGCTGAGTCTTTAAGGAAGTTTAACATGGATTTTGTTTAAAAACCTAATATGTTGAAAACTGTAATTGTTAAGTTATAAAAAAAGGTCCCGATAGATCAAGCTAGAGCACTCAAAACTAAATTGCATTAAAGTAAATGCAATGTAAATGAAGCTTTGAATACCCTATCTTGCTCCATCGGGACCATTTTGCAAATTAACAAAGTGCCTTTGTGACATTTTGCAATGTAGGCAATATAATGTAGACTAAAGTAGACTTGCATATCCTGAAGAAAGACCAGTGCTTGAAATGCTGAAAACATATTGAAGTAATAATGAAGTAATATTAAAGCTTGAAAAATTAGACATCTAAATATAGACAAAGAAAGGGAAATATGGTGAGATGGGAAGTTAAACACAATATTGAGGATTAAAAAAAAGTAAGAAAGAAGACAAATAATTTAGTACACAAATATTACGATGATGTCATCTTATTATGGAGATTAAACATTCTAACAGTGTCAATTCAATACGACAAAAATATAGATGAAAATACATAAAATTAGATACAATTATTTACACACACACACCTACCCCGTATTACTGTATGTACAATTATATAAAAAAAAATTATATAAAATTAAAAAGCAAAAAACCCATCCAGAATATTTGAGCTATTTTAGCAATATCCATATCTATTAATACAAGTGCTATAATACAAAAAAAATAAAAAATAAAAAATTCAAAGAGTAAAAATCATAACTACTTTTAGCCTTATCTCAGGAAAAACATCTCAGGATTCTTATACCACGATAAATTGACTTGAGAAGCAATAATAAGACAATAATAAAACAAGAAAAAATAAGATACTGATTAAGAAAAATATTTTTGCTGTATTTCATTCCACAAGCACAGGTTGTGGGGAAAAATTTGTGCACATTTAACCGAAAAAGACTCAAGAATGCCTGCACATATCTAAGCAAGTTATTTTCGGATTATGCCCAGATAGTGTGCACTGCATGTAATGACTGCGGCAAGACTCATTATTGACGAGGCTCATCAGTTCCTGACCTTCATCTCTTCATTTTGCCACATCTTTAATCTGCTAATCCATAGGGCGGGAAAGACACTGGCCGCTATAAAAAGGTCGTTAATGAGCTCCAGCGGTTCACTTTAGGTACATAAACAACCTAAGTGCTGTTGAACAGATGCCACTGAGCAGAGGTCTGGTTTTTTTGTGGCAGCTCTGATTACTGTGTATCTTTCCCATATGCTGACAGATGGGGCAGGTCTGAGTGCTCTAAGTGCACGGCTGTACAAGGCGCTCCTATGGGGCCTGTCTCATCACTGGAGAGTCCAAGTGGCCCTGTTAAAAATGGATGAGGAAGAGGCATATGCATCACAGTGTGGCGGCCCTCACCACATTGCTGCACACATGTCCACTCGGTGGAACAGCAACAAAACAAAGCGTCCCTTTGCACCGCAGGGCTAATAACCCACAGTGGCCCAGAGAGAGCACCTGGAATGTCAAACAAGGGAGTGATGGAGTTCAGGCTTCAAATCACCAAAGCTAAAATGGAAATTCCCAGCTGAAAGTGCAAAGTTCCCCAGACACCTTCAATCCCCTGACAGAATCACTCATGAGTTATTTATACACAGACTCTCCTAGGACATTTCCCAAGACACTTTTGTTTAATGGAATCCATGGATGCTATGTTTCATATAGTGCTTACAAAGAGCCCTGTAAACATCTCTGCAGATGTTCCTCTGATACTACACGGATGCCGAAGGGTCTATTTGATGTGTGTTTTTATCTGGATAACGTAATTTGTAGAGAGTTTGCATGCAATACATTGCATTTGTTCATTGTCGAATGTGAGTTGAACTATATTCAAGCAGCTGTTTCTGTGTGAATCTGAGATTTTTCAGATGTTAGCAGATGTGACCCCTAAAATAGTGATGTGTTCCAGATGATGCACTTATTGACTGACATCTTAATGGGTCATACCCAGCTATATTCTATAGGGGAAAGAGAATATTACAGATTCAAGGTAATGATGTGTGTTCAATAGTTTTATACAAGCTTTATAACATCTCATTGTTCTCAATGTGTTTGAATGACACACGAACAACTAAAAACTGTTTATGAAGCTGAATATGCAGCTTAACTTGAATGATCCACATCATAAACCAAACTAACAGCTTCCTGCCTCTCACATATGGGCTGTCCTGTGAAAATTATTGACAGGCAGAAACCACCTCAAATCTTTTTAGTTGGCTAAATTGGGTAATAGGGCATTTTTTTTAAATTATTACATAAATAAATAAATAATTTATAGCACATTCACATTCTATTAACAGCATATGTGGCATAATGTTAATGACCATGGAAGAGAGTTCTGATTCTTATGCTTTTTGGGTCTCAGTTTGGCCACAGTAATGCACTGTAAAAAAGAATAGTTGGTTTAACTTAAAAAAGTAAGTTACCTGGTTGCCTTAAAATTTTGAGTTCATTGAAATTAAAAATTTGAGTTAATACAATGAAGGTGATTGGTTTAATCAACAGAAACTCAAAATATTATGTTATCTGAACCACATTAATTATCTAAGTTGGTTTGACAAAAGAAAACAATGTTGTGATAACAAATCATGAAAATATTTTTTTACAGTGTACAACGAAAATTCAACCACGGCAGCATTACAAGGGATTTAAAGAGATACACAGATATAAATGGAAACTTTGCCATCATTTACTCACTACACTTTAAAAAAAATGCTCGGTTAAAAACAACCTAAGTTGGGTTGAAAATGGACAAACGCAGCGAGTGGGTTGTTTTAACCCAGCGGTTGGGTTAAATGTTTGACTAACCTGCTGGGCCGTTTTATTTAAAAAAAAAAATTCAGTCATTAATTACTCACCCTCATGTCGTTCCACACCCTTAAGACCTTCGTTCATCTTCGGAACACAAATTAACATATTTTTGATGAAATCCTATGGCTCATGAGGCCTCCATTGACAGCAAGTTAATTAAAACATTCAGATGCCCAGAAAGGTACTAAAGACGTATTTAAAACAGTTCATGTGACTACAGTGGTTCAACCTAAATGTTATGAAGCGGCAAGAATACTTTTTGTGTGCCAAAAAAACAAAATAATGACTTTATTCAACAATATCTAGTGATGGGCGATTTCAAAATAATGCTTCATGAAGCTTTGAAGCTTAAACTGCCAAAGTCATGTGAACCATTGAAATTTCGAAACGTTTCGAAACACTTATGATGTAACAAAGCCTCGTTTATTGAAATCACGTGACTTTGGCAGTTTGATACATGCTCCGAACCACTGATTCGAAACAAAAGATTTGTAAAGCTTCGAAGCTTCACGAAGCAGTGATTTGAAATCGCCCATCACTAGATATTGTTGAATAAAGTCATTATTTTGTTTTTTTTGGCACACATAAAATATTCTTGTCACTTCATAACATTTAGGTTGAACCACTGTAGTCACATGAACTGTTTTAAATACGTCTTTAGTAGCTTTCTGGATATTTGAAAGTATTAATTAACTTGCTGTCAATGCAGGCCTCACTGAGCCATCGGATTTCATCAAAAATATCTTAATTTGTGTTCTGAAGATGAACGAAAGTCTTATGGGTGTGAAACGACATGAGGGTGAGTAATTAATGACAGAATCTTCATTTTTGGGTGAACTAACCCTTTAATTTACAGCATACTTTAGATGCATTTTAAGCAAAAAATACAGTACATTTTAAACAATAGTTGAGTTAAAAAAAAGTACCAGCAGGTTGGGCAAACATTTAATCCAACCACTGGGTTAAAACAACGCAATTGCTGGATTTGTCCATTTTCAACCCAACTTGGGTTGTTTTCAACCCAGCTTTTTTTTGAGTGATGACACAAAAGAAGACATTTTGAAGAATGTTTCAAATGTCCATTTAATGAAAGTCAACGGGATAAAAAAAACAAAAAACTATTTTACCTCACTGACTTCCATTGCAAGAACATTAAAACAAAAAAACATAGATTTTTCTAGTTTCTTTTGAGTGTCACTGAAGAAAAAAAGCCAAAGGTTTGGAACGACGGTGAGTAAATGATGACAGAATTTTCATTTTAATCAGAAATATGATACTTGTATTTTTTTATTGATTACATAATGCAGTTACAAACCATTCAATTAAAATATTCATAATTTTAACTGTAAAGGTGTTTAAATGTTCCTTTTTAAGGTGCCAACAGAACTGAACTGAATATACTTTGAAGAGAAATTTAACTGGATGCTTGAAAAAAACTGTAGATATTGCATTTTGATGCACATTTTGAGTTTGTGCCAGTTCATTTATACATACAGTACAATGGAAGAACCAAGTTCACAGCTGAAGGATTTTGGGTCAAACCTTCGGCATTTATTCTCCAAGATATTTAATTTGCAGTGTCCCTGAAATCTGCCTTAACATATTCACACCTCATTCATTTGATTTTCAATAATTTACTGTGCCATTCAAATAAACATGACACAGCGGGCCTGGCCTTCAAGAGACACCAGATGATTGACAAGCTGTTCAATGAATATTCTTACAACAGTCAGTCCTGAATAATTGACCTAGATTTTAATAATTAAGTAGAAAATCACACGGAACGTAGTTAAACCTTAATTTTGGATTGGTTTGACAGTTTTAAATCACCTTGAGGCTGTTCACCGCTATAATATATGTAGCGGGGGATTTACTCCAGAAAGCTGTTTTTAAATGCTTTAAATTGTACGCCCTCTTCCGCACTAACTCACTCAGCTGAGGTGTGAGCAACATTCTTTGTGTGCTCAAAGCAGCACAGTTTTTTTATGTGTGGTTCAGCTCAGGTTAGAGACGTGCAACGCACGCAGTCCCCCCGGGGTTCAACAAGACTGATTCAGCTAATGAAGTAACAATGCCTTGTCACCTGCTTTCTTTTCTCAAACAGCAAGGACAACCATCCTGACAGAGTCATTAAAAAGGACTCTCACATTTGAATATCCCTTGTGCCTGATTGTCTTAGTGCTGATCTTGAGTCATATTCGGAGTTAGAACAACTTGTTCTCCAAATATGTTCAAGGTGACATCAAGCAAAGGACTAAATATATCCCTGGTGCCTTGTTTGTCTTGTCTTTAATAAGCTCTGATTCAAAGATAAAGGGTACTAAATGACTTTCAAAAGGACTGTTTGTCATGTGTGCTAATGTGTATGCATAAATGCATAAATACCACATCACTACCAAACCACAGCTGCAAATATAGACTTCTGCGCCAAAGAAACAAGCGAGCAGCCATCTTTATAATTTTGTCTTTGAACTTCCGTTTTTTGCGGTAGCCCTGTATATTTCTATGTCATCGCTGTTGAGGAATAATCAGCTGGTGAAATTGATTTACTTATTGTAGAGTTAACGAAAGCTATCATGAGCACTGTAATGTTTGAAGTGGATGTCATAACAAGTGTCAGTAGACCGGGAAGATTTTAAAATGGGAAGAAACGAGAATACTTTATGTGTGCAAAAACAAAACAAAAATAACGACATTATTCAACAAATTTGTCTCTCCCCTGTCTTTCTCTTACGCTGTTTACATTCAGCGCTTCCAGGTTCTACGTCAGAATGCTGGCTCATTATTGGTCGGCTCCTGCGTCATCATCACACGCATTCGTCGTGCTGCTCACATGATCAGCGTCGGCCAATACTGAGCCGGCGTTCTGACATAGAACCTGGAAACGCTGAACTTTAACAGTGTAAGAGAATGACACAGAAGCGAAGAAATTGTTGAATAAAGTTATTTTTGTTTGTTTTTTGCGCACAAAAATTATTCTCGTCGCTTCATAACATTAAGGTTGAACAACTGTAGTTACATTGACTACTTTAACAATGTCTTTACTACCTTTCTGGACCTTGAATGACGGTAATTACATTGCTTTCTATGAGAGATTAAAAAAAACCCACTCAGATTTCATCAAAAATATCTTAATTTGTGTTCTGAAGATGAACGAAGGTCTTATGGGTGTGGAACAACATGAGGGTGAGTAATTAATGACAGAAATTTAATTTTTGAGTGAACTAACCCTTTAATTAAACATTTTTTGGGGGGGATTTGGTGCTGAAGAAACATTTCTTATTTAAATATATATATATATACAGCTTAATTTTTGTGGAAATTGTGATCCATTTTCAAAAAGAAAATATATACAGGTCCTTCTCAAAAAATTTGCATATCGTGATAAAGTTCATTATTTTCCATAATGTAATGATAAAAATTAAACTTTCATATATTTTAGATTCATTGCACACCAACTGAAATATTTCAGGTCTTTTATTGTTTTAATACTGATGATTTTGGCATACAGCTCATGAAAACCCAAAATTCCTATCTCAAAAAATTAGCATATTTCATCCGACCAATAAAAGAAAAGTGTTTTTAATACAAAAAAAGTCAACCTTCAAATAATTATGTTCAGTTATGCACTCAATACTTGGTCGGGAATCCTTTTGCAGAAATGACTGCTTCAATGCGGCGTGGCATGGAGGCAATCAGCCTGTGGCACTGCTGAGGTGTTATGGAGGCCCAGGATGCTTCGATAGCGGCCTTAAGCTCATCCAGAGTGTTGGGTCTTGCGTCTCTCAACTTTCTCTTCACAATATCCCACAGATTCTCTATGGGGTTCAGGTCAGGAGAGTTGGCAGGCCAATTGAGCACAGTAATACCATGGTCAGTAAACCATTTACCAGTGGTTTTGGCACTGTGAGCAGGTGCCAGGTCGTGCTGAAAAACGAAATCTTCATCTCCATAAAGCTTTTCAGCAGATGGAAGCATGAAGTGCTCCAAAATCTCCTGATAGCTAGCTGCATTGACCCTGCCCTTGATAAAACACAGTGGACCAACACCAGCAGCTGACATGGCACCCCAGACCATCACTGACTGTGGGAACTTGACACTGGACTTCAGGCATTTTGGCATTTCCTTCTCCCCAGTCTTCCTCCAGACTCTGGCACCTTGATTTCCGAATGACTTTGGACCACTGAGCAACAGTCCAGTGCTGCTTCTCTGTAGCCCAGGTCAGGCGCTTCTGCCGCTGTTTCTGGTTCAAAAGTGGCTTGACCTGGGGAATGCGGCACCTGTAGCCCATTTCCTGCACACGCCTGTGCACGGTGGCTCTGGATGTTTCTACTCCAGACTCAGTCCACTGCTTCCGCAGGTCCCCCAAGGTCTGGAATCGGTCCTTCTCCACAATCTTCCTCAGGGTCCGGTCACCTCTTCTCGTTGTGCAGCGTTTTTTGCCACACTTTTTCCTTCCCACAGACTTCCCACTGAGGTGCCTTGATACAGCACTCTGGGAACAGCCTATTCGTTCAGAAATTTCTTTCTGTGTCTTACCCTCTCGCTTGAGGGTGTCAATGATGGCCTTCTGGACAGCAGTCAGGTCGGCAGTCTTACCCATGATTGCGGTTTTGAGTAATGAACCAGGCTGGGAGTTTTTAAAAGCCTCAGGAATCTTTTGCAGGTGTTTAGAGTTAATTAGTTGATTCAGATGATTAGGTTAATAGCTCGTTTAGAGAACCTTTTCATGATATGCTAATTTTTTGAGATAGGAATTTTGGGTTTTCATGAGCTGTATGCCAAAATCATCAGTATTAAAACAATAAAAGACCTGAAATATTTCAGTTGGTGTGCAATGAATCTAAAATATATGAAAGTTTAATTTTTATCATTACATTATGGAAAATAATGAACTTTATCACAATATGCTAATTTTTTGAAAAGGACCTGTATAGCCTTTGATTTACCATCAATTTTCACAAAAAAATTATCATAACATTTTATTATCAACAATTGACACAGACTTCACTCAAATAACGCAAATGATGATGATTTTCATGTCATGATTGACCACAAGGTATTAACATTCACAGTGTGCTGTAGAAAAAGTATGTGATTTAATAACAGCCCTGCAACTGTTTTATCACATTCCAGAGATAGTTTTAAGCTGACACTCTTAAGACTCTTCTTGACATCACTCAGCATTCAATGCTGAACTTTCTCCATTTATAGACAATTTTGTGGACTGATGGCTAACTTTTAGAGAAATTTCTGTGTTGAAATTCTTAATCTTCAGTGCTTGGATATCTCTTTTGTTTGAGGTATGGTTCACATCAGGCAATAATATTTGTGAATAGCAAAGTCAAATTTGGTTCCGAACACCTCAAATCGTGCCTCACTGATTGAATTACAATTTAGCTTTAGGTGAAGTTATTAACTCAGAGATTCAAATACATTTTCCACTTTGCGCTATGAATCTTTACATGCTGTGTCCGGTAAAAAGATGTAAATGTTGTGCATACTATTAGTTAAACAAATACAAAGGAATACATTTCCGCATGTACAAGCCACTGTCCAGACCTCTAATGAACTGTACAGCAGGAAGTCTTTTGCCTATTCAAGGTTGTTTCTCTCATGCTAACCATGAGTTTATTTAAACTGAGTGAATGAATGTAAAGTCTCTTTTATTCACAAAAAAAAAGCATTCACCTATCTGCATTCATATTGATACACCCTTGGAGGCTCTTCGAGCCTTTGGCTCAGCAGTTAAATTAAAAGAAAATGAATATCAATACAGAACAGAAGTCAATACAAGCCATGCAAAAGCTTCTCATACAGGAGACCAATGAACTGAATAAAAAAAAAAACCTAGTTATTATAGTCTATAAAGTAATAAATATGGATATTTTTCTTAAAAAAACACATCGCTTCACTTCAGAAGGCCTTTATTAACCCCCTGGAGCAGTATAGATTACTTTTATGATGGATGGATGTACTTTTTTGAGCTTCAAAGTCTCGGTTACTATTCACTCCTATAATAAAGCTTGGAAGAGCTTTGACTCTGATTGTGTTTCACTGAAAGAAGATAGTCATATACACCTAGGATGGCTTGAGGGTGAGCAAATCATGGGATAATTGGGATTACATTTTTGGGATGAACCATCCCTTTCACAGTGGTTTGTGAACGTAGATGCTTTAATAACAAATATTTTATCGGGAGTGTTTATGCTGGGATGTGTAGGTTGTGGGGCGACATAAATTGAAACAAGGAAATTTATGTTTTTCTTAAGGGGAAGCGCATCTCCTTAACTTTACCCTGGAGTTAGTTCACCCCTCCGCCTATGGCAACAATCATAAATAATAACTCTCAAATATACATTAATCTTTGCATTTTGTAACTGCATCCCTGGAATAAACCAGAATCTGAGAAGCATTTGTCGCTCAAAAGGGCAAGAAATCATCATCATGTTGTCACTAAAAATAAAATGTCAACTAATTTGTTTGTATAACTGTCAAAAACACATCTGCAGACGTGGGACAAATGACTGAAGGTGGAAAGAAATGAGCATGATGATGGTGGTGATGTGAAGGATGAAGATTATAATGATTCATTTGCTTGGACTCACCTCCACCTGTTGACAAATCTGGATGAGTTTGGCCATCTGGTTCTCCAGCTCACTGTTCCTCTTCACCAGATTGGTTAAGTTATTCTCCAGGGTTTGCTGTTGGAATGGCAGAGATATGGCACTTAGACAGAATGAATCACTCTTTCTGTCTGATCCAGACAAGCTATGATATATCCCATCAAGATATGATACACTAAAGTTCAAATGTCTGGGGTATTTTCTTTTTTAAAGAAATTAATACTTTTATTCAGCTTATTCACTTTAAATCAAAAGTAATAAAAAGGAATGTCCCTGAGCAGCAAATCTGCATATTATAATGATTTCTGAAGGATCATGTGACACTGAAAATGCAGCTTTGTCATCACATGAATAAAGTACATTTTATTTTAAATTGTAATAATATTTCACAATATTACTGTATTTTGGATCAAATAAATGCAGCCTTGGTGAGAATAAGGGACTTCTTTCAAAAACTTTAAAAATTCTTATACACCCCAAACATTTGAATGGTAGTGTATACACTCTAAAAAATGCTGGGTTAAAAATGGACAAACCCAACGGTTGGGTTAAGTGTTTGAACAGTGTGCTGGGCAGTTTTATTTAACCCAACTATCGTTTAACAATGACTATATGGCTGGCTTAAAATGAACCCAAAATAGGTTGGAAATTAAAAATCAGACACATAATAATCAAAAGGCGAACATTTATTAATAAGCAATTTAATAAATGCTTATTGTTTAAGTATTATTCATTAAACTTATTAATAAATGTTAATTTTGGGTTCATTTCAAGCAAGCAATATAGTAATTTTTAATCAATAAATAAAACTACCCAGCAGCTTGGGTCAAACATTTAACCCAACCCAATCACTGGGTTTGTCCATTTTTAACCCAGCATTTTTTTAGAGTGCACAACCTAATTATAATATATGAATTTTTTGCCATTAAAAGGGATAATAAAAAATCTAACAGGTTTGGAACAACATGAAGGTGAATAAATGACAGAATGTTCACTTTTGGATGAACGATCCCTTTATATAACAATGAATGTACACTTCCAAAATGCAGTGCAATTACATTTGCAATTGAAAATTGTATCACATAATATATCTGCTCTCAAAGGATTTAAAACTGTGGCGGGCGGCAGATTTTTTCCCCCCACTGCTCCCGATCATGAATTAAGGAGTAACACTATGCAGATGACAATGTTAGAGTACGTGCGCATGGATAAATCACACAGAGTCCACAGAGATCCCACAAAGACAGATTAGATTCAAAACAAGCAACTAAACAGCAAATTAGTTCCACATCACAACCACTAATCGTCACTAACGAGAAACTGTGTGCGCTGGGCTGAGACTTTACACTGGGGGAGGGGGGGGTCCTAATTCATGAGCTCTAATGTGTACTTTGCCGAAACAGGTTTGTAGCAATTAAAGTTTAATAAGAGGTTTGAGGTCAGAACTTGTGTGTTTGGGTCACTGTGAGACAGTTTCTTTAGCTCATGAAAAAGGGACTGGTAATGGGTTTTTGCACTACAATCGATTTATGAGGGTGCTGAATTTCACCGGTTCTGATTTGTGAGACATCACAATGGCGAGAGGCGGAGAACTATGTAATTAGTCAAAATAGTTGCACATGCTTCACTACAACACAAGTTGGAAAGATAAAGAAGGAAATCGTAGCGACAACTCAAAGAGAACCGCCCCGCCATGCTACACGAGCAGCTGTACGATGTGATGACCCACGGTGGGAGAAATGGAGAGAAAGACATGAACACAGCGCTGAGATGAACAGCTGATATTAATGACATGAGAGGAAACAAAAAGAAGCCCAAACAGACTGAAAGGCAGGAGCGATGGGAACAACAACAGCGACAACATTGGCATACAAAAGTGAGAACAGAGCTTTTATGTTCTCTTGTTTTGTGTTGTTTGGCTATTCATGCATATGTGATGCAGCCTGACCCTGTCCACCTGCACGTCCCTCACCCCCCATCTATGGCCTGAGACGCTGTCTTGCACACATCCAGTACATAGATTGTAAAAGGCAGCCGGTGACTCACCGCGGCGCTTGTCTTTGATGCCTCCATAACCGCTTCAGAAACTCTGGCAGGGCTCACTTGAAAAGCCTATGAACACACACACATACACACACAGCCTTACTGGTCTGGCCTGCTGATGGACGGAAGTATTATTGTCCCTGCTCTGTCCGACGACTGGTTTTCAGCCTCTCTCGTGCATTATCTCTCTCGCTCTGCTCGGTAAATGAGCTGAAAGCACCTCGGAACAGGTGAGGGTGTCTATGTCAGACTGCCTATTCTCTGTGTGCTGATAGCTTGCTTTACTCTGGGGCTTGTTGCGTCAGGCAGTCGCAGAGGCGCTTGTTTGGTGTGTCAGCATTTTAAAATTCAAACTCACCCGGCAAGGACAGATGGGGGTCATTAATTAAAGACTGAACCGTCGAGGATGATTTATACATCAAAACCAAGTATCACCTCCCAGGAGACAGAAGACAAGCTGCCGGGGGTGTACGAGCCCGAAACCCAAATGGAGAAAAAGAGAGAGGGAGTGATAGGAAATGAAAGGAAGGATTGAAAGAAGGAAGGAAAAAATAAAAGAAAGAAAGGATAAAATAAAATAAATAAATAAAATAAAAAACAAGGAGGAAATTAAAAAGGAAGGAAAGAATAAAAAAGAATGAAAGGGAAGGGCGGAAGGGCAGAAGCAAGGAAAGAAGGAAGGAAGGAAGGAATAATAGAAGAAAATGAAAAGAAGGACTGAAGGACTGAAGGAAGTAGGGAAAAAAAGAAAGGAAGAAAGAAAGAAAGAAAGAAAGAAAGAAAGAAAGAAAAACAAGGAAGAAATTAACGAAGGAGGGACGGAAGGAAGGAACAATAGAAGGAAAGAATAACAGAAAGAACCCAGGATAGAAAGAAAGAAAAATAAATAAAAGAATAATACAAAAAAAATTTAAAGGGAAGGACATAAGGAAGGAAGGAAATAAAAGAAAGGACTGAAGGAAGTAGGGAAAGAATAAAAGAAAAACAAAGAAGGAAGGATTGAAGTAAATGAAGAAAGAAAGAAAGAGGAATGAATGAATAAAAGAAAAAAAACAAGGAAGCAATGAAGGAAGGAAGCAAGGAAGGAAAGAAGGAAGGAAGGAAGGAAGTAAGGAAGGAACAATAGAAGGAAAGAATAAAAAAGAAACAAGGAAGAACACAGAAAAAACGGAAAATGAAAGAAAATTGAAAAGAAAAGAAAAAGAAAAAAAACAGAAGGAAAGGAAATGAAATTATATGAAAGGAAAGAAGGAAAGAATGAAAGAAGGAAGGAAGGAGGGGGACGAGAGAGAGGGAAAGAGAGAGAGAGCGAAGTGGCACTGCAGTGGCCTCAGGACAGCAGGCCTAGTGCGGTCTGGGCTGAACAAGTCTGAAGTACACTCATTAAATCAGACACTAGACTTCAAAGACAGACAGCCATGCAAGAGGAAGTGCAGAGAGGAAGACAGACCAGAGAGAGAGAGAGAGAGAGAGAGAACCAGATACAGACTGAAGAGACAGAAACAGACAGAAATTTCTGCTCTATCTAATATGGAACAAGCGCAGTGCTGCAGTACACAACTGACACTGTGGAATGACTGACAGGAATGAAGCAATGAGTGAGTGAGAGAGTGATGTGAAGGACTTACTATCTAGGCTGCATTTTTGGGGGATTTTCTAACATTGAATTATGTCAGTTTACAATTTTGACTTTATATCACATAATTCTGACTTTATAACTCACAATTCTGACTTTATATCACATAATTCTGACTTTATATTACATAATTCTGACTTTATATCACACAATTCTGACTTTATATCACGCAATTCTGACTTTATAACACCAATTCTGCCTGTAACTCGCAATTGCGACTTTATATCAAGCAATCCTGACTTTATAACTCGTAATTGCGAGTTTGCATCTCACAATTTTGACTTTTTTCTCAGAATTGCATGATATAAAGTCTCAATTACGATTTATAAAGTCAGAATTGCGAGATATAAATTCGGAGAAATAAAAGTTAGTATTGCGAGATGGGTCAGTGACGTACAGGCCTCAATAATAATACTAATAACAAAGATATGACATCCAAAGTATGTAAGGTAGTACAACTAGATCTCTTTTATTGAATCCAAAAGGTTTTAATTATATTTTGCACATATAAATGTATTTTAAAGATTTTGAAGTGTTAAAAGGTCATTCGGTTTAATCGTCCAAAGGCCAGTACAGCCATTTCACTTGTGATTAAAATATCTTAAAATGTAATAAATGTATATATTTTTTATTCTGGCATGATTTTATAACATCATATATCAGCATAGTGCAAAATGGTATTAAAATTATGTGTAGAAGTCGTTGCTTTGTTATGAGAAAGAATGTCTGGAAAAATGAATTGATTGTCTTCGGAGTAACCAATATAAAGAGACCATTTTGGATCAAGTCATGTGGTCAATATCATGTGACAGAATGTGACATCATCATACCTGCAAAGGACTACATGGTCGTGAAGCAAAGTAACTAACTCTCTTTTAACTATTTGAAAAATTCATGTTTTCACTTGCTCATATGCATGTCCTGAAACATCAGGTCATTCGGTTTAACCGCTATAAAACATGGAAAATGTTGTAATATTTTAAAAACTTGTATTAAATATAAAATGTTGAACTGTCCTTTTGTTAGCTAGCTAGATATCCGCCTGTTAGCATTGTTTGAAAATATCGTCATTCGGTATAACCAAACGTGTCATTCTGTAAAACCAAAATTTTTTTTAAAAACACAACAAATACTACAGAGATACAAATTAAATAAACTTGTTTTTCAGATACAGTAGGTTTAATTACCATGTATACATTTATTTAACATCTTTTGTTGTTTTATTAACATTAATGACAAATAGGCTACGGTCCCTTTAAGACTGAATCCATGGATACTGACACATATCCTGTTTTCACCCAAATGTTTACGTTCACTTAAGCCATAACCGACTGTATTTACGTGAGATACTCCACACGATAGATATTTTGACAACTATGTGTGCATTTGACCATTCAGGCATAAGGAGAACTGATCGCGCGCTGTCTGAGAGAACTGGGGTCAGGCGCAAGAAAGAGAGAGCGCGTGCGAGAGAGAAAGCGCTTCACACAAAGCGCGATTTCGCCTATCCCGCCTTCGCTAATCGATAACGAATTGTGATTGAAAGCATGCAGTTCGCAATATGTGTGTTGTCATCATTAATTTTGAAGTATTTCCACACCTCTGAAGCTGACATTGTTTCTGCTGCTGCCGCCGGTGTCTCTGTGCACGGAAATGCATACCCTTTGGTATCGGGGGTATTTTTACGAGTATGAGTACAAGTACATGAGCTTGGTATCGGTGCATCCCTAATATATATATATACACTCACCTAAAGGATTATTAGGAACACCTGTTCAATTTCTCATTAATGCAATTATCTAATCAACCAATCACATGGCAGTTGCTTCAATGCATTTAGGGGTGTGGTCCTGGTCAAGACAATCTCCTGAACTCCAAACTGAATGTCAGAATGGGAAAGAAAGGTGATTTAAGCAATTTTGAGCGTTGCATGGTTGTTGGTGCCAGAACGGCCGGTCTGAGTATTTCACAATCTGCTCAGTTACTGGGATTTTCACGCACAACCATTTCTAGGGTTTACAAAGAATGGTGTGAAAAGGGAAAAACATCCAGTATGCGGCAGTCCTGTGGGCGAAAATGCCTTGTTGATGCTAGAGGTCAGAGGAGAATGGGCCGACTGATTCAAGCTGATAGAAGAGCAACTTTGACTGAAATAACCACTCGTTACAACCGAGGTATGCAGCAAAGCATTTGTGAAGCCACAACACGCACAACCTTGAGGCGGATGGGCTACAACAGCAGAAGACCCCACCGGGTACCACTCATCTCCACTACAAATAGGAAAAAGAGGCTACAATTTGCACGAGCTCACCAAAATTGGACAGTTGAAGACTGGAAAAATGTTGCCTGGTCTGATGAGTCTCGATTTCTGTTGAGACATTCAGATGGTAGAGTCAGAATTTGGCGTAAACAGAATGAGAACATGGATCCATCATGCCTTGTTACCACTGTGCAGGCTGGTGGTGGTGGTGTAATGGTGTGGGGGATGTTTTCTTGGCACACTTTAGGCCCCTTAGTGCCAATTGGGCATCGTTTAAATGCCACGGCCTACCTGAGCATTGTTTCTGACCATGTCCATCCCTTTATGACCACCATGTACCCATCCTCTGATGGCTACTTCCAGCAGGATAATGCACCATGTCACAAAGCTCGAATCATTTCAAATTGGTTTCTTGAACATGACAATGAGTTCACTGTACTAAAATGGCCCCCACAGTCACCAGATCTCAACCCAATAGAGCATCTTTGGGATGTGGTGGAACGGGAGCTTCGTGCCCTGGATGTGCATCCCACAAATCTCCATCAACTGCAAGATGCTATCCTATCAATATGGGCCAACATTTCTAAAGAATGCTTTCAGCACCTTTAGAAATGTTAGTGAACTTTAGAAACGTAGAATTAAGGCAGTTCTGAAGGCGAAAGGGGGTCAAACACAGTATTAGTATGGTGTTCCTAATAATCCTTTAGGTGAGTGTATATATATAAAAATCGTAATTACCTTTTTTATTTTTTATTCAGTGGCGGAAACAAGCTTCCATAGAAAACAGCTTTCACACCAACCAAACTCGTTCGGAAATCTCTACTCCAAATGATTCACAGTTTGATTAGACCTTGTTATCAGATAGGAGATTATCCCAGATACAGAGGGAAGTTGAGATGTACAAGATATTTGCTGAGTTGCCGTTTGATGCTCGCACTGTAGGCGTTACATGCTTTAACAGGCGAGCGCCACGTCCATTAAGTTCTGGGTCAGAGCGACAACAACAACAAATCCTGAAACAGAATTACATCCTGAGGCGAAAAAACAAACTTCAAAGTGGGTGTGTTTAATTATTCCGTGATCCTCTCCTCTTGTGTTTTTTTGGAGGGAACACAATGCGGAAACACAGCAACGATGCTAACAACGGGCGGTTGAGTGCGTGCATGTGTCAGCAACCAGAGCCTGCTGGGAAATGTCGCTCGCACCGGATAATATTCCAAACCAGTACTCTCTAGAGACTCGCAAACTCGGTCTAATGAGAAGCCACTGCTGTTTCTTACCAGCCTCCGCTCTTCTAATTAATTAGACAGAGTCATTTAATTCTGTCTACATTACCCTTGTTTGAAGCTTGTCTGGGGAGTGCCATTAAGCTTTTAACGCAGTCGAATACACCCCCTTCTCTCCATCAAAAACAAAAAATCGATACCATAATGCTGAGTTTAAAGCTTTGACCCCGTCAAACTGTCTAGCATGCCTTTACTTTGAATCCAATTGAAAATGTACGGTCGAGGTTTGAATCTCAGGTGTTTTTTTCATGAGACCATCTCTTCCCTAACCTCACATTTTCTAATAAAGACAAGGGCAGGTGTACATCTACGAATTCCACTGGGAATAGATCAGACCACAGGCAGGAAGACAGCTTTCTCCACACACTAACCGGCTTGAAGGTTAAAGGGACGAGTGTCAGAGGAATTACTTGCTCTCATGGGGAAGATGGATCCCTTGAGGGAAAATGTGCTTCATGCAAAATAACTTAGGAGGAATGTGTTTCAGTTAATTACACCCACCGAGGACATTAAAAGGAAAGGAATTGCTCAGTTAGACAATAATTAATTTTAATCAAAAAGCAGAGCTTCTTTGAACGACACATCGGCGCCTCTGCTTGTCAGAGTTTGAGGGAATAGGGATAACTTCAGCTTCTACCAACAGACATTAGTGAGGTTAGTTAATCATATTTAATTTGACGCAAACAAAATCAAGGCTGTGTGGGATTAAAGACTATTTAATATTTTAACATTAAATATGCCATACTGTCTCAAAAGCCTTGCATAATAGCGTGATGAGTGAAGTTTTCTTTCCAGTGTTTACTGTATTTAGTTCCTTTTAGGTGGGAAATATTGAACTTTTCTTTTTAAAAAAATAGACCATTTAAAAATAAAAAAATCAGGTTGCACATCAATTAAACAACAATAACGTTAATTATGTGCATTATTAAGGGAAAAGTGGTTATTTTTTGGAGCTTTTTCATTCTTCTGGTTTAAAAAGCAAAGTAAAACCAACATCATGAAATTGGGTTATGTGTTAAATCAGAGTTTTGACTGGCTGCCGTGGCTGGACAGTGTGCGTCTACATCATCAATTTCTAAGCTTTTCTCCGCATTATTCATTATGAGAATTAACTCTTTTAATCCAATCACTGCGCTTTTCTACAACTTTACACACCCATTTCTTTAGTCTTTTTCAAATCTAAAGTGCCAGGTTTCCTTGTCCACACTTACTACAATGGCATTGTTCAAATCCAAAAGTTTATGTACTTTAAAGGGGACCTATTATGGAAAATTCACTTGATGTGTGTCCACAGATGTGTGTAAACAAACAGCCTATAATGGTAAAAATCCATCAAACTCCTTTTTTTTTTTTTATAATCCCCATAAATCATAAACAACCTCTCCAAACAAGTGGTTCCAGCCCCACCCATGACTGGTGATCTGCCCTATTAGCTTAGCTCCTCCCCTGAGTGAGCTGTACACAGTCCGCCAGTTTATCTCCTCGCCAGAGCATTTAACAGCAGCATTCAAGTAAGAAATGTATTCTTATTAAAGCTACTAAAGTTATTTAATCATGAGCAGTGAGTGATTTTCTGTTTTTCTTTTGTCGTTTGATTCATATAAACAGCATATACAGCAGTAGGTACTGTATATTACCCTGCTGTCACTTTAATACACAGATCTAAAATACACATGCGATTTCTTTCCCTGCTGTTTACGTTCACAGACATAACTGACTGTGTTTGTGAACTTTGTGTGTTTTTGACATAACCTTGTGTGTATTTGACAGTTTAAGTGCTAAAAAGATATTTAATACTCACAGGACGCGCCGTCTGACAGCCAGCTTTCTGTGCGCATGCTTCGGAGGTGTACGCTCAGAAAAGCATATATCAGAAGTTTAAACTTTTATGGCTTTAAAACGCATGCAAATAATTAACTTTCATGATGATGGAGAACTGCGATGTCACGTGAGTGTTTTCGCGATAGAGATGATAATCAAAACCAAGCAGAGGTATTGTTAGTTTTTGACAGAGTATCTGAGGCACGAGTTGTACAGGCTCCACCCTCTTCTGGAAAGTGGGGCGGGGAGCAGCAGCTCATTTGCATTTAAAGATACATGCACAAAAATAGCATGTTTTTCCTTCCACTCAAAAATGGGCATTTACAACATAGTATAATAAATGATCTGTGGGATATTTTGAACAGAAACTTCACAGACACATTCTGGGGACACCTGAGACTTATATTACATGTTGTAAAAAGGGGCATAATAGGCCCCCTTTAAGGTTGGAACACAAATTTTGCCCAGATTTTTGCCCTGATTTGCAGTCTGGAAGAGTAGGCGATCGTTGCTGAAAATAAGAGCCACCCTGCAAATTCTGGACAGTCAGAGTTGACAGTTTTCACAGAAAATTGCATAGCGTATGTTGGGCATAAACTATTTAACTTTTTTAGCTTCAGACTGAAACCATCAGTTGGAGGATATCAAACATGTTGGTTATTTTGAGCCGATTTTACAACACATTTTGTTTTCATTTTTCATGCATCTCCTTGAATGCGGAGTGTGATCCTCAGTTGCTTAGTATGATACCCAGTTTTTCTCTTTAACCATTCACAAAGTCGTCAAGTGTGTGATGACTATTTTTTTTTTTTTATCTGTTCACATTTAGAAGTTGTGTAGAATATTCCAGCCTTTACTCTCTGATAAGATCTTGTTACACACCACCCACTTTATCAAATAAACACCTGAGAGAGAAGGGGGTAAAACATGAAGATGTAGACGTGGATGCTTTTTTGGATGAAGTGTGTTTACGTACAACAGCACGCTTTTTTATACTTAAAACTGCCAGAAAGAGACATCTTTTTTAGTCGAGCCATTATCTCCTCTTACTGAATGCCTGGGAGGCTGATATTGGCGTCTGCTTGAAAGAGGAACATGGAGGTCACAGCTAATGGCCATTGTGGAGCAGGAGCGAACTCTGGGTCATTGCAGTAGAGGTCACAGCGTTAAAAAAAAGACATGCAAAGCTGATGAAACTACATGAAAACAATGCACGGCAAAAACCTAAGCTCTGGAGAGGATCCAGAGGTCTCAGATGCAAAAATGGAGCTTTTGGTTTATTTATACCCACAAAACTTCAAAGACTCTTTTGGAAAGATACCGTCTCCTCCATTTGACTTTGAACCATATCTGAACCCAACCCTGCACGCTCCCTGTAATCATAAGCTGTAGACAACTTTCAGCCTGACATCCGTCTTTGACAGGCAGCGTAACAAACAGTTTATTCAGTAAAATTAATTTGCAGAAACAAGCCTTGGCTCATCTACCAATGAGTTAAGAGCTATCAATTTGGACAAGCATGGGAATGCTGAAGACTGACTCACATGGCATGTCTGCTAAATGGCTTTACCATTTCATTTATGTAACACAATTAACTGCTGTAGATTTTCCCGGTAATCGTTTAACATGGTGATTCACTTTCTTTGGAACGCTGTGCTCGCTAGTGACGAATCGAGCCGTCCGACTGGCCTTGGGGTTCAGGCTTGTCTCGTTCTTCAGTTTTAAAAAAATCACTTGGGTCCTGAAGCCCAAAACATTTGGCTGTAGTTTGGTAAAGAGTACACAAGTGTGCACAGGTGCACGACTTATATCACCACCCAGGAATGCCGTACACTGCCTCCAGACTCTCATTAAGCTGTGAAAAGTGGTGTTATGAATTCAAGGTGAAAGAGGGTGGGTACATAGCAGAGGTGGAGACAAAAGACAGCACTGTTGTGCATTCGACAACATAAATTATTACAGCTGTGCTCAGGGAACAACAACAAATCTACAATTGCTGCTATTGTATGGTTTGTTGTTTTAGCTGACAATGTACACCCTGGAGATACTGTGAATGCCATAAATCATTCGAAGGGCTTGGAATTGAAAACTAAGTGAATTGTTCTCATTTAAGTTCACACTGAAACTCACTAAATCTATTGGTCTATTTTTCCTATCTTTTTCTAAAACATTGCTCAGGCAAATACAGCTAATGTTAGATAACACTCTTTTAGGTCCAAGGTAAAAGGTTTGAGTGCTTCTCAACTCAGAGAGAGTGATGTTCTCTGGCATATCTGTCAAACATATTCACTCTTTCCATCTCTTGAAACTGCAAAGCATTCACTAACCACCCGCAAATGTTTAAACGTGCTAAATGAGCTGAAATAGTGCTGTGCTTTGAATGTTTACATTCATTGTCATTCCTTTCAGAACAAAACATGTCTCATTTCTATGCAAATTTAGGCTTGTTATAGTTTTGCACCATACTTATACAAAAAAAATAAAATAAAAATAACATTGAAATTTGACACCTCTTTGAATGGTGGCTGTGGGAAGCTTAGAACTTGTTCAGTTCAGGCAAGTTTGAAATCGTCATTTATTACTCCTTTGAAAATGAACTATTTGATATTAATTCATCTTTTTTTTTTCTGACACTTCCCATAATCCCTCTCCCTTGGAGACCTTCATGTTTGTAAGTTCTGCAGAGTAGGACCTGTCAAGGGAAAAGTCTCAAAACAAACATGCCCTTCTCAATTGAAAAATCCATAAATCCATAGATTAGCAATACCCGGATAAGTGACTCAAATACAAAGCAAGAGAAAACATGTATTCCCCTTCTTCAGGCAGAGCACATTGGCTGGCATGTGCAGGGACTTGCCATTTGAAACCTTCAATTGTGGATGAAGGGTGAGTCACGCTGTCGCCCTGCATCAACAGACCTTCTGTCCTCATCTTCTACATGCTGTCCATCTCTCTATCTGTCCTATGATCGCTGAGAAAGAGCAAGGCCGCCAACGGCCAGAGAAAGACTGGGTCAAACTCTAGCAAACTGAGTCAATTTTACAGTGGTACAACTATAATGAAATGCCTTATATTTCTTCTCTAGGTTTCTGCTATTAATTTGCATAACAAGATGCCTCTCAAACATTTTGGAGAAAATTTAAAAATTTTGGGTGCTGTATTTTTTATTTATTTTTTAATAAACTTTATAACTTAAAGGATTAGTTCACTTTAAAATGAAAATTACCCCAAGTTTTACTCACCCTCAAGCCATCCTAGGTGTATATGACTTTCTTCTTTCTGATGAACACAATCAGAGTTATATTAATAAATATCCTGATGCATCCGAGCTTTATAATGGCAGTGAACTGGACCAACGAGTATGAAGCTCAAGAAAGTGTCCCCATCCACATCCATCCATCATAAACATACTCCACACGGCTCCGGGGGTTAATAAAAGCCTTCTGAAGTGAAGTGATGACGCGTTTGTGTATTAAAAGTATCCATATTTAACAAGTTATAAAGTAAAATAACTTGCTTCTGCCAGACTGCCTTCCGTATTTAACTTGCGGAAAAACCATAACTGACGTCACGTCAGTAAAGTTTTTTTCGTAAGTTGAATACGGAAGGCGGTCTGGTCGAAGCTAGATATCTGCTATAGATAACAGTTAAAACCATACACCATTGATAGTATGTTTGACATTCAAATCCTTCCAGTGATGTCAGAATATCAGATACCAAATTACGACTGGCCTTTATCATCTCACAAGCATTGCACAAAAAACTAATCTAAGTATGATAGAACATTCCAAAATTACCACAGTAAATCAAGACAGATCTGTGCACGATCATCCATATATCTACATCTGTTTCTGGCAGTCAGAGTGCTGCTGCCTCCCTCAAGGAAAAAACACACTATTTCAAAAGGCACAATTGCAGACGAATAAAGCTCTAAACATAAAATTGCACTGACATCTCTTGATTCATCACAGCAATCCTGAGAAAAAGATTTCAGAAGCAGCCGCCTCTAACACACTAAATCTCCCACCTCGGCAACACTATAATCTTGAGCTGGACTGGAAGGTGACTTTACATTCAGACGGTCATTGCTGTAGTGGGTTGTACTCAGTGGCCTGTAGAATACCGAACGACTTCACACAAACAAAACTTCTCTGAAGTGTAAACATGTTTTCAAAGGCGGATAAAAAGGAGTGTTGACGCCAAGTGTGACAAGTGCTGCTTTCTTTAAGGGTTCACAGAAAAGACACGGCCTAGTTCTCAAACCGCAGGAGACTGAGATGGGCATTTGAGATGCACAACAGGGACGACTGTAGTCTCTCAGCAGCAACAGACACTGAAACTACTGTATCACGCTCCAAACTACAGTTCTCAGTGTCTAATTGGCTACATAAGAGTGAAAAATCCCTTTGATGGGCCTTTGAAACACTCTGGATGATAGTCTCCGTACCATGCAGCACTTTATGAGATATTCAGTCAGAACTGTGTGATTTGGGTTTTAAAAACGCAAGTGAGCTATAATAACGACAGATGCTGATTCGTGGTAGCCTCTGTAGCACACCCAAACCAATCGATGTTTGTCTATAATAAACACCACTGAGAAATGCATGAGCCAGATGAGTCACAAACAAACTGCAGCTCAAAACTGTGTGGAAGTATGTCATTTTCTGAACAATCTGTAGGCTGACTTCCTGATATTCAAACCATGCTCTGATGTGCTTTCAAAACATTTTATCTTAGGGTGTGTTCACACTTGGTTCATTTGGTCCAGACCAAAAAAAACCCCAAACATTTAGTCCTGGTCCTCTTGGTGTTCAGATTGGCATTTTTATCACAAACCTAAAGGCACAGGGACATGTTCACAATCTGTACAACAGTTGGTCGGTGTTTATGACGTATTGCCTATTTTGAGACGGAACTTACCGAGCATCCAAAACAATGCTGTTTGCTGGGCTAAATGTGCTCGTGCGTAGCTGGTACTTTGACCAGCTGAGAATTTGTGAAGAGCTTATAAAATGTTTAAAGGGGTGGTATAATGCCATTTTTAAAAGATGTAAAATAAGTCTCTGATGTCCCCAGAGTGTGTATGTGAAGTTTTAGCTCAAAATACTGCACAGATCATTTTTTGTAGCATGTTAAATTTGTCACTTTTTGAGGCTGAGCTAAAACGCTCCAGTTTTGTGTGTGTCCCTTTAAATGCAAATGAGCTACTGTTCCTAAGCAGAGGGCGGGGTTTCAAGAGCTCTTGTTAGGACATAGTGTTAGCAGCGCCGATTACCTCATGTAGACTCACTGAAAATGTCAGAAACTGTTCAGCCTTGTTCAAACCAGAGTCGGACAATGATGGAGAGACTCAAGAAGAAGTGACAACATGTAGAATGCAACAGGACGTTTCTAAATGGTTAGTTGCTTAATTTATGTAGCTGAGGTGGGATATCTTAAAGTCATTGATTGGCATATTCTGTCATGATAATCTATAAATCGCTCGTGTGCGAACTGTAAGATGCCTACAGAGCCAGAGAATATATGCTGCATGAAGACAGAACAGGTATAAGTTTAGTTTAATTACGGTTATAACTTATGTTGGCATCTGGCTCCTTTAAAGGAGTCAAAACAGTAGCAGGAATCCCTCCGTCACACACACAAACATCTGTGTTGCGTTCATATATCATTCGAACAGCACCCTTAAAATTTGGTTTATTATGGGTATAATGCCCAATTTAAATAAGTCTTAAAAGCAGTGTTATTATAGCAGTATTTATATACTATTATAGTATTTATTCATATTTGCTTTCAATTTCATATTTTTGGTTTTCATTTAATTTTTTTAAGTTCTAGTAATTTTGCTATGTGTTTTGTCATTTTTATTAGTTTTTTAAATTTTTTCTATTTACCTTTAACTTATTTTATTTCTGTTAGTTGCAAAAGCAACATTTCTAATTTTCATTTGAGTTTTTAAGTTTAACTTTCACATCTAATATTTATATTATTTTATTTCAGCTTTATTTCAATTACTGATTTCTAATAATTTTAGTTCTGGTTAACAAACATTGCTTGGAAAATTCCTGTGCCTAAATGGTTTGCTAAAACAAATAAGTTGGTACTGGAATTTTAAAAATGTGACGCTTTGAGCGCTGTTAAGCGGATTCGTAAACACCTCTGATTGGCCATTGTGTTCACACACTTATCAGACATGTCTGTGATTTGCTACAATGATCAACACACGGAAGTGTTTGAATCTAAAAGCGTTTTGAAAGTGGGACCGTTTGAAAGCAGGTGTCTATCAGCCGACCAGTCTTGCTGATAGACACCTGCTTTCAAACGCTCCTGCGTGTATCTGTGTAAGCGCTCGGTGAAGAGCGTCATTGATGTCTATTTACAACGTGTTTTTGAAGCATTTATCATTGTAGCCAATCACAGATATATCTGATGAGCATGTGAACACAACTGCCAATCAGAGGTGTTTATGAATCCGCTCAACTGAATCTGCACTGGCAGCTCATTGGACTCTAGATAAGTTTAGTACGAACATGGAGTGACCTGCACTGCATTAGTAAAGAGAATTTCTGAGCACTGGATGAAATGTTAATAAACATATTGGTATAAATATACCCAATGACTCAAATTGAATAATGAGCTGCTCAGTCTACTAAATGTACGGCACTGCACATTTAACAACTAATGGTATAAAACATAAATATTAATTCAACATGCAAATGGAACTTCTTACATCTTGTCTACGAAGCAGTGCAGCAAAACTGGATTGATCTGCTGTCTACACAGCAAGCGTGGGATTTGCTTGCTTGTAGAGTAACAAAAAAGACAGCAACAGCAAAAACATAACATTTGATACTCATGTAAAGCTAAAATGTTTTTTTTTTTTGGCCTTTTGCATCTAATTTTACAGGATAGAGCATGAGACATGGTACAGACCAGACTAAAACCCACATTCCCCTGAGCACAACAGCTTTTATGTGTCACGACACACAAGCATGCACACTATCCACTGTGCAACGGCTCCAAACTACGCATTGTGACTGGAGCAGGGAGACGAGGGGAAGCGTGTATGTAACATCTTTTTTAGAAAAGAAGAGAGGACATAAGTGATCTGCAAAAAGTAAACAAATTGTTAGTCCTTTTAATGTACATTGCAGAATTATAGGTTCAGTAACGTGAGCAAGATCACTGTATTTTGCTTGAAATTCAATTAAATCTCTTAATAATACCAAATATATGATTATGCTTCATGTTTAGTATTTTAAGCATAAGAAATTTGTGCTAAATGTGTGGTAATGCATATGCATAATACATTATGCATAATGCAGTACACAAATGCATAATGCATAATCCAGGGCACAAACCAATTTCAGTGATTTCTACATGCGTCACTTATCTTGTGCGAAATGACATTAAATATGTCAACAATTACTTTGCAGACATATGTCCTAAAAACTAATCCCATCTAAATAGGGTTTAAGACATTTGTATTTGTGATTACAATTCAATGACATTTTCATTTTCCAAAAAACAAAACAAAAACATACTAATCTTTGTGTGTAAAATTTTCAATTTGCAAGATATTCTTCAAATCTACACTAGAAAAGTAAATTATCAATTTAAAATAAATAACACTGCACACATAAATAGTTTTGTAAATATTTATCACAGCAATGAAGCAACTGTTTAATCTAAATTTACAAGCAAAGGACTTTCTCCAATAAGGAAGCTTTCAAACTAATATACCACAGCTATTAGTTAGTGCCTGGTGGGGGGTAAATAAGAAATTTCATTTATAATTGACTTGTGCTGAAAATTTCACTCTTTACCTTGCTTTTCCGTACTGATAGGGAAAGGATTTTGGATTACATTGTGATGCAGAATGTATAATTACGTAGATGGCACAAACTATTTTTACCTCCTCGAGTTCTAATCTTCTAGAATAATTAGCATGCATGGCACAATGCTGAACGCTAGAGTCAAGATAAACAGACTGTACGATGGGAAATAAGCTCACTGCTGGAATTCTCCTGTGTGTGGCAGCATGGCAGATTTGTTGGACCCCGGGCTCTTTGACACTTGCACTACGGACAGCTGATAGGTGACATTTTTAACAGTTCATTAAGTATGGCTTTGGGAATAAAGCATGCATGAGGTGCCTGCTCTTTAAAGTGGGGTGAATAGGCAAGGAAAAATTCTCAGAAAACCTTAGAATGAAAACGCAGTCTGGGACCCGCAATATATCACATTTTCCAGACTCTGTCAAACGCTTGAAATGAGTAAGACTTGAGAGCCAGGCATGCTCCAAGGACCAACTCTGCCAACTTAATACTTCCTTGCTGGTGAAGATAGAAAGTCTTATTTAAGTTTGCTCATAGAGGTCCGTTGCATGGAGAATGGGATATTTAAACACCTATCAAAAAATGAATAGTCCCTTCCGCCTGCTTATATTAAATGTTTAAATAGTGAGAATTAAATTGAAGGATCAATATAGTCTAAATTCCCAGACTGACCCAGATTGATTTAGACCCAGACTGATTTAGTCTAAAGTCTATTTTAAATACTGTCTTTCTTTAATCAGTGCTGGGGCTTTGCAGTTGGATACTATAATATTTTTAAGAGCAAAAATGTACAAACTTCTGTTTGATCATCCCCATACACCTGTCATTCAGAAGTAAAAAAAAAAAAGAAAAGTCAAATCGATCAAACTGAAGTAGTGCTTCTCATGCGGGCGAATGAAGACAACATCATTTACAAGGTCATTTTTACGATGACTGACAACATAGAATTTACTATATTTCTGATATATGAATGGTCTCTTAACGGTGAAAACCCAGAACACATTGCTTGAATTGCTTGTGAACAGCATATTTGTGTATTTAACGGTAAAGTCATTCTGGTAATTTTACAGTAATTTACAGGGATTGCTGTGTGAAAGGGGCTACTGAAGACTGGAGTAATGACACTGAAAATTCTTTGCCATCACAGGAATAAATTACATTTTAAAATATATTAAAATAGAAACCCCTTATTTTAAATTGTAATAATATTTTACAATATTGCTGTTTTTACTGTATTTTTGGACAAATAATTGCAGCCTTGGTGAGCATAAGGGACTTATTTAAGAAACATTCCCAAAAACCGATCCCAAAATTTTGTACAGTAGCCTATTCTTTGGTTTAAAAATGGATACCAATGACATGCCCAACATACTGTTTAAAAAAATAATAAATAAAAAAAAAATTCATGGGGTCATTAAGTTTGTTCCATCTTGTCCAATGTTCACAGTGACCTTCATTTGTCTGTGATAAGATCCTGGCTGTCTGTTCTCCTCCTCAACTCATTGGCAGAAGTAGAGATAAGCCGGAGGGGAAGAATAGGTGAGGGGCGTCTTGTCATAGTCAATGAGTGTCCCAGGGAAGGAGGAGGTGGTTCGGGATTCCTCAGGGGCCGAGAAACAAGGAGAGAGGTCTCAGAAACACTGCAGACGTGCTTGTGGTCTCACACTCCCCGCTCTTGAGAGACTGCTCTCATAGGACAGGCAGCGTTCTTGGCTGCTGGACAACATGCTTCAGTTGCTCAGGATGAGCTGGAATGTCCACAGCCTTTCCTGAGGGTGAGAGGCCGCAGGAAATTCCTACCTTGAACTGTCTTCTGACATTCCAACTCTTGCCGGAAAAGCGCCAAGCATCCCTAGCAGAGATAATGGATGACCCAGGTCACCTCAGTTTTAACCTGCTGGGATCAGAATAGCTTGGATGGAAGTGGATGTGGAGCAATTAAAAGATTTTTGATCTTCGGAAATATGGCCGGAAAAGATGGAAAGACAAAGCATTTTTGTTCTCAACCGACCGCAACCCACGCAGAACAGTAAAGAATGTATTAGGAACCGCACTAGATGCTGAAAACTGTTGACTGACAAAGATGTAGGAATGCAGATAAATGTCACCACATCAAAGCTTGAACAAAACCACTTCTTTGTGAAAACCACAGTGAGGATTGTGGTAGAGAGTCAGGGAGAAAAAAAATACACAGAGTTCATTCTGAAATTAAAATTCCAAACTCGAATGACATTTTTCTGTGTGACACAAAAGGAGAAGTTCTGAAGAAAGTGCCGGTTGCTCATTCCAAGCAATAAAAATAAATGATTATCAAAAAAGTGGTCTATATAACTCTTGCACAAAATGAGAAATTATACTTATTTAACTGTTTTTCAGTAGTATGAGAGTAGCTTTTACTTTAACATGCTACTTTTTCCAACATGTAGTGATGTAGTGTAAAAAAACAAAACAAAACATTGCTGTTTTTTAAATGAACCGAACACTCAGCTAATGCCGGGTTCAGACTGCACAATATTTTTGTCGGTTATGATAGTCACTGTGTCAGATTATTTGATTTTGACTCCTAAAATCTTGTTGTGGACAAGAAACTACACATTGCTACCTGACCATTCATCGCTTGCCGTCTTCAACTGTCATCAAGAAGATGGAAATATCGACTGGCAGAAGATGCCGTGAGCGTAAACAAACAATGGCTAGCAGCGTGTTTTGCTCTGTCTTGTCGTCAGAAAAGCCCAAAAGTGGACACATATCTGATGGAATGCATTGATATTTGGATGTCCTATGTTTTATTTACCTATTTTCACTCTGTCGCAGTAATCCCTCAAGGAAACATCATAAGCGCAGGAGCATTGTTGCCATAGCTCACAAACATTTCCTCCTTTGTAAAATTCCACCTAGCAGGAACGATACCATCGTCCCTCTTTCATTTCTGCATGTTTGAAAGCATGTGGCGCTTCTGTGCTCCTATTGGCCAGTGTCACACATGTGACGAAAATCGTCGTGGACGACCGGAAAAAAATTAAACATGCTAGTCTTTCTGTCAGGACGTTGTGAAGCATCGCAGAAGCTGCATCGGTTGTCGTACACAATGACACACTACACAAGCTGAAACAATCGAATCTTGCTTCCCAACGCCCATTGTCGTTTACGAATCCCCACGACACCCTACGACAAGCAGATCGTGGCAAATAGTCAAGCTATTTTAGCAACTAATCAAATGTGCTGACCTAAAATAATTGACTATCCAAATAATTTAGTGAACTGATTCATTTGGATGGTTCATTTATAAAAATTATAATAAATAAATCACAGTCACATAGTGTGATGCTCTGTTGTTGTTTCAGTTTCATTTTCAAGGACTTTTAGTTTGTCTTTATTATTTCCTGTTTCCTTTGCTGTTATGTGATTCATTGGTTCTTTCATTATATCACACCTGTTTCTATTTCAGTTCATTATCTTGTGTATATATTACCCTTAGTTCTTTCAGTCATACTATTTTGTTTGTTTCTCTTGTTGGATATCGTTCTTTTGTTTTATTTAATACAAGTTTAAGCTGCTAAAAAGTTTATGCTGCCTCACCTCATCATCTTCTCCATCATAACATGACATGTAATACATTAAAACATACACGCACTATATTTAAAGTATTCTTTAGAAAAACAGATCGACAATGACTGAAGTTAAGAACCGGATCAGTATGAATCATGAATGAATCGTTCAGATCATTTTTGTGGATTGAATCAACTGATTCATAAAACGATCTAACTCAAAATAAATAAATAACTTCACAAATTGGTCATCAATACTTTTTTATTTAAAAAAAAAGCTGTTGTATAGCTTCAGAAGTACTTATTTGATACTTTTGTGTCCTTTTTGAAGACTGTGCATTGTAATTTCATGTAGTGACCAACAGAGTCATCGAACTTTCTCCTTTTGTTACACCGCAGAATGCAATTCATACAGGTTTGGAAAGACATGAGGATGAGTTCATTTTGGGGTGAACTAATTCTTTAAAGATGGCATTCCAAAGCAAAACAGCTTGTGAAAATAACTTTACAGGTCTTTGGAGAACAGCACCACGACAGGCCAAATAAGAAATAAAGGTAGAACATGAGTGCAAAAGACTCTACATGAATTACTAATACATAAATCCCATTTCAAAGTGGTGCAAGACTGAGTGGAATAATCTCCTAAAACCAGAGCCAGTACAGCTTTTAATCCCACTCTCTGAGCATTACTGATATTGTCCATCATGAATACAGCTGGAAAATGATATATGTGGTGCTTTGCACTTCACACCACAGCACAAAGCAGAGAAACACGACATTAGTCCCCCTGCACTCAAGAAACTCCTGAACCTGGAGACCAAAGGGGAGAGAGAAGAAGGTGGATCTCATTGTAAGGCTGATGACTCCACTTCACTGCTCTTAAAAGCTTTTCAGATTCTCTCTGCATTAATTGTGTATGGGGAGTGAAAGGTTCAAAGCAGTTTAATAACAAGCCTCTATATTCACCTCTGATAACCTGTCGCCATATCTCTTCACAGCATGCAACATGCATTACACACATGTGGTCATTTTTGCACGCAATCATGTGCCAGGTATGTGCAAGCTTACACAGGAGAGAGAAAAAAAAGCCCCAAAGAATGTCTCTGTACGCCTCCATACAGAAACAACTAGCACTCTTGCTTCACTCTGTTCTCACGCAGCTGCAAAGTACTGGCACGCCTCCATACAGATGGGAGAGAAAAAGAAAAGAGACATGTTCCAAAAAAGCAGTAATAGCAGCAAAACCCATTAAAACCCATTTTATTGTAATAGACTATTACCAGAGTTGGGGCGTAACTAACTAACTAAAAGGAGAAATGCTACTGTGGGAAATTTAACTGTGTTTTCAGTAGCATGACAGTAGCTTAGCTGCTTTTTAAAACAGAACAGCTTTTCCAGTAACAAGTTTTTCATGTCGTTTTTTTTTTCTTTTCTTTTCTTCTTTTGATGTAGTGTGACAATTTGGCGGAACAAAGTAAACAACACTGCTGAAATCCACCCGCAATTAGCCCTGTACATATACATATATGTGACCCTAAAAACAAAAAGCTTTATAAATAAGCTTTCCATTGATGTATGGTTTGTTAGGATAGGACAATATTTGGCCGAGATACAACTATTAGAAAATCTGGAATCTGAGGGTGCAATATTGAGAAAATCACCTTTAAAGTTGTCCAAATGAAGTCCCTAGCAATGCATATCCACTCACAAAAATAATTTTTTGATATATAATTACGGTAGGAAATTTACAAAATATCTTCATATGGAACTTGTTATTTACTTAATATGCTAATGATTTCTGGCATAAAAGAAAAATTGATCATTTTGACCCATACAATGTACTGTTGGTTATTGCTACAAATATACCTTTGCTACTTGTGACTGGTTTTGTGGTCCAGGGTCACATATAACGTTTAATTTCTTTACTTTCTTATTTTTTCACTTCAAATAGGTTGCCCAACACCGACTATTACAACATAGTTGATATTGAGGGTCACAATCTGTCCTCTGAATAGGGGTGTAAGTCAGAGCACAGCTGTAAGTGCACACAAAATCTGTACCTTTCATTACCCTCAATGAGTACTACTTCCATAGTGCTTAGATTCATAAGCATGGCATATTGCCTCCTGCATTATCTCCTCTGAACACCTTGGGCTAAAGGACAGGCAAAACCAGGCCAATGTGGCTGCAGTAGGGAAATCTGGCTGAGGCTGAGGTGGAAGGAATGCCCAGCTCATATCGATCATCATTTCAGCTGACTTGCTCTTTTGGCTTTTAAAACTGTCTGTTAGGAGCATTTTGAAAATGACCCCAGCGGCCTACTGATAGCTCATTGAATGCAGCAGAATTTGGCGAGTTGGTGTCTGCTGAGCTGGGCTCATATATCTGTGAGAAGATAGACGGCTTCCCTAAGGAGCTTAGAGTAAGAGGCCCAAACGCCAAACCGGGTGGAACTTTAATCAAAGCTGACTGCTGCGACTTGCAACTTTTCCGAAATAGAAATTAAGCCTTTAATCGCCACTTTTTTTTTTCATATTTTGTGTTTTGGCTCTGTAAAACCTAATCCCTGAGTGTTTGTGAGACTGCTGTCATGCTTTGAAGGCCTCACCGTCCAATGTTACTCATGTAAGTCACGTTCAAACGCAGGAGACGGGTGAGATCAATAGGAGGATGGAAGACACATGGTGAGTGCAGCGGACAGCACACGCCTAAACATAATATTTGTCTTGGCTCGTTTCTGCTGCTGTTTAGAAGTGAAGAGCGCGTGAAGAGGTGTTGATGAGGTTATAAAAGAATGGCAGCTCATTAGCTCCTTGAAGTATAGCACACAAAGTTGAAGTACCTGCTCTTCAATCAATTAGCTGCCTGTAACAATGCATGAGAGGATCAACACTAAAAACCCAATTATCAAACATATTTTTTATACACTACCAGTCAAAAGTTTAGAGTTAAAAGTTTTTTTTTTTTAATGTTTTTAAAAGAAGTCTCTTATGCTGCCCAAGGATGCATTTATATCCAGTAAAAAACAGTAAAAACAGGAATACTGTGAAATATTTTTCTAATTTTAAATAACTGTTTTCTATTTGAAAATATTTGAAAATGTATTTTATCCCTGTGATCCAAAGCTGAATTTTCAGCATCATTACTCCAGTCTTCAGTGTCCTTCAGAAATCATTCTAATATGATGATTTGGTCTTCAATAAACATTTCTTATAATTATCAATATTGAAAACAGTTGTGTTGCTTAATATTTTTGTGGAAACTGCTTGATATTTTTGTGGATACATTTTTTTGGGATTCTTTGAAGAATAGAGTGCTTAAAATAATTTACTTTAAATAGATTTTTCTTTCAAACAACACACAAGTCTTTACTTTCACGTTTGATCAGTTGAACACATCCTTGCTAAATTAAAGTATCCATTTCTTTTAAAAAAAAATATTGAGTTTAAATTAATGTATTTTGCTTATTAGATGCAAAATTAGCCATTCCTGAACTACACTTCACATATGGGGAAAATGGAGAAAAAAGTATAATTTTTTTATGTATAATGGTTCTGCTTAGATGGAAGCAAATAGGGTTGTCAAATACTACCAGTACCAGTTGGTACTAACTAACTAACTAACTAAATAAATAAATAAGTTGACAGAGTATGCATTTCTGCAGTACCGGTAGTACCTACTAACGGGTATATTCAGCACCTGGTGAAAGACGCTCTCGTTTGTGTTTGTTTGAGGGCTTTCTGAGCATCAAAGGTTTCTATTTCAGCATCTATTTAAGCGTTCAGCATTGTAGCCCATCACAATCATACCCGTTGAGCGTGTGAACTAGAGGTGCTAGCCAGTAGGTTACACAGAGTCCGCTTAACACTGCTGAAAATGCACAAGGTTTTGTTTCGTTCAACACAAGCCACAGCTTTTTATTATGATGGGAGTTTTCACAAGAGTTTAGTTTTTCATGCTGCTAAGTACACTGCAACATTTCTGGATTGACAACCATATTTAATTGCGCGGTTGAATCAGAAACTGCAATGACTGACAGTGATCACCAATGGATGAGACAAAATGGGACATTTTCTAAAGTACTTAATTTAAAAGTTTACTAATGGTATTGGTACCGAATACTGAAATTTTCGAATACTAAATTCCTGTGTGTATCTGTGTAAGCGCTCGGTAAAGAGCGTCATTGATGTCTCTTTACAACAAGTTTTTAAAGTATTGTAGCCAATCACAGACATATCTGATGAGCGTGTGAACACAATGGCCAATCAAAGGTGTTTACGAATCTGCTCAACAGCGCTCAAAGCGTCGCATTTCACAACACTAACTTCAAAATGCATAAAATACATGCCAAAACCACTTATTATTTTAGCAAAAAGAAAAAAAATTGAACAGAAAATGTACTCACAGACAATTTTTTTTTTTTCAGTACATGAGCATGTGCAAACCTACACCTCACCCTGAGTTTGCTGCAGGAGAGTCTGCAGTTTTGGCTTCACAATAACTGTAATATGCAATTCTGCGAATGTCGACTAGGAAACGGCAGAGCTCATTTAAACGCGTGGAACTGTTTGAATCATCATCATCCACCGTGAAGCTTACGTACAAACAAGGATTTCTCATTTTACTTGAGCCGGAAGAAGATTAAAAGTTTGAAGCCCTGAGCCCTGACGCCGTCTTTGCTCTCTCTCTCTATTCTCAGGTTGTGGATTGGAAGTTCAAAGTTAGACAGGTTCAAAGCTTCAGCAGGGGAACATTCAAATAAGCCTCTGCAATGTAGATACAATCCCCAATCCGGACGTTTTGCATTAAAATTGCATTAAAGGGCATTTTAGACCTGAAATCTTATTTTACACATACACATAGCACAACTTTTTTTAAACAAAACAAGTCAAGACTGTTACAGGTACCGGGTGGAATGTATTAACCAACAGCACAAGAGGTAATTATGGAGACAACATTCCAGTGAGTAATTCAAAACTGAGGTAATCCTCTCAGTCCGCCGGGATTCCTAGAAGAAATTAAATGTCGATCTGGATGCTGTAACCTTTGCATACTACCAGCCTCTTTTCTGTCTCCCTGCAAGAAGACCTTTGGACAAAACAGAAGCAACTTTCTCAGGTATCGACTTTCAGCAACACACAATGAAGTTCATCTAGCACAATCCAGGCAGTTTCAGCAGAGCTGCATAGTTTTCTTCAAAAACCAGATTGGGCGAGCATGCGTCAATGATCGGAATGTCCTTTGTGTGAGCTGGTGTGAACAAAGAGGTCAACTGGGATACTAGATCACAGGGAGATCACATGTGCCCTCTACGCCTGCTATTATAATGCTGCTGCAGAAGTCAATGGCGGCCTATTGATGGGATTGGTGTAATGGCCTCTATTTGGGCTCATATTAACAAATCCACCCCATGAGAACTCACAAGCACACAGCGCTAGCGACCTTAACTTGCTCTTCTCTTGTAACTCGACCCTCGCAGGGATAATCGAGGTAATGGGAGGCGGATCTGGAGGAAACCTATAAAGAACTGCTCTGAAGTTATGATGGCATTGAAAAAACAAGCCGCGGATGTAACTCTGGCCTTCTGCAGCTGCGCATGATTTTACTGATGGGCGCGACTGTATTCACAGGTTGCTCTGTGCTCTGTGTGAGCTTCTGTATTTTAGCCCTGATTCAGCAATCAGGCTCTTTGTAGTAGGTCAGCATTGCGTTTCAGAGCCGAACAGAGAATGGCTTTAGGGACTGCAGACTCATCTAATATGATAATGAGTTCTGCTCAAAGGAACAGCTGGGCAGTTCTGGCTGCTACTATGCATGAAGCACTCCACTATGAAGGCCGACAAATATTGCATAGAATGAGTAAGGTTGATGCTAATGAAATGAAATGAGCTTACTAAAGAGAAAAACAAAACAACTTTGCATAAATGGTTACAATACATGATGCAGGACAACAAAGATTTTACAAAAGAACTATTTCGCTTAAAATCAGTCAACAAGAACCCTTTCTATTGCTTATTTAGAAGAGTCTTCACTGTTATTAGCACTTCATTATAGAAACAGCTGTTTAAGGCAAGGCACTTCAGGAAAAAAAACAATGTTTTTTCATGCACTTGTCGATTTTGAGATTTTAGGCTGTTTGGCTTTTTTCATAACATGTTTTTTCATTCAAAATACACTTTAAAGTGTTTATTTCATTGCACTTTATCTACTTGCGTCTGTAGATAATAATTACAACACAAATATTCTCAAAATGACTTTTTTCCCTCCACTGAGCCAGAAATCTCCACTTTAGTAGCACTTACATACACCAAACGTTAGTTTTATTTCTATAATCTGAATGTTTTTACAGATGGATTTGTTCATTTATCATTTGTCAGATTTTATGACAGTATTTTCTGATTTATGGTGTGATAAAAAGAGATATCGAAAATGTCCTGACTCTAATATATGTCAACAAAATGAAACAAGAATTTAAAACCTGGCTTTATCCATGTTCAGATTTCTGTTTTGGAAATGTATGCAAATTACTGCATATTTAATTAGGTAATGCCTCATTTGCATATTTAAACATAACATAGCATTTGCGATCCTTAATGTAATCATACAGAGCCCGGAAAGTCACCTGTAGGAGAAAAAAAAAAAAAAAACAAGACGCGGTTTTGCAATTCATCCTCTTAGTTTATAAACTGGACTTACAGATTCTTAAAGGATTAGTTCACTTTAAAATGATAGTTACCCCAAGCTCCTAGGTGTATATGACTTTCTTCTTTCTGAAGAACACAATCTGAGTTATATTAATAAATATCCTGACGCATCCAAGCTTTATAATGGTAGTGAACGGGACCAACGAGTATGAAGCTCAAGAAAGGGGTTAATAAAGGCCTTCTGAAGCGAAGCGATGTGTTTATCCAATATTATAAAGTAAAATATCTAGCTTCTGCCAGACTGCATTCCGGATTCAACTTACAAAGAAAGTGTAATACTCTCGCAGTTCAAAACGCTTAAGCTACGTCCTACGCCTTCCGTATTCAACTTACGAAAAACGTCAGTTACACTTTCTTCCTAAGTTGAATACGGAAGACGGTCTGGCGGAAGCTAGATATTTTACTTTATAACTTGTTAAATATGGATATTTTTCTTACACAAAGCCATGTGGAGTACGTTTTGCTTTGGATGGATGCACTTTCTTCATACTCGTTGTTTCCCATTCACTGCCATTATAAAGCTCGGATGCGTCAGGATATTTATTAATATAACTCCGATTATGTTCATCAGAAAGAGAAAGTCATATACACCTAGGATGGCTTGAGGGTGAGTAAGGCTTGGGGTGATTTTCATTTTAAGGTGAACTAATCCTTTAAATTGTTCCCTCAGTTTATTAATCATTAATTGACTGTGAAAGCATGAGCACGGATGAATTTGTGGGTACAGATTGAAAAACCAAAGGTACAAATCTGAACATGTGGTTTATAAACAGACCCCTCTGTTTATAAACCACATGTTCAGATTTGTACCTTTGGTTTTGAATTGCAAAACTGCGGCCATGGATTTGTGAGTCTAATTATTTTCTCCTACAGGTGACTTCCCAGGCTCTGTATAATCAGTAAATTGATTTTTACTGATTTTTCTACCATATACACCTGCGGTGTCTTGCCTTAAGAATCAAGTTCAGGACTCACCTTAAGCTTGTCGAAGCGATCACTAAGTGAGGTGACCTGATGCTCGCGATGCCGTCCCACCAGCTTGCAGAGAGCGCAGATCAGCTGGTCGTCCACCACGCAGTACATGTTCACCTTCTCGTTCTCATGCTCCAAGCAGGCCAGCCCACGCAGCTGAGCGTCCGCCACCGGCTCCACCAGACGATGGCTGGTGAAGGGCTTCTTATTGGGGTGCGTGGCCCGCAGGCAGCGGTCGCAGTACGACACCTCGCACGTCACGCACGTCTTGACCGCCTCCCGCGGGGGCTCTTGATCGCAGAACTGGCAGCCAACGCGCTCTAGGGACATGGCGCTACTGGCGGGGCTGCCCCTCGCGCTCCCGCCGAGCGTGGCGCTGTAGGGCCGCGGCCGACGACTCTCGTTGGGGGAGTTGGGCCCACTGACGGAGGCCTTCTGGAAGCGGTCGATGATGTTCTGCAGCGTCACATTGCGCTTCAGGCCCTCCAGGCCGCGCTGATTGAGCGTGATGACGTAGCGACAGGTGGGGCACTGGAAGGCGGAGATGGACTCGAGAGGCTTGGTGCTGGAGCAGTGCGAGACCAGGATGCGGTGGGCGCAGTTGAAGCACAGGCTGTGGGCGCAGGGCAGCAGGAGAGGGTCTTCAAACAATTCCAGGCAGATTGGACACGTCAGCTCGGACTCCAGTGTTTCCATCTTCAATTGAACCGATCTAAAGGTGACATCAAATCCCACAGAAGCTGGTCAGTCACCTGTGCAGCGGATAGCTACGGGTTAGTGGCAAGCAATTTTAGTATGGCAAAAGCAGCACAAAGAGAAATTCCGCTCAAAAACAAAAAGGTACACACAGTCAGTGACTTGTGTTTAAATAGTTTAAAGGGATAGTTCACCCAAAAATGAAAATTCTTTCATCATTTACTCCCTCTCAAGTTGTTTCGAATGTCTAAATTTTTTTGTTCTGCTGTACACAAATGAAGATATTTGGAAGAATGTTTGTAACCAAGTAGATCTCGCCCCCCCCCATTGACTACCAAAGCAGAGAAAAAAAATACTACGGTAGTCAATGGGGGGTGAGATCTGTTTGTTACATACATTCTTCCTTCTAATGATGACAGAATTTTCATTTTTGAGTGAACTATCCCTTTAAATCAGGAAATTGCTAACACTGGCAGCCATAAAGGTGACTAAAATTAAATATGCTGGAAAAAAAACAACAACAAAAAAACCAAAAACTCATTATAGTCTTTTTCTTTTTTTCACTGTTTTTGTTGTGTTCTGATGCTGCATACAAATTATGCTAATAAAGTGCTTTGAAATTGGACACTGAACTAAGCTAAGTTTACATGCCTAAAAAACTAAAATAATAAAAAAATCAGACTATAATAACCTAATAGTTATGATAACTAAGGCTTAAAAATAAACCAGAAATTAGCATTTGTGGTTCCAGGAAAAACTTTTAACATCCATGGAAACTTTCCATTGGACAAAAGGTTTTTTTTTTAAAGTGAAAAAAGGTTCTATAGATTATTAAAATGGTTCTTTTAACTGAACTGTTCACTGAAAGATTATTTGGAGAACCAAAAATGGTTCTTCTATGGCATCATGATTATTTATTTTTATTTATTTTTGAGAGTGAAAGATTGATTTTTGAGCGGAAAATCACTAGCAAGCAGTTTGGTTAATGATAGCAAACATACATTCATTTGTTAACAACAAAACATTATCTTTGGCTCAATAGTAGTAGCAAGTTCAAACTAAGAGAACATAAATGTCAAAACATGATCAAGGATTGCCTTCAAGCTGCATTGATATTGTGACAGATGAGGATTAAACAGGCATACATGACTTGACATATCATTCACTTCTATTCACACACATATGCTCTGGAACAGTAAACAGCACAGCAACACACACACGCACACGCACACACACACACACACGCACGCACCTACACCTGCTGGGCTTCAGCAAAGCAAATCAATGTCATCAAGCAACATCTCCTCTGTCCATCGATTAAGACCCAATATGATGCATCACTTCACTTAAAACAGTTTAAAGCTAAACCCCCTGAAGTAAAACCCCTCCTGCACTTTTATTTTAAATCATACATTCGAGCCACATCGCTTCTGTTTTAATGGAGGGGCTTTAGCAGATTACAATGTTTCTGCTTTGATGAATATGAATGGGCCCAAATCATCACAGCACATCACTGAGCACGGGCACCTGCGCCTCCAGCCTGCATGTTAAAATGTGTTTGTCTTTTCAGCTAATGAACTGTACTTTATACAGTATGATGATACATTGCCTGTTTGGTTAACATATAGGCCTACAGTCATACAAACAAGGAAATTATGAAGAAACTATACAACTGTTGGGTTGTCTAAGCAACTAGTCAGTCTTAAACGTCCTGTTTAATTATATATAATTCTAATATATACTTATGTCAGGTGGTTTTTCTGACACCATGTGTACACCAGACAGTGCGGTCAAGTAAATTGCTCTCATTGCAATCAATGAAGTTGTTTACACTAGAAACGTCAATTGTGGGATGCGATACATCTTCAGCTAAAATGCTTTTAGTATAAACAGACATGTATGTGTACTTAAGATAAAAAATATTTTTTTTTGTTTGAATTTGCTGTTAAAAATTAACATGCTAAATATCAACAACTTTACTGCACAAAACAGTACACATAGTAATAGTATGGTACAATGGGGCTAAAGGCGCCTTTGATTTTATTTTCCTCTAAACCACTAGATAGCACAAAAACTTGCCGCACCACTTTCCTAAATATCCGCTTTTCAAAATGCACGTGTAAATTTGTCTGATCCTTGACGCGATCGCGGGCAGTAGCGCAAAGTTGATTCTGAGGTAGTTTGATCTAATATTTGATGTTTTTTAAAATGTTGTTGATTTAAGTAGCAAATGAGAATCGAATAAATTAATGTTTGTATTTTCAGACAAAGGTCTTCTTAATGATTTTCAGTTTTGTTCAAGGTAATCCAAGCAACAGTTTTTCAATAACGGAAGAATATGTAAAAGTATGGTATTTGGGGTAAAAAGTGCATCTGCTGTTGGGGCAAAAGGCACAATAATTAACATGATAATAAATAGCTGGCTGACTATTCCATTTGTTGACATGATATGGTTAGATTCAGATGGTAAATATCATATATCAAATTGTGTATCCACCTTAAAGATAATACCCATATTTATAACGAAGAAATCATATTTAAAAATATGATATTAATCATATCATAATAAAATATCACTTATTGTTACTACTGTAAATCTATATTAGTAAATATTATGGGATCTCCTTCAATGCTTTCAGAATCTTTACTTTTTAAAATCATTTTGTTTCTGTATTTTTTAAATATATTTTTATATTAACATATTTTAATGACTGTAGCCTATTTTATTGAACAAAAATTAATTATTTTATTTATAAAAATAAACAGAAAATAGTACAAACTTTGCTAAAGTGATTCTTTTGAACAAGTATTAACCTAGACATTATTAAAAACATATTATTTTAGCTAAAGTATTTGTATCAGTACTGTGTGCCTTTTACCCCATGTGTGTGGTAAAAGGCCCCCTCGCCATCTCATACATTTATAAGACTTTTAAACAAAAAAAAAAAACACTTTTATGAATCATTTTCACACAAAATCTGTTTCTCCATCAATCTTCAATACAAACATATATGTTCTTTTCTGCAATCATACACTTTGAGAGTAGTGAAAAGCACATTTTTCTTAAGGTGTGCCTTTAGCCCCGTTGTACCTTAATCATAGTTTTGATTGCTGTAGCACTAAAGTGAGGGAATTTAAAGACAATTTCGTGGAGCAGGTTAATGTGGGACTTTTTTGCACTATTTTATTTTTTATTATTCATTACTATTACTTTAAAAAATATCAATAATAATAATAACTAGTATCATTATATAATAAATACATAATAAATAATAAACAAGTAAATAATATTAAATTGTTATTAATAAAAATAAACAATGAATAAAATAAACAATAAAATGATATGTTTAACAATTTTATTCATTCTCTTATTCATTCATATATTATTACTATTATTTGAGCTTTCATTTTTATTCGCATCTCTCCTCCTTGAGCCTGTGTGCAGCCATGTGAATTCATATTGATTGCACCAAACCACTGGGTGGCTTTTAATGATTTCCATCTCTGATGTCACATACAAATCAATGCAGGACACCGAGCACACGTAAAAGGCTATGATCACATCGCCTTAGTCTATCACATTTCCCAGCACCTTCTGATCTAACAGCAACACCGTCCATCTCCATGCTATCATTCTCACATTAAGCTTCAGCTCCATCCTCTTAAATGGCTATTGAGCATGTCAGAATCTTCTAGACACACGGCTCTACTGGAGCAGCAAGCTACTGCCATTTCTGACAAGGAAACTGAAGCCCCTGACTGTTGCTTAAAAATATCTGACAGCTCCTGTGAAGAGCCAAAAGCTCTTGAAGTCAGCAGACATCCTGAGATTTTGTACTAAACCTTTAACTCGACAGGCACTTATGACGGCAAGCCAAGAAGAGCATGTGATTAAAGCAGCAGTGGACCAGTGGGAAACTGGATGAAGCCATTGCTGGAAAAAAATAAATAAATAAGTAACTTGCAGATATTATGGTAATAAGAACTTCTGTCCTTATGTAAAAGTCACCTTGATGGATAGCAGGAGGGTTCTGCGAGAAAAGGAATCATTGAAAGTTTGCGCTGGGGTGTCGAAACAAAGATTGAAAAACAAAAACAAAGATTGACATCACATGTGATAATATTGTAAATAATCCAGTGGCTATCTAATTGACATGGTAGGCGGCAGCATTACACCTTAATGTTAGTTGCCATCCTTCATAGAACAGAAAAAAGACGAAGACATAGGGCCCTATTTTAACGATCTAAATGCAAAGTGTAAAGCGCACGGCGCAGGTGCACTCAGGGCGTGTCCAAATCCACTTCGCTATTTTAACGACGGAAAAACGGTCCGTGCGCCGAGGCGCATTTTTGAAATGGGTTGTCCCTATTCTCTTAATGAGTAATGGGCGTAACGTTCAATAAACCAATCAGAGTGTCATCTCCCATTCCCTTTAAGAGCGAGATGCGCTCGCGCCATGGCGGATTGCTGTTTACATGGTGGAATTTGTTGTCGAAATTATCTGTTAAGTGGCCAGTCAATCTTTCAGTCGTCTGCGATGAGTCAGTTAATATATATGTGTGTGTATTGGCACGATTGTTCAATTAATTAGCCAATTTCGTTCATCATTATAAGTAGTAATAGGCTGAATTGAAAATAGGTAGCATAATTCTAATACACGCAATGACTATTCACGATTACATTTTTATATTTATGTAGCCTACACAATAATATTCTTTTACACTGTAATCCTTTTGTTTTTAATATTTGGCATGTTTGTGTGATGCGCATCCCTGTGTGTAATAAGCAAAGTCAACGCGCACTGTGGACGCGCCCAGAGGCGCAGTTTCTACCAACGCGCTCTAACAAAAAAATATTGCGCCATTGACTTTAGACTTTAGACCAGGTTTGAGTTGGTCTATGGCGCAGTCTATTTTCAGCTCCTAAAAATAGCAATGCGCCTGAACACACCTCTTTTTTAGACCAGCACGCCCATGGGCGCACTAACTGGCGCAAATGCATTTACTAAATTAAGGACGTGGCGCTGAACGGGAAAACGCGAACGGCGCCGGACGCAAACTAGCAAACACACTTGCGCTGCGCCTTGCGTCGCATTGCGCCGGGTGTATTATAGGGCCCATAGTGTGTAGAGAGCGTGAGAGAGACCCAAACCAGTTCAGCGGAAATCCCGCCCTGCAACCAATTTCATTGGCTGAGGTTACAGTGACGGGCGCCAGTGTGGGAGATTTTGGATCCTGTAAAAAAAAGGAAAGGCCAGTTTGCAGAAGTGCCGATCAATAGTAACCTCTTTTTGTACACTTTTGAACAATTATGGTTACAAAATCTCTCTCTCTCTGCCTCCCTACACACGTATTTTGAGTGTGAATGACTGGTCAAAAAACTTGTGGAGATTGTGAAACAGAATTGAGGCAAATACTCAAACTTAGTTACCTGAAACCATTAGCATGAGTTAACCGAACTGTTCTTAAAGGGGACCTATTATGCCCCTTTTCACAAGGTGTTATATAAGTCTCTGGTGTCCCCAGAATGTGTCTGTGAAGTTTCAGCTCAAAATACCCCACAGATCATTTATTATAGCTTGTCAAATTTGCTTCTGCTTCTATTTGGGTGTGAGCAAAAACACTGTGTGTGGCCATTTAAATGCAAATGAGCTGCTGCTCCCGACCCGCTTTACAAAAGAGGGCGGAGCTTTAACAGCTCGCGCTTTGGTTGCTAAACAACAAAGCTGGAGAATCTCACTCAGCCAAAATGACGACTGTCTTAACGGTGTTCAGCCTTACATTGTTCAAACCGGAGTCGGAAACTGATGGAGAAGCTCAGGAAGAAGTTACAACTTTTAGAATGAAACTGGATGTTTATGATTGGTTAGTGGTTAAATTTATGTAGCTGCTGTGGAGTTGATTCAACTCATCGACTAGCATGTGTTGTCATGTTAATCTTTGTGCGAATCCAGCATTGAATTGACCCTTGTTTGTAAAGCAGTCCGGCGTACAATGACAGCATGGCAACAACACTCTACTACAACAACTCTTCCTCTTCTCTAAAGCAGCCCAACATGGCTTCCCCCACTTTGCTACGTGTTCTCGGGGGCGGGGTTTATGTAAATTTTAGGGTTAGTGATGTCACCAACCCGAGAAGAAGCTCGTTGTAGTCGCTACCAGCCATTTGTTGTAGTCCTTAAAAAGCAATTTCTGTAAAAGAAAATATCTCCCTGTGCATTGAACTTTGAGCGTCGTAACTTTGCAGATGTTGTTTATGCTCAAACAGCAACATTACACACTAACTAAAGTTAAAAAAGTGAAATCATAATCAAGGACCCCTTTAAAGTATCTATATAAGTTTAAATGGTTTCCCTTTTATATCTCCACTGCTAGTTCCATTGACAATTATTCAAACACACAGGATTTAAGATTAGAAAAGAGCAAAAGCTTGCCTGGTAATCTGGCAGTTCTGCTGAAGAAGAAACAGTCAGCAATGGTTTTAAGGCACGGCTTAATGAAGGTCACAATGAGGTGACTCTAGTACCCTATACAAATCACAATGTTTTAAATGCAGATATTTTTAAATACAGAGAGAGTCATGAGGTTTAGCACGTAAACGTCTATTTGAAGTGTAACAGGCAGAACAAGTGATAGATTGGAGAAGTGGAGAAGCAAACGGTTTACTCCTTTCAAAGAAAGACACCACATCATATAATCTGATTATGATGAAGTGCTCCATATGGAGGCTGATCAGAGTCTGCTTTTGCTCACGAACAGCCCTTCTCAGGCACAAACACGGATGCACAAGTACTCAGAGCCGAGTCTGGTTTATTTGATCTGTTCTCGGCTTGATTAAGGCATTATTTTTCCCTTTGATGTTGAATTGGAATAAAAAAGACGAAAAACAGTCTCTATAAGAGATGACTCATATGGTAATGATTTAACAAAGCCACTTAGTGCAGGCGCACACGTACATCAGGTGCCTAACATGTTTGCCTAAAAGCAACCCTAGCTGCCTCGCTGCTGATATATTTGGTAATAAAATCCAAAGGTAATGCAAAATGTCGTCTTTCTCGAATAATCTCAAGAGAACCCACTATAAAACACAAATACTAAGCAAAGCTAGTTTAAAAGATGGCAGTTGCATTTAATCGTCCAGTGTCAGGTTTTCTGTGTCTGTTAGGACAGAAGAAAAAAGAAAAACCAACACGGCACCAATGCGTCACTGAGAGGTATGGCATTTCTGGAACAATGACAATTAGCCTTGTCTAAACAATAGGGACAAGTCGCTTTTAAATTGTCTCTAAGGATTGCTCTTCCTTGAATTATATGCATACAATGATAATGAGACAATGATTACTTACAACACATATAAAGGGTCACTGAAACTTTCTCTGTGGTTAATTTTAGATAAGACTAGTCAGCAACAACATCCATCCATCCATCCATCCATCCACTATCCAAAGTTACAAAGTTTGACATCGATACCATGTGGAAAAACTGCCATATAGATATTTTTAATATTATCTCATAATTTGGCAGCAGGTATATTAGGCTGCTGTCACTTTAAGACCTGACGCACATGTGTTCACTGTCTACGTTCACTTAAAACAAAACTGACTGTGTTTATGTGAATACTCGCCAAGACCGACATTTTGACATTATTTATTATTATAAATAATTATTATTAATCTATCTATCTATATCTACCTATATAAATGGTATAGTAGAAAGTCTACCAGTTTACACATTTTAATCGTTTTTTAGAATACATGTATTGTCCACATTACATAGACCAAAAAAATAATAATAATAAAAAGATCACAAGTCATTGTCCTTGGTGGAGTAGGTCATATGAGAAATATGCTCATACAATGCAAAGTTTAAATAACAAACTCCATCTGGGTCAGAAATACAGGTAAGTGTCACATATACCATTACATCAGTTTAAGCACTTCTCCATACCAGAAATATTTCATCTAGTGATTGACTGACATGGATTTTTATGTGGCTGACAACTAGAGAGCAAAGTGGTCGATAAGATGGCAATCCAGTATATCATATGATATAGTGTAATCCAATTTACGTTGAAATTAAACATTTCCTCAAACTTTGATGAAAATATTAGAATTCAATATGAAGTAAAACTAGAATGACACTGGAATCTTTCAAAAACCTGCCTTAACACTGACCTACCATCCAGATGGTACAATATAGGCCATTCCAGCCAGGACATAAGATAACTCACTGTGCTAGCGTTCCCTGGCAGGTCCATCCAGGATGAGGAAGTATGTTGTTTGATGTTTGTAAGTGGCTTACTGTGGTGCTGGGTGGGCCAGTGGGTCAGACTCCGCCCTGCGGCCCAGACACACTAATGGAGCCATTTATCTCCTGTCAACCTGCAACTGGTTACCGGTTCCCCACTGCCTCTTCTGCCACTCGAGTAGCCAGGCAGCTGGAGTCACGGGCAAAGAGGAAGTCTAGACCGGACACAGCACCACTGGAGCACTACCGCAGCCCCACACCTCACGTACGGATGAAGACACATCAATTAAAAATGAGTGACTGGACTTTGGGGATTCCCACCAGAGCTCTGCTGTTAGGACAGGTGCCAGGGAAGCCATTCGCAGTTTATCACCTCTGAATTTGTTACAACTGACCTGCTGTCAAGCCGAGTGGCAGCTGATGCGAGCATGAGGGGTGGTTCTACACTGTAGGATTCTTAAAAATGACCATTTTGTGGACCATGAGTTGCTTTATGATCCTTTGCAATTTAAAGTTTTAGATTTTACATTATAGGTTCTTCAGATCAGTGTATTACACATTGATTTCTGGGTTCTTTAAAGCACCAGTGCATAAAGTTCTTTGTGGAAAAATGTTCTCATATGGCATTTAATTATTGGTGCTTGCTAAGGCTAATAGTGTCGCTAATACTCAGTGCACCGTTTATGCTACAGACATGAACATCTCAGATATTGAGGTTTGTTAAGCAAATGTCTGCTATTATAAGAGATTAGACTTAATGATGATTCTTCATGTTCTCCTGGTGGACAATTAAAAAAGGTGAAATTTAGCAACAATAAAAACGTAGTAAAAAAACCTTTTAAATGCTAGAATTGAACATTATAATTATACAGTATGAAAAATGGATATTCATTTGGAGATTTGGTAAAAGATCATATTTAACAGTGTTATTAAACTATTAGTCCTCTTAGAGATTTATGTAAAAAGAGCTAAATGTAAAAATGAGCAAATTAGCATGTGTCCAATACTGACCAATACAATAATGCGATATTCTCTAATAAATGACCAATAACCAATATAGTACATAAATATAGTGCATTCCAAGAAAAAATCTTGTAGACTTACATGGAAGGCAGGAGCTGAGCCATAAAGAATATAGATTTGCTGCTTCTTCAGAAAATGTAGTTATTATGGAGCTCCACAAATGACATGCAGGAAAAAAAATATGTATATCGTGGCCACAAATGAACAATTCGTTCCCAATTTGTTCCCTTGTTTTTGTTAAATCAAAACAAGGGAACAAATTAGTCATATCGAGTCTCTTCAGAAAATTTGGACGAAACTAGCTCAATTCATATGGATTAGTTTTACGATCTCTTTATTAACTTTTTAAAGCATCATAGTGGTAGTTGTGGTAGTATAGTGTCAATGGAGGGACAGAAAGCTAAAAAAAATCTTAATTTGTGTTCTTAAGAGGAACGAAAGTCTTATGTGTTTGGAACGACATGAGTAGGAGAAAATGATGACAGAATTTTCACTTTTGGGTGAACTATCCCTTTAATTCATGGCCATGATTTACTAAAACGAGAGAACAAATTATTAATTCGTGGCCACAATATATATATATATATATTTGTCCACATGTCCTGTGCGGGGCTTTGTAAATATTAGTTTAAAAATCTAGAAAAAGAAACAGAGTGTTGGGAAAAGTTACTTTTAAAAGTAATGCATTACAATATGACGTTACTCCCTAAAAAAGTAACTAATTGCATTACTTAGTTACTTTTTATACAAAGTAATGCATTACATTACTTTTAAGTTACTTTTTCTCACCTGGGCTGGGCTTGCTTATTTGTTTTTTAAAAACAACATTATTTCTAAACCGAATCTAGTAATTTTTGCTTATTAGTATGCTTGAATTAGATCATTGAAGGTCAGCAGTAAAGACATTGGTTAATAAAGTGAGATTAAATACATAAATACATATTTGGACAGGACAGCTGTCACTCAATAAATGTGTACTTTACTAGTTACTTGGAAAAAGTAATCTGATTACGTAACTCAAGTTGTAATGCATTACCCCCAACACAATGTATTGTGAAATAATACAAACAGGGGAATCCCCCTAAAGTGATCAGATGAAGCTTCATAGTGCAATACTCCTTAAATTACACATCACCACACAAACTCTTCAAGATATGTCAATGCAAAATATATTTTACCCTGACTGCATTACAATTTAGCTGTGAGATACATTTATGAAAAACTAAATCCCACAAGAGTGCTGGAGTGAATAAAAGCATGCAGGTGGTGTTTCAAATGAAATGCCTGGCACAGAATCCACGGCTCTTCATCACTGCGCCATTCTCTTATCCACCTTCAACTGCTAAATCTTGCCACATATATATAAATACTGCACATGTTTTGGAGAGCCCACACTGAGTAATAATCTGTTCACCCACAGCTAACGCTTTGAGCCAAACAGGTGAGCCATTGTACGAGCGCAGGCACCGAACATGTGTCTTCTGTACAGTAGACCTGTCTACTTAATATGTGACATGCTGATTTTCTGCAGTGATTAGCATTAACAAAAGACGTGAGAGAGACAGAACTGAGCTGCGGGAGTTAGTATGCAGTAAGCATTCCTCAAATATCTGATGAGAACAAAAGGTTATGGATGTTAATTACAAATTACAGGATTATTCCACAACGACTTCATGTGGAACTGAGACATGTCGCTAATTAAATAAGCGTTTTGAGGTACACAGCGGTGCTAGAACAGGGCCCAAAGGGTGAATACGCCTTTAACAGGTTGAAGTATTGCTTAAACAGGCGGTTTATTTCATCTCCCTTGGGACAGGGTAATAAGAGTATGTGTTTGGCCTGTTTTTAGCAGCACCGCAGTGAGATTTCAGCCGTGATTTGCTCCAGCTCAACCAAACCATGTAGCCACACAGGGAGAGTCAACACAAGGCAGCCTAGATCTCAAATGCAAGTGGTCAGTCTCTCAAACCATAAGTGCTACTTTATTTATTTTTGATGTCAAAGCTTGAAATAGAGGGCAGACTTGGATAATTGCAGAGGATGTATTTTTATAAGGATACACAATGGCTATCTGGTCACCAAGGTCATAGATGGCCATTTACATTATGTGTTTTCTCCGCTTTTGAAAGGGCTATACTGTTCAAAAGTTTGTGGTCGGTAAGATTTCTTAATGTTTTTAAAATAAGTTTTTTTATTCTCACCAAGGCTGCATTTATTTGATCAAAAATACAGTAATATTGTGAAATATTATCACAATTTAAAATAAGTGTTTTCTATTGTAATACATTTTACTTACTTACCCCAAACTTTTGAACTGCAGTATATGTCTAGAGCTAATACCAGTTGGGAATAAAGAGCCGGTTCTTATTGTTCCTTGAGCAATGCTAGAGCTAAACAGGTCGCGTGCTGCGTTTATCCAATCAATGACACTGACACCATAAATATTCAAATAAGAATTTTAACCCAGGGTTTAGGAATGTCCAATGTGAAACGTCAGCTTATGAATACCAAGGATTATTTGTTAACCCTGGGTAAATTATGAGAAGGTGAAACGTGAAGCAAGATAACTCAGGGTTTAGAATGACCCAGGGTTAACTATTTCAAGTGTGAAAAGTCCAAGTGAATGGATTAACCAGAGTCGTTAAGAGGAATCATAACTGAAGTCATAAAATTCTTTACGAATATTGTGACGTTTCCATTTCAAATAACAATTCCCATAGGTGTGCTGTGTTGTATTTTTTATTTTTTTTTGCAAATGTGTCCTATAAAAAGTAGTGAGAGTTTTTCACACCAAGATATAACAGTAGCTTCTACTTCACTGTGACCCATGTGGGTGCTGGTCCTCCACATCCTCTCTCTGACTCTGGGCCGGCTTAATCAAACATGTGATTCTATTCATAGAATGTAAACAGTGCTGTGGTGGCTTAGGTTTGTGGAGATCAGAGCAATGGCCGCTGAATAGAGAGGTTCAACGCTCTGGCATCTGCACAAACACAGATGGGTAACCTTCACGATCGAAGATCACGGATCCAGGTCAGAGCACATCTGGTGCCCTACTACCACTCGAGAATAACAGGGTTGTGAAATGATGGAAAAGGCTTCCTTTGTCCCAGATATGGAAGTGGTAGGATCTTGATGTAGGAGGGAGGGGCACACACCAGTGGAAATGTGTCTGTGTTTCACAACATTCTGTAGTCACAAATAATATGTGAAAAAATTAAATTTTTTGGGAGACAAAAATCCTTACTGACTGCCAACTTTTTAACAGTAATATTCAATTCAATTCAAGTATGCTTTATTGGCATGACAAAAACTATACATTTGTATTGCCAAAGCAATTGCAGCTGGGCTGCTAACAAATAGTGCATATATGTATTAACAGAAAAAAAGAAAGTAATAAGAATAATAGTAATAAGAATAATATATAAAAGTATTAAGCATGTAGTGCAAACTGAATTACTAATGTATCTAAGTATATAAACTAGAAAAGAAAAAAAAAAAGAAAAAAAGATGATGGATTAGACAGATTTACAGAAGCAAAATGTACATCTAAGCAATATAACAGAGTTATACGATTTAATATAATCGACATGTGCTGGAAACATCAGATCAGGGCAGATTGAGTGTTTTCTCTTCTATGGTGACAGACAGACACATATTGCGCAGCAAACACACAGCAGTTCTTGCGTTCTCCAAACAGATATGGCAGTTTCTCCTGGTTTGAAAGAGTTTTAAATGTCGGATGGATCTGCTGTATTTTATCATAGAACACTGTCCGTATATTCGTGTATTTGGAGCATTCTGTTAGGAAGTGCAGTTCTGTTTCCATCTGATTCATATATTGTATATGTATATCATTATGCTATAGAGGATGTTTTGTTTTATACATTTTTGCAATATTACTTGAAACTGTCTTTACTAACTGATAAAAGACTATTTATTAGGTGCACTGAAAGGAATAATATCAATATACATCATCTGTGCACGAGGTAGGGCCTTAAAAACATCAGCCAATCGTTAACACGATCATCGCGTAAACGATTGGCCCTCTGGCTTGTCAATCACTGTCATTACGTTCCTTGTGAGAGACGTGCGCGCTCCAGTAACTTTCCACAGGCGCCGCATGCAAAGTTTTTGTCAGGAGTAACAACTGCAGATTATGAGTTACCTGCGGTGAGTCCGACATAATGAATCCACTAACACGACACAGCGAATGCCGGAGGTAAACAAACACTCTTGTTCCAATACTCGTGCACGAGTTTTGGGAGGCGTTCCCTTGAAATGAGCTGGGAAGGAGGGGGATTTTGTTCTTACGCATGCGCTCATTTCAAAAACTCACTAACAGTCTTTGGTTTCTCAGTCGTCGAAAACATCCTCTATAACACCTTTAAGTAAAATGCATGCATTTGGATAAATTATAGCAACCATCAATGTGAAATGAAAAATGTGATGTCTTTTTTATAGGAAGCTTATGACTAGCTTATTTCCCTGAACAATCTTCAGCCAGAATTGGGGTCAACACCTCAGTTTCACTACAACGACAGTTTCTTTTTGTAATATTATTTATTTACTGCCTGCAGATGGGACTGACACCAAAAAGACCAATCACAACTGCGGTGATACTCTGTAAAGACTTGTTCTAATGCTCTTAGCGGAAGTACCGCTAACGCTTTCTCTCCCTGCAACCCCAAAGCACGTCCATTATTGATGTGCATTTGCTCTGGGTGAGAACAAAAATGGGATAAAAATTCAGCACAAAATCTTATGAAACATTAAGCGCAGATTATGGAGAAACAGGCTAAATAAAAAAAGAGCTGCCGAGAGTTGGTTACAGTTATTGCCTTGGTGTTGCTGACACGGACTACTGACCCCATGTCTTCACCTCCAGTACATTCAATGAGGAGAAGTGGGTGAGAATTCAAAAGTGTGCTTATGCTGCTGTGTCCAATGTTGAAGTGACTCCTCACAGGAAGGCACAGTAAAACAGAGGTATGAGAACAAACTGTCCCTTTGGGGCTAACTGAAGAGCATCAGAAGCTTTTAGCCATCGTTCAGCATCAGGGCTCCATTTTACATGTCATGCAATCGATTCTCAAACATTAAAGATTACTGTGAGTTTCTCTGATGTTTCTAGCCTGTGATATTTTCTGTTATATTCTTTAATACTTCCTCTATTTCATGCATTTTCGAGAACAAGATGCATTGAATCTCTAAACATTAGTAGGTCCGGTTCAGCATTGCGATGAAGGTCCCGGCTGACATGCATTAAGAATTTGATCAATAGGAGTGTAAACACGCAAAAGCTGCGGCAAATCCTTTCGTTATGCCGCACCATAAACACAATTTCACTTGCAAAGATTCATTTTCAATCTCCTTTCATTTTCAGTTTGCTGACAAAGGGCACAGAACGTGTGACACAAAATGTGCGAGAAACTGACTACCAAACTAATGGCGTACCTTTCCGCTTAAAATTCCCATAAATATGCTAATTTCCCATAGCCTGGATGAAATGCAGCCTGTGCCACACATAAATGGCAATCTGATGGGTTGCTGCGTTGAGTCTAAAATGTAATCTGTATTCCCATCTGACAATAATGAACACCAGAATCTGCTACAGTATCAAGGGTATCACTGATCCTATCCAAATACTTTTATGACATTTAAAACAAGTGCCTCCACATTTTACAAGTCACCATACCTAGAACTAATTGATTGTGATGTTTGATGTCACTAGCAAAAGAGTACTGTTTTTTTTTTTTTTTGTACCATGATAAATGTTATTTTCTGCCCAAAATCGTGTTGGAGGATTATATGTTTGTTCGGAGCATTTGACTGCAGATTGTTTTGTAAACTAAGCACAGTGTAATGGAGAGTTTGCAAAGAATTTTTCGCAAATAGTTCGGAAAACTTTTGTTACAGATACATCGCAAACCATAAATACATTTCAGAATGTGCTAACTATAAAGGACGGTTTTATATATATTTGTATATAGATATTTAGTTTTCAAAACACTCACATGCAAAAACAAGGGGGTGTTGTTTCCTATGCAATGACTTTAGCCAATCATAATAGTGGTTGTTTACTAAAAAATGGTTTAATTAACTAAATTGTTTAAATAACAAAAAAATTTTTTTAAACAATTCTATTGAAAATGTAAATTTCATACCTGCTCTTTCCCTGAGTCTATAATGGATAATCCACTGAGGCCTTAATTAGAGTACAGCTAAAGCGATCAAGAGAATCCATCTTTTAAACCCTGGATCATCGCCAAGAAAGACAAGAAAAGCAGAGTTTTTAATATGAGGAATATTACTGAAGAAAGATTTGGGATCGGTGTCTCCCTCAATTTCATCATTAAATCACAGAGGGCAGCGGTGAACATGAACCCACTGTTTTCAGATATCTCCTCTGAGTAAGAGGACATGAGAAAATTAATAGCTTGAATCAATATTTGGGCGTTTCTTTAACTAAAGGCACTTGTGGCCCTGTGGACCCTGTGAAAATAATCATTATATTAAAATGCAATTTACACACTCTCACTAATTTAATTTGCCCACTAAAATGTCCAACATGAGAATTCTGCCACAGCCACATCTCAAATAATGTATTTTCTATTGTCGTAGAAATGATGGTTATGGATATGACATTTCAAAAAATTTTGTAATAAAATGACTGACTCCTTTGTCTGGCTAAGAGTAATTTCACAGTATTTTAAATAGCTTACACACAATAAATAATATTTTCACACTTTTTGCATAATTTGACCAAACTACAGCTTGATTAAAAATGATGCACAATTACAATATTCTGCTCAAGTGATATTTACCTTTTTTCTTTATCTTTTACAAATCTCACACGTCACAAACTTCTTACACATGCTCTATACTGTTTCCTCAGTAAAACAAGTTTCCAAGACTGGGAGCTTAAAATTGAAAAAAAGAAAGAAAGAAAGAAAGAAAAAAATGTTTTTAATGACAACCAACTAACCTCTGGAACATAAATGCTGCAAGTTAAACAAACACCCAGAGAATGCAGTTCTGGATCTTGCACTAATGCCTTATGTCTATATATCTTTTATCCATATTATCCGTGTGTTACAATGTGCGAGGGGACTCTCGGTGCCCCCGTGGGTGCTGTGTGATCAGCCAACAATCCGGGACCTCAGATAACCTGTGCAATCACTCGGGTCAATGTCCACACACACTCCCCCATTGAAGCATCCACATGAAAACACTCTCTGCACAAGTGCAGCTCCTTATTAATAAATAAACGGCTGTTTGTGAGGTGTTACAAGGTTGTTAACCCATGCAGAAAGAGGGCAGATAGCGAGGAAATAAAGAGTGCAAGGGAAGTGCAAGACAGACGTGCTGGAGATGTTGGCGTGTTTCCAAAGCCCCCCAGAGATTCAGTACCCCTCCTGTACTCGGCTGTAGGAGATGCTATTTATAAGCTGCTGTAATGTTTGGTATTTCCTCTGGGGATGGGGTAGGGAGAAGGCATTGTTTTCCTTGGCTGACTTTGATTGTTTTGCTGATTTTTTTTGTTGAAATGTCAAAGCCTTGCTGTTCCGTTTATGCATTTCCATTTGTGTTGAGTTGAGAAGGCTATTCCCCCCACCCACCGCCCTCACAGTCATGCTGTTTATGTTTTCTCCCATAGACTCAGGCTTTGCTGCGTACAGTAGCAAAACGGTATAAACCCTTACATTTTATGTTCATTCAACACCCTGTAGGCCTCACATTTAACACTGTGGATTCACCATGGACTAAACACTGGCGATCAAATTGAGATCAAATGCCAGATCCTGTGTAGTTCTTCGCAAGGATATTGGCTTCATGAAGCAACTTAATTAATGCAAAACTTAAAAGGTGCATGCCATATTATGGAAAACATGATTTTCTTTGCTATTTTGAGTTTAAAGTGCACTACTGTTCAAAAGTGTGGGGTCACTAAGATTTTAAATGTTTTTGAAAGAGGTCTCTTCAGCTCACCAAGGCATTTATTTGATCAAAAATACAGTAATATTGTGGAATATTACAATATTAAGTAAAATGTTCTATTTTAATGTGTTTTAAAATGTAATTTATTCCTGTGATGGCAAAGCTGCATTTTCAGCATCATTACTCCAGTCTTCAGTGTCACATGATCCTTCAGAAATCATTCTAATATGCTGATTTGCTGCTCAAGAAACATTTCTTATTATTACTAATGTTGAAAACAGTTGTGCTGCTTAATATTTTTCTGGAAACCATGTTTTCTTGAAACGTTTTTCCAGGATTCTTTGATAACTGTCACTTTTGTTTGTAATTTGACAAATTAAATTTGTCCTCGCTGAATAAACTTATAACTCCTAAAAAGCCAATCAAAATGTAATTTACATATGGAAATCTTAAAGGTATAGTAGCAAAAACACCACACTTAATTCTGCCAAATAATTCTGCCGTTTTTGATACAAGAAACCGTGACTAACATTATCAGCAGACTTTAAGGGGAAAAATGTAATGCTATAAAAGTGTGAAAAATATTACTTATTTTACACAAAAGTTCCTGTATTAGTGATGCTTTCCCACCTAAAACACAGTTTCAGTTTTCAGGACAGTTCAATTTCTATGTTTATTCTATACTCAATGAGATAATCAGCCATCAAACAGGCAGCTTGGGAAAAATATGCTTCAATACAATGAGCTATAGATAGCATTCCTCAGCTAGAAACACAAACATATGGCTCGTTTGTATTCATAATACATGGATTATGCGTCGCATAAATTGCAGGGAGCTTTTCAGTCATGCACTGTAATCCTGCTCTGCCTTAAGTTGGGCTGTTACTGAGCTGACGGAGAGCGTAGGAGTCCCCGTTCACTCCACTCACACGATGGCAAAGTGAGTAAGTGCGAGTGAGCCAGCCCTTCATCCCTTCTCTTCCTCCTACCTGCTCTCCGAGCCTCTGCCTGTATTCCTAACAAAGGGCCATAAATCCATGGAGCTCAGCTTAAATGTGCAGAGCTCCTTTTGCTGTGAGTCCTAACGTAAACACGCAAAAGGTGAGAAGAAGTTATGCACGTGACTTTATGTTTGTGGTTTTATATGGTCATAAATGAGTCAAGAACAGATGATGTGTATGCTGAAATATGGATTGCTGACGCTACTAAAGTCACTGGCAGTGCATGTCGCAGCCTGTACAGCATTTGGGTGTAATTACTAATTCAAAGTCAATATGAAATCAAAATGAAATGTATTTACTTTCTTAATAACTGTCTCTGGTCTTTCCTAAATATCTCATGATTCATAAGCATACATTATTATGAAGGCAAAAAAAGGATGTTTTTATAAAAAAAAAAGTATTTTTAACCTCACGTTGTCATATAAACATGCAGTTAGATGTTAATTCTGACAGATTCAACAAATACTTGCAAGAAATTACTTGAGTTTGTGAATATTTTCACTGATTCGTTTAATGAACCAGCTCGAAAAATCTATAGTTTGTGAACCAGTCTACACAGTGTTTGATTTTGCATGCAGTCAAAGAAAACAACTCTACAAAAGATGTGTTGTCTATTTATTTTCTTTGTACTGTTTCACGGTAGAACCTTTTTATCACATCAGCTCAGACTACAAACTCGCAGCTTGCAAACACTGCATATATTCTTACAGGATCAAGGTAATACTGTAAGTGTCTGTGACAACGCTCATATTTATACAGTGTAAAAGGTGCACTTGTGTGTCTTCTAGAGTTGAAATTCACACTGTGTGTGTCTATAATCATAACGTTAAGCCACACTCCACCCTGTCTGTGCTTTACCAGCCCTGGAGGACAAGGTTCTGGGGTGAGGGTGGATGACGCCACTACCTGACCACTGTGCCAGGTGAGATCACGGATTGCACGCAGACACACGCATAGATGCAGCTGGCTCATAACAGCCACAGCGAGAGCCTTCCTTAGCTGTCGCAGGAAACTCCTGACCTCTCGCCTGCCTCCACCTCCACAGCAGCACAGCCAATTAGTCCCATATGCTCACCTCTGCCTCCACCAGCAAAGAAACGGAGCAGCTGCGGGCCTTGACGTGCTATAGGGCTGGGTGGTATGACCACATTGTGTCGACAATATTCTAGATTGCGCCATATTGTTTATATTGCGGTATGTAAATATGCCAGTGTAGCACAGTACTACTTAAAGGGGACCTATTATGCCCCTTTTCACAAGATGTAATATAAGTCTCTGGTGTTCCCGGAATGTGAAGTTTCAGCTCAAAATACTCCACAGATCATTTATTATAACTTGTCAAATTTGCCTTTATTTGGGTGTGAGCAAAAACACACCATTTTTGTGTGTGCCCCTTTAAATGTAAATGAGCTGCTGCTCCCGGGCACTTTCCAGAAGAGGGCGGAGCTTTAACAGCTCACGCTTCAGTTGCTCAACAACAACAAAGCTGGAGAATCCCACGCAGCCAAAATGATGATTGTCAGTAACGGTGTTCAGCCTTACACTGTTCAAACCGGAGTCGAACACTGATGGAGAGACTCAGGAAGAAGTTACAACTTTTAAAATGCAACTGAGCGTTAATCTTTTGTTCAAATCCAGTGTTGACTTGACACTCGTTTGTTAAGCAGTCAGGCGTAAAATAAAGGCATGGCAACAACACTCTACTACAACAACTCTTCCTCTATGCTTAACTTTGCAGATGTTGTTTATGCTCAAACAGCAACATTACGCACTAACTAAAGTTAAAAAAGTGAAATCATAATCAACCACCCCTTTAAAGTTATTGACACATTAGAGTGATAAAGAAACATCTATGAATGAAAAAATGTCTTGGATGTGTAAATTGGCAAGACAAAACGTGGTGAACTTTCACCATTGGTTATATGATGGCTGGCTATGATGGTTACATTTTGCAATTAATCTGCAAATCACATGGGTGCCAAACCGCATGACCTGGTCTGTACGCATCACGGATCCACCATGATCCATTACACCCCAACACACAATTGTCAAAATGCTTATTGAGTGGAACATTCACATAAACAGTCAGTTATGTCTGAAGTGAATGTAAAAGTTGGGACTTGGGAGAAAATCGGATGTGTATATTAGATCTGTGCGTTTGCTCTTAAAGTGACAGCAGCCTAATAAATCTGCTGCTGACTGTGCCATTAATGTTAATCAAACTACAAAAGACAAAGAGAAAATCACCCACTGGTCTTGACCAGATAACTTTTGTAGCTTGTACTTTTGTAACTTTTTATACTGATAAGAATCAGTGTGTATTTAATACATACATTGAAGTCTATGCAGTGTTTGATTATTCAATTTCTGTATAATATCTGGGTATCAAACAACTGAAGATTTAATCGTTTACGCATCAAAGCATCAAATTCGTAATCTGACAATATAAATGATGACTAGCCTCGAAGGGCCAAGATTAAAAGCATTTCAGATGTTTCCCTCAAAATCTGCACTGAAAATGTAAAAAAGTCCACAGATTCTTCCTGTCACTACTAATTATAACAGCTTTTCGAATGGTCTAAACTTCCCAGAGCACTTACAATCCCATAATTTGAAATGGATGTGCTAGTGGTTTGGGTCTCTGTGGAGGCTTCTCTGGCACCGAACACACCAGAGCCCATTTCCTGCTGAGCTGCTGTTTTGCTGGAGGAAGTGGCAAAGCTGCAGTGGAACAGCCTGTACATGAGCACCCACCCTCAGGGTCAGCGGTCCTGTGAGAGTCAACTGTCGATCTCACTTCCTGCATCTCACAGCTCAGCACTCTCTTTGGGAACAGCAGGATGGAGATTAACATAGGCAGAAAATCCAATTAAGCCTCATTATTTTTATTTTATTTTTTTTCAGAAATGTGACAAACACAAACTGTAAGTTAGAAGCGGTGCACGAGTAGCCACAGGACTGGAAGAAGAGTGAAGCAGACTGAAGCATCCGATGTGGTTCAGAGGTGCAAGCAACGCATCTCGTGTTTTTACGGGAAGATTTGATCTAAGACTTGGTTCAGTTTATCATGTCTCCAACTGGAACTAACGGAAGTAGTTTAGTTATGCTAGAAGATGAATATTAAATATCCTAAAAAATGCAAAAATATGGTCCAACAACTAATAGAATATTTGCTCTTGTCATGACAATCAGCATGCATCTTTTTTTCTGTTTTCTGTGCATGAGAATCAACAATCAACTTTCAAGCGTGTGATGCAATGTTTCTCTTGATTATGATTACTCTGTGTATAATATGCCCCTCTGTGCATTAGAAGCAAAAAAAACAAACCAAAAAAAACAAACAACAACATTTTTTTTTTTAAATCACACACACACACACACACACAGGTTTGTTTTGCTATCTTAGTGGGGACTCTCCATGGGCGTAATGGTTTTTATACTGTACAAACTGTATTTTCTATCCCCCTACACTACCCCTATCCCTAAACCTAACCATCACAGGAAACATTCTGCATTTTTACATTTTCAAAAAAACATCATTTAGTATGTTTATTAATCCATTTCCCTCGTGGGGACCGCTGGCTGGTCCCCACGATGTAGGTGATCTCAGGTTTGTATTACATCGTGGGGACATTTGGTCCCCACGATGTAATATAAACAAGAACACACACACAAGAATATACACTACTGTTCAAAATTTGGGGTTGTTTTTAAACAGTCTCTTACGCTCACCAAGGCTGTATTTCTTTGATTAAAAATGCAGTAAAACAATAATATTGTGAAATATTATTACAATTTAAAATTACGATTACTTTTTCTTTTTTAATATATTTTAAAATGTACTTTATTCCTGTGATGGCAAAGCTAAATTTTCAGAATCATTACTCACGTCTTCAGTGTCACATGATCCTTGAGAAATCGTTCTATCATGCCGATTTGCTGCTCAAGAAACATTACTTATTATTGTAATCTTATCATACGATTCTTCTCATTATTACCATTTTAAAAGAACATCATTTATTTTGAAATAGAAATCTTTTGTGACATTGTAAATGTCTTTTGATCAATTAAATGTGTCTTTGCTAAATAAAAGTTTTAAATTATTTCAAAAAATAAAATAAGATTAATGAAAAGCTTACTGAACCCAAACCTTTGAACAGTAGTGTACTGTTATAGTGGTGGTGCATATAAATAAAACTGATAATTTTACATTAAATATAAATATACATATATTCTAAATATGTCCATTTAGAGCAAAACAATGTGGGAAACATTCCTTGATTAACTGGATTTTTACTTCTTGTATAAAACATTTTGAAGCTTCTAATTTTCAACCAAATTTTCAAGCCATTTCAGAGCAAATGCATGAACAAAATATATCATCAGAAGGCATTTGCCCACTTCTATTTGTGAAATATCTGAGACAAGAGCTAGACTGTCCAAAAACCAGCTTGTTTTGCAAATTTTGCTCNTTAGAGCAAAACAATGTGGGAAACATTCCTTGATTAACTGGATTTTTACTTCTTGTATAAAACATTTTGAAGCTTCAGAGCAAATGCATGAACAAAATATATCATCAGAAGGCATTTGCCCACTTCTATTTGTGAAATATCTGAGACAAGAGCTAGACTGTCCAAAAACCAGCTTGTTTTGCAAATTTTGCTCAAATTAATCAGCAGATTATTGTGTTGATCCTCGTTCATAATATATGACATTGTCTTAATGCTGGGTGTGCTTGAGTTGACTATGAATTACAAACAAACCACGGATCATGACCAGAACCGCCTTGATACCTGTGTGTCTCATGAATACACACACAGTATGGCACTGAGGAATAACCAAGGAGTTGAACAGGATCATCACGCCCTGAATAAAACATGTGAATGGGAGCATGTGATCAATATGCAACACCTTCATTAGATACACAACGACCTTAAACCACAAAGCGCTAAGATTTACACCTCCCCTCCGTGAGCAGCAAGAGCGACCCGATCAGTGCAACGTCTGCTAGGGACTGTGCAAAATGTACCCTTCACGCTTCTCTCAGAGCCAGTCCAATCCAGACGAAGTCCCCAGCGGGCCCCTCTAGAGGCTCTCAACAGAGCATTATGTGAGCTGAATTTGAGGCCATATGATGTAGCTTCAGTGTTTCCTACTACTGCTGCTGATAATTCCCCCTAATATTTCAATTCAATTTTCAATTTCGCTTTTATTGCTAATATTTCTTCCAAAAATTGTCTTGCATCCCACAGCGTTCACTGGCTCACATCAATACACTTCAGTACCACATCAATACAATACATTAAATACAAAAAACTCCCACGCGATCTTATTCCTAAATGACTGTGATTCAGCTATGTCTATTAAACCTTTGACAAGTAAGATCACATCAAGATTTGCATTGGCGCTGCTGCTGAGCCAGAGAGAGCAGTTGTTATGTGTAGGTATGAAACAGCTTCACAAACAGTCTTTTCAACCACACAGTATCATTATTTCTGTTACAAATATTCAAATTATCACAGAAGTACTTGGATAAAAGTTTATAGTTTGGATATAAACACTGATGTCTATGGTAGTGCTCAAAATAGAGTAAATCACCTTTTGAAAGTAACTTGACGCTTCAAATAACGATTGTATCGATTACATCATTATGCCAGTAGGTGGCAACAAGTGACTGTCAAAAAAATGTATGTGCCATTGAATCATTCATTCAAAAGATTCATTCAAATAATGCTGATTCATCCAGTAATGAAACAAGTGAAGTCACTGAATCATTCATTCAAACCGATTTTAATAATTGAAAATAATTCAAATTAAAAAAATTGAAATAGACTGCACCAATTAACATTTTGTCAGAACCTCTAGTAAATTACATGCTATTTTGTTTGATTGTCTATTCAGAATCGTAAGAGAATCGCGATCTCGGTTTGAAACAAAAAAATAATCGATTTAATAATCTCACTTTATCCTGAATCGTAAAGCTGTAGAATACATAAATACTAGGGCTATCGATTTAACACGTTGGTTATGGAAAAAATGACAATGACAAACTGAAAAATGACGAGCTGCAATAAACGATCTGTAAATATACCTAAATACCAATTCAGATGCAGCTTCCATTAAAAAAAAAAAACATGGCCGTATAACCTAAACGTTTATGCGTAACAAATTCTATGTTATATCAAATGTTATTTTATATGTTATATCATAAGCAATTTTTTTGTAATGTCTATGATGCTTTTCTCATTTAACACAATAGTGACTTTAAATTATCTTTTGCAGGTAATTTCTCAGCCAAATTTGATGTGCGATTAATTAATCGGCACATCATGCAATTAATAA
>RJVU01035834.1:703139-729114 GCA_003731715.1 Anabarilius grahami
TTCAGCTATACAATTTACATTGTAAATTCCCCAACTTTAAAGGGTTAGTTCACCCAAAAATTAACACAATTTATGGATTAAGATCCATAATTAAGATATTTTTGATGAAATCTGATGGCTCAGTGAGGCCTGCATTGCCAGCAAGAAAATTAACACTTTCAATGCCCAGAAAGCTACTAAAGACATATTTAAAACAGTTCATGTGACTACAGTGGTTCAACCTTAATGTTATGAAGCGACGAGAATACTTATTGTGCGCCCAAAACACAAAATAACAACTTTAATCAACAATATCTAGTGATTGGCAATTTCAAAACACTACTTAATGAATCTTCGAAGCTTTACGAAGCTTTTGCGAATCGTCTGTACCTGTTTTCAAAGTGGTTCGGAGCGCGTATCAAACTGCCAAAGTCACGCCCCCCCCCAGTGGTGAACCATTGAAATTTCAAAACACTTATGATGTAACAAAGCCTCGTTTACTGAAATCACGTGACTTTAGCAGTTTGATACGTGCTCCGAACCACTGATTCGAGACAAAAAATTCGTAAAGCTTCGAAGCTTCATGAAGCAGTGTTTTGAAATCGCCCATCACTAGATATTGTTGAATAAAGTTATTTAGTTTTTTTGGCGCACAAAAAGTATTTTCGTCACTTCATAACATTAAGGTTGAACCACTGTAGTCACATGAACTGTTTTAAATATGTCTTTAGTAGCTTTCTGGGCATCTGGAAGTGTTAATTATCTTGCTGTCAATGCAGGCCTCACTGAACCATCGGATTCTATGAAAAATATCTTAATTTGTGTTCCGAAGATGAACGAAGATCTTACAAGTGTGGTGAATAATTAATGACAGAATTTTCATTTACTCATTTTTGGGTGAACTAACCATTTAAATGAATAATATAACTATTATATTTAAAACATATGCGACAACTTGCTCCTGACTTGCCCCCCAACCTATAACAAAAACATCATTATACTATACAACAAGTTCTGGTTAGTTCTTGTTCTCAAATCTGACTGGCCGTGATCCTCTGTATGACACGACAAACTACCTGATTAAACTTTAAAAATCTATAAAATGCCAAAACAAATTACTTCAATGCATCACAAGAATGGATTAAATACACAACCAGCAGTTGGAGTTTTATTAGCCAATATCCTGATATTCAGTTAAGCAATGTGAACCTAATTTCCCTTTTTTTTCTGGGAAAAACCTTGCAAATTGCATTAGACACATGCTATTAGCTGTTAAAGTATGAGCACACCCCCCGTCGAGAGCATCCCACTGAGATAAGGCCATGCTGTCCTACCACTTGGCTCTCAACTCATGTCTGGATTTTTATGTGCGGCCACTCAAAACAACAAAAAAATTCAAAACAAACAATTGATAATTGCTTCCTGGGTTGTTAAGTCCAAAAATATAGCGCACATACAGTCTCACAGCACTGCTGACAAAACAATTTACACTTGCTCTTACAACAGAGTTCACCAATCAAGGGCACTCGCTTCTAACTGCCAAGTATGATTGACCCTGCAGCGGAAGTTCACTGAGAGCCATAGGTGGAGCGTAACCACGGTCAAGGCAAACAAGACTTTTGAATACTGTATATAGTGATTTCATTTAATGATATTATTTGAAAATAAAAGCTGTAGCTTAATAAATAAATGTGGCATAATCCATACTGAGCCATTTCCCATTGATTTCCTCTTTGCTGCTGCTGAAAAAGGCTTTATGCCAGGGGTGCCCAATCCTGTACCTTCCTGCAAAGTTCAGCTCCAACCCTAATCAAATACACCTGAACCAGCTAATGAAGATCTTCAGGAACACTTGATAATTACAGGCAGGTGTGCTGGAGCAGGATTGGAACTGAACTTTGTAGGAAGGCAGCTCTTTATGAATAGGATTTGGCACCCTTGTTTAAGGCTTTAACTATTTTTTTCTGAAACTGGCAGGTGACGGCAGACGGTCTGGACTCCGCAACAGCTTTCATTGGCCAAGGACCGCCCAAGACGACGTCTGACGGACATGTAAAGCAGCCAGTAACAGTTTTAGTTCAGCATTAGGGGCATGAAAATGTAAAGTAGATGTCCCCACAATAACAGAACTGCATGCAATTCATTCAAGAACGTTGTGCAAGTTTACTGCAACAATGGCGGAACAATGGGGCTGTGAACTGGAAAATCCAGCATTTAGTTCCTGATAATCCTGATAAGCGCTCATTGTCACAGTTGTAAACACAACGGCTTCTTCCATGAGGAGGTTTTGTTTCCAGGCAGACCATTAAAGAACGCAACATATACATCTTCTGGAAATCTTGGAGAATTCAAGCAATCAGATGATGACTTTGAAACTCCTGAAGTGTTTTCCATTTTGCGTGCCATATGCATTAGACGTTCAATCAAACAGTCCGTGGGCTTGACGTCTGAGGCTGAAAATAAATGGTTAGTTCACCCAAAATTTAAATTTCTGTCATTAATTACTCCCCCTCTTGTCGTTCCAAACCCGTAAGAACTTTGTTCATCTTCGGAACACAAATTAATATATTTTTTTGATGAAATCCAAGAGGTTTTTTTATTCCCCATAGAAAGCAACACAATTACCGTCATTCTAGGTCCAGAAAGGTAGTGAAATGGTCCATGCGACTACAGTGGTTCAACCTTAATGTTATGAAGCGACGAGAATACATTTTGTGTGCAAAAACAAAACAAAAATAATGACTTTATTCAACAATTTCTTCTTTTCAGTGTCATTCTCCTACGCTGTTTACTCCTACACTGTATACTGAGCTGGCTTTCTGACGTAGAACCTGGAAACGCTGAACGTAAACAGCGTAGGAGAATGACACCGAAGAGAAGATATTGTTGAATAAAGTCATTATTTTTGTTTTGTTTTTGCATACAAAAAGTATTCTCGTCGCTTCATAACATTAAGGTTGAATCACTGCATAGTCACATGGACTATTTTAACGACGTCTTTACTACTTTTCTGGACATTGAATGACGGTAATTACATTGCCTTCTATGGGGGATAAAAAACCTCTTAGATTTCATCAAAAATATCTTAATTTGTGTTCTGAAGATGAGCGAAGGTCTTGCGGCTTTAAAACAACATGAGGGGGAGTAATTCATGACAGAAATTTCATTTTTGGGTGAACTAACCCTTTAAAGTTTGGCTGACTAGCATGCAGTCGGCACACTTTTATCCCCTGCTGGTAAATGCAGCAAATAAAGCTTTTTTTAATTTTTAAAAAAGCAGTAGCAGTAGGGTTAGGTTATAACTAGCTGTACATAAAAACAATAGAAGTATATGCAATGTACTTATTTAGAGTGTGTATGTGTGTGGAAAAAAACACAAAACTTTATTTTTATACCTTTATATCAAAGGCAATTTTTGGACTTAATGAACTTAAAATTTCTCTTTTAGCATATTACATGCATACTCCATGAAAACATAAACAAGTGATATAGCATCACAAAATGAGGTAGTACAGTTTGTTCTTGCCACCTAAAATGAATGTTTTCCTAAAGCAGACCCAGCCAATATGCAAACTGACTGTGGTTTAGTCAACAGAGAGGCCCAGTGAGGTCTGATACAAAATGCTTGTGGTCATGTAGATGAAGAAAGACAACACTGTGTTTCCCGAACGCCTGCTGCCACATGACACACCTATCACAAGAGGAAATCTGTCAGACTTGTAAAGCTTATTCCACTCTAAGGGGAGATGATACGTCCGAAGACATTACAGCAACATAAAAAGCAGTATCTGTGGTCATCTGACGAAACACAAAGACACTTTCCGCAAGAGCTTCCTCGAGAGGCTTTCAAGTCCAAACCCTCAGTGGTCTGGATGGGGGGAAAATTATTATAATGTGGAGAATAAATCAATTTGTATTTTGCTGGAGTGTGGTAATTTAAGAGAGGATGCGGTCTCAAAGACTGGCTTTTTCATTTCATGATGAATTCATTCATTCTACTTAAAGAGTCTAGTGCTGCCTGCATGCCGTGAACGCTTCTGAGATATTCCTGCCCTTCATTTCTTTGAATTTTATTTCAGAGGGTGAAATATTACAAGCCGCTGATCAACGGTTTGAGAAGCCTGGGTGAAAGAATGAGGGTAAAACTCTAGCTGACAGGAAGCACAATGACATGAAGGCAGCTTACATAACAGATCATCATCAACACATCAGCGTGAAGATCCAGGGGAAATGCATCACCGCCCCTTTTTTACTCAGTCTGTTGACTATCTGAGGTGGGCGACACGCTGCGTGACAAGCTGCCTCCACACGCCCTCGTGCGTCGGAAACACAGGTGATGGATCAGATTGCCTTTCAAGTTAGATATGTTAATGAACCTTTCAAACACGGATGGATGCTCCAAAATATTTAAACTGGAGGTAGGGTTAGGTGACAATGAGCCAAAAGAAAGAAACAACCACAAAAGAAACAATAAGCAAAAAACGTTTGATTGCAGCAGAAATAGCAAGTGGTTGAAGTTCACAGGAAGCCGTGGAGCTAAAGACAGATGGGCTGCACAGTTCTGGTTGGTTTATAAACCTCCACTGACTTTCATCTGAGTTTGGGCTGAACCACAACATGTGCACAAAACCACTAACAGAACTTTCCCACTGTTCTCAAAGCGCGTCTGTTCCTGTTTGGAATAGTTTGACCATGTCTCTGATCAGCGCTGTGTAGCTATACACAAGTTGGTTTCTTGAACAACTGATGGGTGCTGCCATGATCACCCCCTATTTCCGTTTGCCAGTTCTCTGTTTCTGTTCATTGTACAAGCTACACAACACTGGAGCCATTTGAAAGCTCACACAGGTTCAGTGTGCAAAATTAAAATGTAATGTAGTTTAGTTTAGTTTATTAGTTTATTCGGTCATCCATCCAAAGAAAAAAACAAAACAAAACAAAACAAAACCAAAAACAAAGCATTTTAAATTAAATTATTTAATCCTTCAACATTTCAAAAAACAAGGACAAAGACCGAAAGGGTCTAGGCTGAAGTCTGAACTTATTTTGCCTAGCCCTCTTACCATAGAACAATATATCAAGGAGAAAACAAAGTCATACATACTATACTTTACATTACCAAAAACAGAAGTTAAAGCAGAATTAAATAAGGTTAATCATCTTCCAATTAGTTCACACCTTTGTAATAATNTTGTAATAATAATAATCCTTTTAATGAATCATTAATTAATTAATTAATTAATTAATTAATTAACTTATTTTATAATTCTAATCCCTTATATTTTTCAATGACACTAGATTTTTACATTTTTTTAAATAATTTTAGTGTATAACACCCTTTTAATTTCTCATCTAAACTATTCCACAAATTTGAAGTTATGTAGAAGTTAAACTCCCTTTTTCAAGATACTGAAGATTTTGTAAAATCCAAATAAGCTTTACTAATCGTTATTGGAAAGAGTCTAAACAATGTTATTAAAGCTTATTCAATGAACCATAAACACCACATGCACCTGTGGAACAGTCCTTAAAGGGTTAGTTCACCCAAAAATGATATTTCTGTCATTAATTACTCATCCTCATCCCAAACCCATAAGACCTTCGTTCATCTTCGGAACACAAATTAAGATATTTTTGGATGAAATCCGAGGGTTTCTGAACCACACATTGGCAGCAAAGTCATTGCACCTTTTGAGGAGCAGAAAGCTACTAAAGACTAGAGGTCGATAGTGGATTTTACCGATACCGATAACTAGGTTGGGCCGTACTTGCCGATAACCAAATAATCAACCGATAATGTTGTGCAAATGTGCAAAATGAAATAAATATATAAATATGAATATATTAAAGTGTTATAAAGTGTTACCATTTCATATAAATCCAAACAGTCATGCTTAAAGATGGCCATCTTTAAATATATACGCAAAGGCCAGAGCATTAAAATGACCAGACTGTCCTCCAAAAAAAAACGACCCTATAGATCATTTCTCCTACTTCCATTTACCAAAACTAATTTTTATTAATGACTATACCCAACAATGACATTACCGACTATAATGGCAGCAGACCCTTCCTCAGCACTCTAATGCTGTGTAATGACAGCGCACCCTTCTCAAGCGCTCCGGCAATGGACGCAATCCGGAAAAACTATCGGTATGGATTTTTGCCGATAACTGATTGTTCCGCCAATCACCTATCGGTGACGATTAATCGGCAAAACCGATGAATCGGTCGACCTCTACTAAAGACCTATTTAAAACAGTTCATGTGACTACAGTGGTTCAACCTTAATGTTATGAAGCAACGAGAATACTTTTTGTGCGCAAAAACAAAACAAAATAATGACTTTATTTAATAATTTGAACTGTTGTCATACACAGTTGACATATTGAATGTAGTGCAGGCTTCCATGTTTAAGTCCCGAACGGTTGCTCAGTTCTGGCCAATGCTGTACATGTGAGCAGCACGACGCATGCGTGTGATGCTGACTCAGGAGCCGGCCAATGAGTCAGCGTTCTGGCGTAGTACACTTAAGTGCTGAACTGTGTTCACTGTGTGAACTGCTTTTAACTAGTTGCTTATTAGCTTGCATATTGGCTGTTTATTAATACTTATAAAGCACATATTAATGCCTTACTCTACATGACCATATTCTACATGCCTTAATCCATACCCCATACCTAAACTTAAACACTACAACTACCTTACTAACTATTAATAAGCAGTAAATTAGGAGTTTATTGAGGGAAAATTCAGTTAATAGTCAATAGTAATAGTCAATATATAATAATGTGTTCTCCATTCTAAAGCGTTACCATCATTTTTATGTTATTTAATGAGTTAAATACAATCAACAAGGCATGCACAATATAGCGCACATCAAATACCCTATTTTTTATATTAAGTGTTTTTAATACATTTTTAAGGACACTTCAGTTCTGAATATTTTTATTATTTTTATATATGTAGAGTGTGTACTGTACTTGGCACAATGTTAAGTGCTTGTCTTGTAAAAAAAACCTGTCATTTTCTGCACTGCAGCTTCTGCAGATTGTATTTCACTGTAACTGCTACAATACAGTAGATAGAGATGGCTTGATTTTTCTTCTAAGCAAGCACTTCACTAATAACTTCACTTTAACTAATGGAATAAAGCATTGTGACTGTAATCAGAAAATTACAACATCCTTGTAACATTTAGAGTCTGTGGAAAAGGTGGATGAAGAAATAGCTAAGCATAAATGCAGCACAAAACAGATTCCATGTACAGTTTGTAAGTATCTTTCTATAATTCTATATATTTTTTGTGTATCTTGGTTATCAAACAACGGCTAAGCTGATGTCTTTACCAGGCTGCAAAACTAGAGAAGATGGGCTATATTATCACTGTTTTTGTTGTTTGACTTTCAGTCATACAAAGACATATTGTTTCAGACAGAAATGTGGAGCTCTAACACACAGACTCCATCACTATCATACACGGATGCTTTCACACTGACTAACCAAATTGAACTGCCACAAATGTCAGTTGTATCCTCCACCCGTCCCTAGAGGGATTCTTCAGCCTGCATAACTTCATTCACACACTTGTGACTCACACCCTATATCTAACATTTGCACTGTCTATATTTATTCTATATTCTTAGGAAACAAAACAAATTTTAAATAAATCAGATGCAACCATGCAACTACTCATTACATGACAATCTTTAAGATGGTAGTTCATTCTGACAGGTGTTTAGATGGTAGCTCTCAGAATGCGCTACCATCTAAACACCTCTTAGAATGAACTACCATCTAAACAGATAGCCATGCAGTTATAAGCTTTAGATGGTAGTTCATTCTGAGAGGTGTTTTGAGAGGACAAGATGTGCTTTTTTACATCCATTATTAAAATCTAATGAGGACATATTCAGGTTATGAGATAGAATATTAAAGAAAAGCAAAAACAAAAGAATAGAAAAACAAAAACAATAAGTTTGAGTACAACAATGTGGCTATAATGCATCACAGGAATGTAGGAGCTTATCAGAGCTTATATTATATATGGCTATCTAGAGTTCATTTCCTGTTTTTCTCTTAAAATAAATGAGCAAATAGCAATAGAGCCACAAATGTCACAATGAGTAAGATGTTAAAGTGTGAGTAGACCTCCTGTTGAGGATCCCACTGAGATAAAGGCCATGCTGTCCTACTACTGGCCTCTTAACTCATGTCTAGAGTGTTATATGGTAATACTCAAAAATATCTACCTATCTATCTGTCTGTCTGTCTGTCTCTCTATCTGTCTCTCTGTCGCTCTATCTATCCATTCATCCGTCTGTCTGTCTGTCTATCTATCATCCATCTGTCTGTCTGTCTGTCTGTCTATCTATCTGTCTGTCTGTCTCTCTGTCGCTCTATCTATCCATTCATCCGTCTGTCTGTCTGTCTGTCTGTCTATCTATCATCCATCTGTCTGTCTGCCTGTCTGTCTATCTATCTATCTATCTATCTGTCTGTCTCTCTGTCTGTCTATCTGTCTCTCTGTCGCTCTATCTATCCATTCATCCGTCTGTCGGTCTATCTATCATCCATCTGTCTGTCTGTCTGTCTATCTATCTGTCTGTCTGTCTATCTGTCTCTCTATCTGTCTCTCTGTCTGTCTATCTGTCTCTCTGTCGCTCTATCTATCCATTCATCCGTCTGTCTGTCTGTCTATCTATCATCCATCTGTCTGTCTCTCTGTCTATCTATCTATCTGTCTCTCTGTCGCTCTATCTATCCATTCATCCGTCTGTCTGTCTGTCTGTCTGTCTATCTATCATCCATCTGTCTGTCTGTCTGTCTGTCTGTCTGTCTATCTATCTATCTATCTATCTATCTATCTATCTATCTATCTGTCTGCCTGTCTATCTGTCTCTCTGTCTCTCTGTCTATCTGTCTGTCTGTCTATCTATCATCCATCTGTCTGTCTGTCTGTCTATCTATCTATCTATCTATCTAGACAGATAGAAGCAATATGCAAGTGTTTTTTTGTTTTGTTTTTTTGAGTATTACCATATAACACTCCAGACATGAGTTGAGAGCCCAGTATAAGAAATTAATACTTTTATTTACCAAGGATGTATTAAATTCTTCAAAAGTGACAGTAAAGACTTTTATAATGTTACAAAAGATTTCTATTTCAAGTAAATGCTGTTCTTTCTGTTTAACAAAGCAAGAAAGATGTATCACGGAAAATATTAAACTCTTTACAACAATGTCGTAAGTTTGCCAATTCTTAATAATACCTCCAAGACTATATACCTTTACCTCAGTTATGTATTCATGAGCTGAATTTGCAAGAGCAATGTTCAATATATCACAGCAGAGCATGGGGCCCACCTTATTGCTCAGCCCCATATAAACTCATATTGAATTTTCAGTGCAGTGAGATTGGAGGCATAAAATTTTCTGAATCTGCCATACGGATGAAAAGATGACCTTAATTAAAAGTGGGTAATAGCACTATTGCCTTTGCTTTAAAAGTAATTTACAGAATAGCAGTAAAACAAACAATCCAGCAAATAAAGCAGCAGGAACACTACTAATGATTATCAAATAAAATAATTAGGTATATACAGCTTGTGTCTGTCAGTAGTGACACATTCATTAGTGATTGCTGAGGGAGTCAATTGATCTGAAGACTTGCTAGGCTTCCGTTTAATTTAGACGTATATAATTAATATATTTACGAACAAGAAATTACAGCCAAAGACAAACGCAGGGCCAGTAAAAGACTGTATCGTTCAGAGCCCAGTGAAACGCTCTGCATGAGCGACTAGCTCCACATGTGTTCTTGAACTAAGTGTCTGTCGTTAGCTGTCAGAAAGAATAGGATCACAAGCGGCTTTAAATGGCGCAACAAGTCTTGCTAAGGGCTATCTCTGCGCTGGCTGTTAGAGATCAGATGAATGCAGAAGGCAGTGATTTGTTTTATGGGGATGGAAAAGCTTGCTTGATTTCATGGCCTGTACAGCCCTATGAAAAGCAATAGGAAATAAAATGTAATTCAAGTTGTAAAATAAGTAATGACTGGTCCACTGCACTTAACCACGTGTTACATTCCTCTCACACACAAATCAAGGTGATCTCAGAGCCTGTAAAAACAAGTTGGCAGTTTGTGCCTCACACTGTGTGTACTGACATGACAGACTTTGTGATGTGTTCGTGTTGGCTGCGTTCAAAAGATGAAAAATGCTGCTTCAGCAGACAGAAAATGGAGGTGGGAAGACAAAAAGGCAAATCTGAATCCAAAGGTCACATCCTGTCTACTGAGATACCTTCATCTGATCATTTTTTGAATGCAGCATAGACGTATTTTTCCACTATTCTGTGACATATGTAAAAAATAAAATGCTGACTGAAAGATGCGGTTAGTGGTCACTTTGTGTAGATGAATAGGTAACACTTTATAAGGAATACAGTACAGTAATAAAGTACTTACAAATCATTTCCAAACTATTAGTTTATAAATAAATTCATAGTTATATATATATATATATTGTAGCCTACACTCTAAAAAATGTTTGGTTAAAAACAACCCAAGTTGGGTTGAAAATGGACAAACCCAGCAATTGGGTTGTTTTAACCCAGTGGTTGGGTTAAATGTTTGCCCAACCTGCTGGGTAGTTTTATTTAACCCAACTACTGATTAAAAATGACTATATGGCTGGCTTAAAATGAATCCAAAATAGGTGAGAAATTAAAAATCAGACACATAATTACTAGAGGCAACAATAATAATCAAAAGGTGTACATTTATTAATAAGCAATTTAATAAATGTTTATTGTTTATTATTCATTATCTTATTAATAAATGCTCATTTATTAAACATATTAATAAATGTTAATTTCCAGCATATTTTGGGTTCATTTTAAGCAAGCAATACAGTAATTTTTATACAACAGTTGAGTTAAATAAAACTACCCAGCACGTTGGGCAAACATTTAACCCAACCACTGGGTTAAAACAACCCAATTGCTGGGTTTGTCCATTTTCAACCCAACTTGGGTTGTTTTTAACACAGCATTTTTTTAGAGTGTATTAATATTAATATATTAATAGGCTATATATAAATAGTGAGTTCTTCATACATTGTTACTGTAATAAACAAAAATATTACTGTTTAAGTAGCTAATATATGAAGAGTTAGATAATGTTTTTATGCTTTTTTAACAACTTATTAACCATATAAGGGATGTACAGTATTTAAACCAGTCATAAAGGATATGTTAATGGTTATTAGGAGTAAAGTATTCTCACTTTAGATTAATTGCATTAATATTAAGTGTTCCTTAAAATGTTTACAATTACATTAAGCACACACATACATACACACACACACACATTCTGAAAGCTTCCTGTGAATTAAAAAAAAAATAAAAATCATGAAAAGTACTGGTTACCAGCTTTAAACAATTCCAACAACAGTGAATTTTTGTCAAATCTTCTATTTTGTTGTGCAAAATATTCCAGTTGCTTTTGTTCCTTGAGCCATTTCTAATCCCTGAACCGAAAACATCACAGGCTGGCTTTACATGTAATGATCAAAGGTTATATAACAAATAACAATCCACTCACAAATATAATATCTGTGGGGGAAAAATCATTTACTTCAGACAGACGGTCCGCTGAAATGATTATGATTGTACGATTGCATAATCAGCATTCACATCAAACATGTGAGATGTGAGTGTGGTCAGTCTGTTCATAATGTGATTTAGAAGTGTTTTGTTTAGTCTGAATCAGTTTATGAATCACTAATCAATTATAAACAAAGCATCGCTCTCAAATTTTAAAATCCCCCTGTTCGTCTAGACTAGGTTAATTGGTAATGACTGCTTTTAGAGAAACAATTTAGAGCATTAAAAATGCATCATGGTTATTTATGAATAGACGAGCCTTGGTTATTTAGGATTAAACTCTCTTTAAACATGTTAGTGTGTCTTATCTTCTTAAGGCCAAATCAATAGAGAAGTAATCTCATGCACCTCTGCTTTCATTGTAAACCGCCAGACCTCACACAAGTCATTAAGAGGCATAATGTGGTCTCACCATGCTGTGAATGGAAATAGCCAGTGAAGATTCAGAGGGAATTGCTGCTGGTGAGGCATGTGAGATGAATTCTCACGCGTGGACCATTTAAAATGACAGATCATTAACAGAGCAAACCACAGCGGCTTCAAAGTAATTCGGCAGGCAGCCCCTTGGCCTACTGATGACCTCGACACACAAATCAGCATCCCTCGCAGGCATGAATCAGCCCGATGCAGTCCGGATGAGTTAGATGGTAATTCTGGATTTATTGGTTAATTGGTAAGTGGGGTGTTTAAACTTACTTGCGTTTGTAATTCAGTCAAGACAGCAAGGCTTGATATGAATCAGAACTGGTAAACAAGGTCCAGACTAATCTCATTACGTACCCTCCTCCTACATTTAAGAGAAGATCAGAGATAAACACAGGATGAGGTTAAAACAAATTTACTTACCAGTCCAAAAGATTGGGGTCAGTAAGATATTTTGGCAACACTTTACTATAAGGTCTCATTTAACATTAGTTAATGCATTCATTGACATGAACTAAATATGAGCAATGTATTATTATAGCATTTGTTAACTGCTGTTATTGTTATTTAATAAAAATACAATTGTTCATTATTGCTCACAATTGTCTGTTTGTGTTAGTTCACAGTGCATTCTACTGTTAACAGATACAACTTTTAATTTAAAAAAATGTATTAGTAAATGTAGAAATTAACAGATTAAGATTAGAAATTAAGATTAATAGGCGAAATGTTATCGAAGTCTTGTTTATTCTTAGTTCATATTAACTAATTTTAACAAATGAAACCTTAATGTAAAGTGTTACCGATTTTTAGTTTTTGTAAGCAGTCTCTTATGCTCACCAAGGCTGCATTTATTTGATCAAAATACAATAAAAACAGTAATATCATGAAATAGCGCTGCACGATTATGGATAAACTGAGAATCACATTTGTTTTGTTTTTTTACATAGAGATCACGATTCACTCATGATTATGAATAGACAACAAAATTACATGTAATTTACTAGATGTTCTGACAAAATGTTAATTGCTGCAGTCTATTTAAAAATAATTAGTTAATTTGAATTATTTTAAAGACACTATGTAACGTTTGGTGCTCTATAGTGGTTAATAAACAAAACTGCATGCATCTGAAGAACATTGTTGCCGGAGCTACTTCTCTCTGTTTATGTATATGACGAGTCACTCTGCAGCAGTTGTCCAGCCCGGTCTAAAATAGTCTGAATATAAACGCTGATAGTGATGGACTCTTCGATGTACTCGCTCATTAAATAAATTTTGAAGAAAAAGGTTACATACACTATAGTGTACCTTTAAAAAATCAGTTAAATGAATGATTCAATGACTCACTCATAATGACTTCTCTTGTTTTATTAAAATGTGATTCAATGAATCATCACTTTTGAACAAATCTGTTGAATTAATGATTCAATGACAAATACATTTTTTAATAGTCACTTGTCGCCACCTACTGGTGTACCAGTATAACAGAATCTTAAAAGGGTTAGTTCACCCAAAAATACAATTTCTGTCATTAATTACTCACATGTTGTTCCACACCCGTAAGACCTTCGTTCATCTTCGGAACACAAATTAAGGTATTTTTGATGAAATCCGAGGATTTCTGAACCACACTATAGGCAACAACGTCATTGCACCTTTTGAGGTCCAGAAAGGTATTAAAGACATTATTAAAATAGTCCACGTGACTCCAGTGGTTATGAAGCGACAACAATACTTTTTGTATGCAAAAACAAAACAAAAATAACAACTTTATTTAACAATTTGAATTGTTGTCAAACGCAGTTGACAAATTGAATGCTATTCAGCGCTTCCATGTTCTATGTCCGAACGCCGGCTCATTATTGGCCGGCTCCTGCGTCACAAAAGGTGCAATGACATTACTGCCTATGTGTGGTTCAGAAACCCTCGGATTTAATAAAAAATATCTTAATTTGTGTTCCGAAGATGAACGAAGGTCTTAAGGGTTTGGGACGACATGAGGGTGAGAAAGTAATGACAAATTTCACTTTTGGGTGAACTAACCCTTAATATGAAGTGTCATTTTACTTATAAAATGTGTTTTAGGGGGCTTTCACACTGTGTACGTTTGCTGCGGTCTGAATCTGATTGTTCTTGGCACCCCCTGCAGTGTTGGTCTGGTTTCACACTTATTTAATTCTATTGAAATCTGGTGCATTTGCATTCATTATAAGTCATCACAAATGTGCATGGCACATGATAGAAAACAGAACGCTGGTCAATGTTTTTTGTTTTTATTAATTTGGTGCTATGACGCAATGACACTTGCATTTACTGTATGTATGTGGCATGAACGCAGCTTTAAAATGTAATAATTGATAATAATAATAAATGTTTCTTGAAGGAAGAAAGGAAGGAATGAAGGAAGGAAGGGTTATGTATGTCAATGCAATCTTTGTTTTCTTGTTTCTACAGCAACACAGTTTTTGCCAAAGGGGTACTAAACAATCCTACATGTGTCCCAAGGTATGAATTGATCCAGCAGGACAAAAACAAACAAGAGGGTAAGAATAAGAAAACTGGCAGGGGTCAAGTTTTTCCTTTGTTTGTAGAAACAAAACATTTATCTTCATCCACTTAAGAACAGTAAATCACAAAAGGAATAAATGAGGTTTCTGAATTCACCTTTCTTCTATTGAAATCACCTCAATCAATACTGAGCAATTGCTTCTAAAGGATAAAAGTATAATCATGCCGCAGAAACAATGCTGGCTAGAGGCTTTTATAAAGACATTGCTTACTGATGCTAACCTCTGGGGGGGGCCATATGACATATAAAAGCTCATAATTAATTTTTGTATTCAAAACAGGTAATGTGCTTTCATTTATACGTTAATGTGGAACTAAAAAAAATCTAAAATACATAATTGGTCACAGAACGGCCAAAAGCTGGTGGGTTCACTGTCCGTTTGATGCATAGAAGGCATTTACACCAATCTATCTAAAACAAACATCATATAAAAACAAAACAAACTGTGTCTGGTCGATGTATATGTCAGTTCTTTTCCTGTCTAAATGTGCAGTTCATGGCCAGAATAAGCTGCATTGAGTGACTGCCCCCGGACTCATTGCTTTTTATATAAGTGATCTTTTGGACATACATGAATTCAGTACATTGGAAACTCCAAAAGATTTGTGTATATCATACTAGTGAATTTCATATCATATGATTACGGAGGCCAGTGGAAAAAATCTGGGTCACGCTCAGGCCGCCCATTCCTAAACTGATAAGATTGGAGATTGCAATTCTAAAAACGCAACAGACAACCGGAGGCATTTGTTTCTCCAGGGGAAAACAAGAAACTAAAACGGAGTGAGTGGAGCATGAAAGCAGCACATGTACATGGAATATAACAGCAGAATAAACAGACAGAGGAAGTGTGCTGGCCATGTGCTGTGAAAGCAGAAGCAATGGAAAGAACAAGTACTCCAAACACTCCGAGTCAATCATAAAACCAGCCGCTGCTGGTACAGTGACATCATTACTCATGAGGCTGCACTTTAAGGCAATGGAATTAACAGACACCGCACACCATTCAACCACAGCATTAGACAGCCTCATCTGATATTCACAAGGTGGCATGGCTCAAACTCATCTGCATGACTGGTGTTTGGGTCTGATACCCCACTTATGTGAAATACAAGTGCTTCAGACTGAGCTCCAAATCACGTTTACATGAGTAATTCAGCTTCACCCAAAGCATCTTTACACTTCTGAATTGAATTTTTATTTCAATTTATTGTTAAATTAAACAAAAATGGAAGAATCTTCAGATCTTTTCTATACAACAACATTAAAAGCAATCAAATAAAATATGGTGCCATGGCATGTGGTTCTGATTACAATTAATTTATATATTAAAATTCAAGATTGAACAATTTCTGCATTCTATTTAAAAAAAAAAAAAGAATAATTTTTGGGTGAAGTGTTCCTTTAAAATGTGAAAATGCATAGTTTTTGGAAGGAAAATCTGTGCTACATATAGCTGCCTCTAGATAGTTTACAGACTGAAACAATCAATTCCTGGCCAGAACAACCGTCTCCTCTCATGTGGAACTCCAGACGAGAGATACTGTATTAAGCTTATTTAATGATTAGTCAAAAGATGAAATAATACAGCATGGAAGAATGAGCATTGTTCTTTTACAGCCAGTAGTGCTCAGGCTAATGAGCAATGCCCCCCTTTATACCTCCTCTGTAACTGGGTAAAGCAACAGTGGCCACTGGGCATGTTCTCTGGGGATGAGTCAAGAGATGATTAAGTAAAAGTCAGAGTACACAAAGAGAATCTTTTTTGAGCTTTCACAAGAAAGAATCAAGACTTGTTTCAGCCGCCTGTTTCTAATGTCAACAGAACCCGGCACAAATCCTTACTTGTTAAATCATTCTCTTTCAACCAAGGGCGTAAGAATGATCTGAAAAGTGTGGAGGGATAAATTATAAACCTTATCAGACTGACTCACGAACATTAATTAGATCATTGTAATGTTCACCCAATAGTCTTATAACTAAATTGCTGAAAAACAAGAAAGTCTTATAGGGATAGTTCACCAAAAAATGAAAATTCTGTCATCATTTAATCACCCTCAAGTTGTTCCAAACTGGTGTGAATTTATTTGTTCTGCTGAACACAAAAGAAGAAATTTTGAAGAATATGGGTAATCAAACAGTTGATGGGGCCCATTGACTTCCATAGTATCGAGAAGAAGAAAATACTATGGAAGTCAATGGGGACCATCAACTGTTTGATTACAGACATTCTTCAAAATATCTTCCTTTGTGTTCAGCAGAAGAAAGAAATTCATACAGGTATGGAACAACCTGACACCGTGTCACATAGAGCATGGCACTAGCAATGCCAAGGTCATGGGTTCGATCCCAGGGATTGCACATACTCCGTTACAAATGTATAGTATAATGCAATATACATTTACATTTATGCATTTGGCAGACGCTTTTATCCAAAGCGACTTACATTGCATTATACTATACATTTGTATCTGAGTATGTGTCGCTTATAAGTCGCTTATACTCGAATATAAGTCGCTTTGGATAAAAGCATCTGCCAAATGCGTAAATGTAAATGTAAATGTGTCCTAACCAGATGCGAAGCGACACCGCGACATGCGATAAAAGGTATCTTTTCCTTGTTAATCAGAGTTTTTGTCCTAACTAGCCGCGACATGTGACGATTCTATTTTAAAAAACGGCTTCTATTTCTCTGTGTTGCTGTTCCAGCCGCAACGTCGCAAAGTATGCCAATGATAATATTAGGTATTGTTTATGTGCTTTATTTAATGTTAAAAGCGTCTAACGTGAGTTTGAATATCATTCTGTGTTTCCAGCTTTTTAGCTGTAATGAAAACATCAGATCTTGAAAATAAATAAATGGCCACAAGAACTTTTAAACTGTCAACTCAATGTAAACAAACAAGTGTATTCCATGGCAAAGATTGTTTCAGTCACTCCGTAATCTCAAAGTCCAACAACACCAAACTAAACTAAAGCCCCTAACTGTGCAAGTAAATACACAAAAATTGACGCTTGGTTAGAGAGTTGTTGTGCTTCCTTATCTCTCTTCTAGGTCCGGAAGACCCAGACAGATAAACATGGTCATTGTACACACATATACAAAAATGAACATCATAGAAATTCATGTTTCTTCATGTCTGTGAGGCATCCTCTGTTTGCAAGCTGTGAAGTATGAGATATCTTGGCCCTGTGCATTGGAACAGAGATGATATTGATAGTCTGGAGGAGTGCCATTAGACACAGAAAGCCTGTATTTGTGCTGCAAAAACCCAGTCTCATTTCAATTCATTTAAGCAATGATGTCTCACTATTTATTGTGCGTTAGAAAAAAAAGAGCACGCTCTCACAGTCTCATATGAAATAAACACAAGACATTTTCACTGCCTCATGGTATTATCATTCAGCTAATTAAAAGAGAGAAAAACAGCCAAGCTTCAGACATTCTGTGTAGGTAGAAAAGCAGAAGAATAGATAAAAGCAGTATTGCTTTGGCTGATCGAAGAAAACAGACCAAACTGTGAGATGTTACGATTAAACACAGATACACAACAAACCCTGCTTTTGATAAATGAATATCCAGTATATCTGCAGAACATTCTTTGATAAAGATACAACTCTTAACCACCAACCCTGACATGCTTAAAATAAACACTTCTTATGGCTGCTGACAGCTGAAAATATACAAGGTTTAACAACATGGGTCGACAATGAGCCAATTAGAGAGCAAATAATATGGATCAGTGTGTCAATTCTGAGATTCTAATTCATTTCAGAAGCTCCAGCATGAAAACGGCAGGCTGATTGCAATTGAGCCCTTAGGATGGGCTGCAGCAATCCATCATTTTGACATTTTGGGAGCAAAGTATAAAAGTTTAATGATGGTTGGAGTCACTCTTTTGACATACTGTGTTGGTACAAATGTGAATTTATTGCATCTAGAAGTCCAAACTCAGCACTAGCACTGTGGCACTGACAAAGTGTGACAAAGTGATAGTTTGGCCCAATGTCCACTGGGTCAGAAAGTCATCAGAATCAATTGTGTTGGGTTTATTTTTCCCTCCTTTCCAGTTTGTCTAGACATACGGGTGACAAAACCATCAAAAAGTTGGACCGGAAAGAACACACCCCAGGCCATACAAGCTTTTCAGCCCAAGCGCTTTGATGAAATTTAACATTGTGTTCCACTTCTGCAAACTTGCTTAGGAGAAGACGGGACTTCTCTCACCCTTTTATGGACAGCTTTTCAAAGAGCCCTGCAAGTTCCACTTTGAGCCCTTTGAAAGCTGGATCTCTCACACCCACTTTCATCTGTCTCAACCCAGGAATGCGTCGGGTTTCTCACGGCACACATCATAGAGAGAGGAAAGGTACAGCTCGTACCTGTAGCCTCTTACTGTATTTCAGCCCAGTTTGCCTGTCTCCATTGAGAAGTAGAATGGAAAGATTATTCTTCATACTACAGCCTTCATTTCATTATGAACTCACATCAGTCATTTCAGTGCAGTTTCAAAATATTGTGAGTAAAAGTCATGATAGGAGTTTGGCTGGTGTCCACCAATCTGTGAGAAATATACCACCATTTAGACCAGATTGGTTACTGAGGTATGAAGACTTAGGTTGAACTCAAACAAGCTGCTTGCCAACTGTTTGTCGATAGGTCAAGGACTTGTACTTCTGCCACAATGTTGAGGGAAAACACCAAAATGTGCAAAACTTAACAGTAAAAAAGTAAGCAGCTCTAATGATCTTTATAAAGATTTTATGAAGTGTTTCATTCACTTCAATTTATGTACAGTACAGGCATACAGCATCAACTATCAGTTTTACATTTATCAGTATTGGATGATATTTGATATTTAATTGTTTATGACAATTTTAAGATCTAGATCATCATCTAGCACTAACTTATATAATTAGTGATACATTATGGTTAATAGTAAACCCCTTAAAGTCAGCGTGAAATGAAAATTCGAACTTCCGGTAAAACGGCAGACTTATCTCTGCTGACATATACTGGACTGCTTCAATAATTTAGTCCACTTAAACCCGCCCCTTTCTTACGATCGACAGCATTCGCATTGAGATCCGCCTTCATCCAATCAACAACCAATGGATAGAACAAAGTCCACACCCAACATTTTTCTTTTTAATAATCTGTTTGAAGAGATCTTTTAAAGAGCACTGTCACTTTAAGAGCACATGTGAGTGTTAATTTCAAGCTCATTTCTTTTAAAAAAATACACTAAACCTTATTAATATAACTGTGAAATGTGCATTAAACTTCAGAATGAAGAATTTTTTTTTAACTTTCTTTTTTAGCACAGTAGAATAGGGTAAGGCAGGGATATGAGGGTAGTATTTTAGCACTTCCAGTTCCATCGTCCCGAAGTGGGTTTTTTGGTTAATAGCCTGAAATATTATCTGTGGTTAACACAAGCTCAGTATATTTTCACATTTTTTTCTATGCCATACAATACATCAGTAACATCAGTGACCCCTTGTGATTTTTTTTGAAGGCTTTGAAAAAGGTGGTTGCTAACAAGTGGCTAAAAGTGATATTTTTGAAAATAAGGCATTTCAATAACTGACAAATATCCTTTTCATGGCCAAAATTATTGAACCTAAACATAGGAGCCTGATAAAAATGCACATTTAAAAGAAAAAAATGTCAGACAGACTTAGGGCTCGTTCACACAGAATGTGTTTTTGCTTTGAAAAACATTAGACGAGGGCAATGGAATGGGGAAAAACGCAAGGTCTCGAGACTTTATTTTTTATTTTTTGAAAGTTGAAATGATTTTAACTTGAGCGCCGTGTTTTTAGAACTCCATGTCATGTGTGAGACACTGCAAAAGATGAGAGCGCAACGGTTTTGCACGTCCGTCTAGCGCGTTTACATAGAAAAACAATGGAAAAGCTGTATTGGAATGGAAAAACGCGTTTGTGTGAACGGCCCCTTAGAGGCTTTTGCATCTTATGTCTTCATATCCATATGCATTTTTAAATCATATCAAAACTTTATCCTGCAAATTTGCACAGCAAAAAAAGATAGATGATCTAAACATTACAGATTGTGTGGCTCAGGAAAGTGAAGTAGATTGTAAATTTTAGCATTTTAAATTGATATTATTTGTGCATGGATATTCCCAGCCTAGTATTACTGCACTATAAGACTGAAGGCATTGTGAAGTGCTGGTTTGCCATATTCCCCCCAGAGAATCCTGAATGCACACCGCAGTGTCTGATGAGCTTGGATAAAAAAAGCAGCGTCACTACAATGATCAGCAGAATGCTGAGAGGACAAGATGTACGGTAATCTCTCAAACACCTACGAGCGAGCACCCATTCTTTGCTCACATTCACAATACATCACAAAGAGTTCACTGACAGCACCTCGCCACTCACAATTGTGCTGTAGAAAAATGTATCGGATGCTTCTGGTTACTCTAAGTATTCTCAGAAGATCGAACCGGGAGGATTGCTTTCCCTGAATCCTGACAGCTATATAGGTGTCAGGGAAAAACGCTTCTGCAAAGGGATCATTAGGCAGGAGAGGAAGGTACCTGCACAGTGGGGATGACAAATGTCTGTAAAGGAAGAGCAGAAGGAACCATCTGAGACAGCGTTTATCAGCCGAGTCAGCCTGAGAATCCTTAATGCACTTTTAAATCATTGGTTCTTAACTGCAATTTGCCACAGGGAGAGAATCATTACTTTCCGATATAAAGCAAAGTTTACAACGGGATTGGAATACAGAGGATGGTTTTTGAAAAGCGACTATTCTCACCTCTTATTTGTTAGTGAAAGGCCCAAAATCGATGGTATGTTATCAAATGTAGCAAACATGGAATCTCCTCTGCTCATTAGGATTCAATGGGACTGTGCAGGGACTCCCTGAATGACCTATGTATTGAACGATAACATCGGTTTTAGCACATTGCATTTACAGCCTGAAATAAACAGCTTAGTAAACAGTTAGAGCCATGGCAAATAGCATATGATTTAGAAACTACGGTGCTCAAGCAGAAAGCACAGGTTTGACTTTGACCCGTTGTGCACCGGTTCCATGTCAATGCACTAATGCCCACCAACGTTTAAAGGTTGTAGCCAGTCCGAAAAATGTCTTGGATGGGTCAAACCTTTGGAGATGAATGAACTAATTACAAAGAAACTTATGTGTTCACAATTAAAAATCGAAATTAACTTGATAAGATTTGAAACTCACAAAAAATATACATATTTAGCAATCACACGTCAATGAAATCTGCCAACAATTGCCAGTCCCTTCTTTAAAGTCTCTCTCAGTAAAAAGTTGCAAAAGCCTAAAAATATAATTTTGTTTTTCTTGTTTTGTTACTGATGAATCACACCACATGCCAAATGTTCATCTGTGACTAAGAGGAATCAAGAAGCTGTACAAGTCTGAAATGTATCCATCGGCTCAAACCAAGCCTATATACCACAGAGAGCCATTCAAATTTAAGATCACTGCATTGATCCCTGAAGGAAAATTCAGGTAAACTAATATATAGCTTAGACAAGTAACAAACAGTAGCTGTCTTTGCCTAGATAAAACTCCTCTTTGCCATTCATCATGATAAAGAAGGGCAAATTTGCTCTTGGATATTGGGCGTATTAGAGCCATCTGTGATATGAAATGTTGCCTTATGCAGCTTGTAAAAACATGGATGTACGCCTTAGTGATTCATGGGCTTCTCAAGCATAATGAGAAGCATAACAGTTGCATTATAAAGAAGTGAGGCTGTTACAGTCACAAACATACACGTTCACGCATAGTAAGAAAGAGAGATGATCTAAGCGGCTGTCAGGAGCCAGAGGGAGGCCCTGCTCTGAGAGCCCAGCAGTCTTATCTCTCACACTCTGGGAGGTCTGACTTCCTGCCAAGGTACAGAGATAAAGAGACACACTCAGCAGTAATGTGCACTGAGACCTGACCAAACCCAAAGGTAAGATTCTTATATAGGCGAGGGGCTGTGTCTGTTGTCCAAATCTGAGCAGCCATATCGGGATGTGTGGCGAGCACCGAACTGTCTCTTTTTGTTTCCCCCACTGTAGATGAAAGAGCAGGAAAAGTAGCACAGAGAGCAAGCATGCACCTGTGGGCCCCAGCCTACTTAACGCTGATCAGCAGAGCTGGGGACACGAGGCTCTGGGCAGGGGCTGGAGCTCGAGGAAAAGACAGGAAGAAAGAGGAAGAGAGCGAGGGAGCGTAATTAGAGTGGAGGCCACGCTGAGGCGCAGAGAGCGAATCAGACCGTAGATGTCTAGGGCTCAACTGAGTCTCACACCTGCGCTAGAGGACTTTCCAGCATGGCTGCTGCCAGAGCCCTCGCCTAATGAACAGCTAATGTAATCCCCATCAGCCTCGGCAGATGATCTCATGACCCCGGCCATTTAGATGGGCCTGAGAACAGGAAGAAAATAATGCTCATTCTACCATGGTACAGGCTATAAAAAAACAACAACAACAAACAACAACATCTCATTAACTCTGTACGCATGTTCTAAAAGAGTACAGAATCTCTGGATCAAAACACAGTTGAAGAAGAAGCAGAAACAAGCGATAGAAGCATAGCTTAGGCCAGGGATGGGCAACATCAGTCCTAGAGAGCCACTGTCCAAGTTTAACTCCAACCCTAATCAAATAAACTTGAACCAGCTAATCAATGTTTTTCAGGATTACTAAAGCTACAGGCAGGTGAGTGTTTTTTTTATCAGGGTTGGAGCTAAACTCTGTAGGACAGCGGTACTCCTGGAATGAAGTTGCCCATCCCTGGCTTATGCACAAGTAAAATAACATGACCATCAAATATTAAACACCAAATCAAAACTGCCTAATGTTACCGAATGAAATGATGACCCAGGAAGATGTACAGGACTAGATGTCTACTCCATCTATGTTTTGATAACTGTTCTGAATCCGATCCGGATGTAGTCTTTGATAAAAACGTGATTTTCAAAATGTTGCTTTTTTAAACGAAATTTACCCACATTCAAGAGTTGATAAAAAAGAATGCATGAATCTGGAATAACTTTTTTTGACATTTATTTTTTCTTTTGACATATTGCATGTTCAGATAATCATACAATAAAATATTCTGGGGGCCATGAAAGTTTTGTGAAAATTAACAACTGGCTGCAACTTCCTGGCGGGGAAAAAGTTAATATTAATGCAAACCAGATTCACCAATTTCAAATTTCTGGCTAAAAATTACTGTCATGTTATGGTCGATAATACATTAAAATTCAAAATGTTTTGTCTGAACAAATTTACGAAGATTTACTAGCTAATGTTGACCCGAGCTCCAGTATGTCCGTAGAGAGTTGCTAAATAAATGAAAAAAAAAAAACTAAAAACTAAAACTGATTGTCTTAAATGTGTAACGAGTTGGTGTAGTGAGCAAAACGCACGGATGAGGAATACTAAAGTCTTTAATTATAAATGCAGGAGATTGTGGTTGGGTGGAGACAACGCCCTGGAGGTCTGAGGTGTATTATCAGGAGTATATATGCAGGAGATAACAAAGGAACTAAATAACATAATAATAAGTAACCATACTAACAGGGACAGACACAGAAACCAAGGAAACCAAAACTAAACAGAGCAGGGAAACAGGAACTAAAAGGAACAGAACAGCATATCAAAATAAGAGTCCTGAGAACTAAACATAACCATAACAAATTGCTACAAGTGAATTTAGTATTCACAACATTATAATGTACAGTTTGAAAAAAAATGGAAATTCATTTTTAGACTTTCTAAAGATTTCACTAAAAAGGGAACAAATAAACAGCTACTGGAAAGCACTTTGGACAACACTCGCCTAACCTAATCAAATATCTTCTATTGGGAAACTGGGTCATTATAGCAGGATATTCAAATAAAATCTACATTTAAAGCACTGGCTATTAAACAATCTTTATGTATAATGGCAACACACAACATTGTTTACATTGTTAGGCTGGCTATTTTCTGCATAACACATTACAGCCAATCCCTTTGAGCAGGCTTATTAACAGAAAAAATGCAAACTGTCTAGCTCAGCCGTAACTAACGACAATGAAGTCCGCTTTGTGCATTACATACATTTGCAAATAGCTGACCGTGTGCTCAGGACAACAAATTAGGCTTTTATCAGAGGGGAAAAAAGAAAGCCAGGCACCTTTTTGTTAGAGCAAGAAAAGAATCATGCCAACAACAGACTTACACTCACAGTATTTTATGTCCACACAGTTCATTCTACAAGGTTTTTATGATGTGTAATGAGAAAAGCACAGAATATTAGCTGACTGTTAAAGAGAGCTGCAATTCGACAATGTCCATAGGGAGGGACTTATGATCGAAATAATGTACTGCGGCTACAGATGATTCATCATAAAGAAAGAGCATCACACAGGAAATTATTACACTAAGGATGGTTTCTGCAGAGAGTACAGATTATTTAATTAAGGTATAATTAAACTTTTAATACTTTCCCTTTGTTTTGCATTGGTTTGTAATAAAGACATGAGTCAAAAAAACCAAAATGCTTTAAACAAGTAAATAAATATTGTTTTCCGAGATGCCGACATTTCCATTTGGGAGCAAATAACGAACAGGAAACATTTCTCCTTTATATCCTTTATGTATTCACCCCGTCTAGACTATTAAATGGCATCTGATAATGAATCCGGTAGCACGATTAATACAGTCCAGTGTGCTGTTTACTGATGCAGAGCAGAGCTCAGGATGTAGAGCTTATATAATGAAGGACAAGAGATGGCCTCGTCTGTGGTGTCTGAGGCTGTGTGGATGAGCTGCTGAGTGCTCCAGCCTTCATTTATCACTTTGGGTGAGAGGTCAGCTTCGCCCTGGTTTCACAGCCTTTCAATAAGACTTTTATTACCACGGACTGCTCTCGAAGCGTGGCCCGCATAACCAACAGCACATCACCAAGCAATCTGCAGATGGAAAGCTGGTGGGAATCGCTTGAATTCGGGTCTGTGTTTACGAGCAAGCTTTCTTTCTAAAGCTCCAGCCGGGAAAAATTCTTAGGGGGAAGATCAATGCCTGAGGAAAACAACAGGCGCATTTGGACATTCTGTTGTCCGCCCGCTGTTCCAGATTAGAGAAGGAATCTAGTTATCTCTATTTGTATCTGCTCAATCTCTCTCTGCATTCGAGATCACACGGAAGACAGATGGAACAGAACAGGTATTCAGCACCTTAATGACTTCATACAGGCAGAAAGAGCTGTTCCCTGATGTTTTATATCCCTTCCCCATGCAGAATTAATGATTCGGCTTCTCTCTGAAACAGATACTAAAGGC
>RJVU01035834.1:730920-784194 GCA_003731715.1 Anabarilius grahami
AGTTGCATAAAATATGTATTAAAGTAAAATAATTAAATAAAAAAAATAATATAATTACATAAATGATTCATGTTTTAATACAAAGACAATATTGCTAAAAGATGCATTAAAATAAAATAAAATAAAATATAATATAAAACAAAATAAAATATTTATGCTTTAATATAAAGACAACATAGATAAAGGCTGTACAAAAATGAAATTAATAAATAAAATAAAAATTAATTCTTAGTAACTACAGAGCTTGCAATCTGAAATGAATATGATGAGAAATAAAACTTATCAAAAAAAAAAAAAAAGATAATAAATACAAAAGACGCCATAGCTGTGCTCGAATTTGCATACTTATGTACTATTCTATGATGTTTTGTAGTGTAAATAGTGTGAGAAGTGTGTTCACAATGAAATTTCCAATAGGAAAAAGTACACTTTAAATACCCGGATGATGCACTTACCTAACTGAATAAAAAGACACTTCATATTTGGAAGAATGTCAGTAACCAAACAGAACTCGTCTCCCGTTTACTACCACAGTAGGAAAAATAAATACTATGGGGGGCGAGCTCTGTTTGGTTACTGACATTCTTCCAAATATCTTCTTTTGTATTCAGCAGAACAAATAAATTCATACAGGTATGGAACTACTTGAGGGTGAGAAACAACCTTATAAAATTCATACACTACACGACTGAGTACATTGTGCTGAAGTACATAGTGTACATTACAAAACCTCAAAAATGTGTCACACTGACTGAAATCAGTCAGACTGGCAATGAATTAAGTACAGTGACCATGTTATTCTTCAAGTGCTAAAAGAATCATTAATGAATCAAAAAACATTTGAGTAGAATTCAAATCATAGCAACAATTCCTTATGATGCTCATCTTTACATGTAACACTGGAAGCAGCTGACATGCCATGTCAGTGTAAAGCAATACAGCAATACATCACAAACATTGCTCAGTTGTCAAGCAGGAATAATTTGATTTCTCAAGGCCAATACACATTTCCATGGGCTATTCAAATACACTATTATTAACAGAGCTGGCAAAATTGGTAATGCAAGGTTGGAGGCTGTTAGAAATGTATTATCTGCAATCAAGAAAGACCACGGTACAACCTGAACGTTTTTTGGCAAAATTATAAAGCAGCACATGAAAAGCTTTGATATTATGGCCACAAAACATTTGCCACTTCCAGTCATGAATATCTTGTTAGCTTTCAATGACACATTCACACAACAGCCACTTCAAAGGGTGATGCTTTCCATAATCCAGGTATCAAATGACTCGCAAAAATATCTTTGCCTCTTGTTGCCAGAAAAAAACACCAAAGAAAGTATTGCCCTTTTGATGATGAAATCATGGGAAACACTAACAAAGAAATATCTGTAAACAGCCACGAATCAAAGCCAAGGCTTGAAGATAAATGACTGGTTCAAATAAACACAACACCAGGGTTCGTCTGTGTACGCTCCCGCTTAATCACATTAATGAAACTTCATTCACGCGCTGACATACGTCTTCATTAGCATTTATGTTTCATGTGATTGTGAATATGACAGATGGGTCTGACCTGATTCAACACTCTCTCCATCTCAGACAAGAGAGAAATGTGAAGGAAAAATCTAGTATGGACATTCTCTGATGTACCTATTTTAATGGAAACAGGAGGCTATAAATACAGGCAGGTGTGGTGAAGTGAAGGGTCAGCACTTTGGGGAACCTGTGACGCAAGGGCTCTCTGCTGATGAGGAAGTGAAGCATGACGCCGAGAGTGAATCTGTCAGCAGCTCTAAAGTTATAGCTTTCCCCATCATCCCACTCGCTTTATGTGAAACCGTCCAAATCACTCTGCAACTACGTCCTGATAATACCGCAAAGAATGAGAGTCATTTCCTGTGATATTTTAGGAGGGAACACGCCCAGTGCCTTTAAATCTTCATTCTGCTATTCTGAGCGCATATTCATGGGAGTATAGATGTAAAGATTCTCTCCAAGTTTCTCTTCAGTAAGAGGGATCTAGGTGCACATATTTTTGCCATATTTGTTCAGTGCATTTTATTCTGGTTTGTCCAAATTAATATATACCTTTTCCTCAAGCCTCTCAAATTTCCATGCAAACCCAACAAGAGCTGCCATATTCCAGAGGTATAATGAAGGCCAAGGGGAATGGAGGTCCTTGAGCTGTTCAGGATCCTAAAACCCAGAGGAGAATTTGCATTTTGAGTAATGGGTTCCCTTAGGATTTTGTTCTAGCTGATATATTTAACTTGGTAGTACCTAAATGTGAATTTCCAAGTTGTCCAATTCATCAAGCATTTAAACTCACATAATTGTGGTAATTATGTGAGGATATATGTATGTACACTCTAAAAAAAATACTGGGTTAAAAACAACCCAAGCAATTGGGTTGTTTTAAGCCAGCAGTTGGGTTAAATGTTTGCCTAACCTGCTGGGTAAACTATTGTTTAAAGATTACTGTATTGTTTGCTTAAAACGAACCCAAAGTATGTTGGAAATTAACACTTATTAATATGTTTAATAAATGAACTTTTATTAATAGGTTTAATGATTAATAATTAAACAATAAACATTTATTAAATGGCTTATTAATAAATGTTCACCTTTTGATTATTATTGTTGCCTCTAGTAATTATGTGTCTGATTTTTAATTTCCAACCTATTTTGGGTTCATTTTATGCCAGACATATAGTCATTTTCAAACAATAGTTGGGTTAACTAAAACTGCTGTTGGCTAAACATTTAACCCAACCGCTGGGTTTGTCCATTTTCAACCCAACTTGGGTTGTTTTTAACCCAGCATTTTTTTAGAGTGTAGCACCCGTCAGCAAACTCAATTCTAAAAACACATGAAATTCCTGAGGAAACCCATGATAAATGCATTACTGGATTGTCTATGTGAGAAAGTACACTACCATTCAAAAGTTGGGGTCGTATATTGGGGGCTGCATTTATTTGATCAAAAATACAGTAAAAACAGTAATATTGTGAATTGTCTTCTATTTTCATATATTTTAAAATGTAGTTTATTACTGTAATGGTAAAGCTGAATTTTCAGAATCATTACTCTGGTCTTTAGTGCCACATGATCCTTCAGAAATCATTCTAATATGCTGATTTGGGGCAAAAGAAGCATTTTTATTTTTTTTTATCATTGTGGGAACACAATTCTATGGATCATTTGATGAACAGAAAGTTCAAAAGAACAACATTTATTTGAAATAGAAATCTTCATGTATCAATGTAAAAGACGTTGTCACTTATGACCTATTTAATGTGTCCTCGCTGAATAAAATAATACATTTCTTAAATTCTCACTGACCCAAAACGTTTGAACAGTAGTGTATATAAAGTTAAATAAAAACAAACTGACTCCAACAGACTCTGAATAGAAATTTTGATTAATTTGCTAGCTGATGTGCAGAAACTGAAGTATTTATATGATGTTACGTTAGGCAATCCAAGATGTTTCAGAGGGGACATAAACGACAAAGTGTCTTGAACAAAGCTAAATTGTGTCCGCTTCTGCTACACAATGCTCAAAATTACCCCAGGAGACAGCCAAATGGAAGTTGCACATGGATAAATGGCAGTTGTACAGTAATGAATTATGAACATTGCTGACACTAGTTTGTGTGTAGGGACGTGAAGGCACAAGACAGATAAATCCTCCCTGTATGCGATTAAACTGCCCACTTTGATTTTACTGCTAACACTCATCAAACATCCTGCAGGCCAAGCTGTATTTCTCAGACACAGAGAAAAGAAATTAAGTGTCACCATATCCCTGCGTCAAATAAATAAAATGTTGCCTTCAATAATATCCAAGGCTTATATTTGGCAGAAGGCTCATTTTCATGTTTATGACTTTAGTCAAGTGCTCCATTTCATTTGCAATTGCCATTTCAGTGCACAGTGCATTAGAAAGTCAATGTATTTATTTATTTCAGAATCTTCTTTTGAAAAAATAACCTTCATAATAAAGCAACCATCCACAATGTATGTAAATCACTCGCATATGTGACCAAATTTTACACTAGGCGACAAAAACGTCTTTAATTATCCAATGACTAGTAAATTGTATGATTTCACTCGCCTGTAATTGAGTTAGAGGCAAAAAATAAGTTTAGTGCAGATATAATTTCATTGCCTACTAAGCTTTATGAACCTTCGCTTGGCTAAGAGCACCCACTGTCGCTTTCTCTCACACTCAACATGAGAGAAAGAGAGAGGTTTAAACATGCCACGTAAAGAGAACTGATGCACTAGATCTAAATGCAGGGCTTGAGAGGACTGCCTGATAGCAAAGAGTTGACAGTACTGTGACTGTCCCGATCGGGCCAGTGCTGCATCATCATGAAAGTTTTTCATATGCACGTTTTTATGCCTGGTCTTTTTAGACATTCAAGCGCAAGATGTGAAAGAGAACTCAATTCGGTACTCGTGCACAAAAAGCCACGTCAGACAGCATGCAAATACTGAATTAAGTTCTCTTTCACGTCTTGTGCTTGAATGGACAATTTCACACAAAATTATGTCAAAATGCCCATCTTGTCGAGTATCCTAGTAAACATATAGTCGGTTATGTCTTAATTGAACGTAAACAGTCGAGAAAGACAACGCATGTGTAACTGTCATCTGTACATTCGGTCTTAAAGTGACAGCAGCCAAATATTCTTGCTGCTGTCTGTGTTTTTAATGTTAATCCAAGAACAAAAGACTCACTCCAAAAAACATAACTCACTGCTCTTGACTGAATAACTTTTGTAACTTTAAATAATGATTCATCTATATTTAATTTATACAGTGAAGACTATACAGTGTTATTTTACATGAATACTTTATTATTTCTGTACCTAATCTGTATCTAACTACTGTTAAATCTACCTGAAAAACCTAAAAAGCACTGTTTATTTAATTTGTATCTTTGTTCTATTGTGTTTATTTGTGCTATTGCTTGTGGTTTGATTATTTGTTGTTTATTTGTGCTACACTTCTATTTATAAATCTTCTCCTGTGGCCTCACGGATAGTAAAGTGTCCATCGAATGCGCAGTTCTGAAACTCGGCAGAAGTAGTAATTCTGGTACTTTTCGCCTACTGTTTTTCAAATACTATGTATTCGGACATACTACTCTATTGGTGTTATTCATACACTATATAATATGGAAGTATTTGATTCCAGACGCAGTGCCTGTGCCCCTCAAGAGATCTTGTCATGTGCTTTTTTTGTTCATGTGTTATGTTTTCATTGGTTTGTTGTTTTGTCAGGTGGTTCATTATCTTGATTACTCTCTCGTGTATCTTGTTAGTCAATATACTGTATATATATATACAAACTGTTCAGGTAACCCGCTGTTGATGAGTTTGTCAGGTCTGTTATAGTCAGGTTCAGGTTCATGTTGTGTTTTAGTTCTGTTTTTGTATCTGGTTTACTGCTATTTTAAATAAATTGACTCGCCGTTAAATAAATAAAATCGCATTGCCATCAGTGGATTAACGTTACATGAACAGATTTAATCACAATATTTAGTTGTGATATCAACATTTCAGTAGTCAAAATCAGTGCTCGAATTGACCCATGTCTTATGGGCATCTCTAACATTTATGATAAATCATCAATAATGATCAATAAAAATGCAGATTCAAATGCAGCAAATTAGAGACAAAATAACAGAAACTAAACGGTAATTTAATTAAATTTATTTTAACTCATCATCTTGCTGATTGTTGACCCGTTTGACATATGTATGTGTATATAGTATTTTTTTTTAAGAAACCAAACCAGCAGCCAAACTGTTTTAATAAAATAAAACTCAATTTTCATAAATAAATAAATAAATATTTTTTTTCTCTTCCATATTCAGCTAAGGTGATTTTCTCCTTTAACAGTTCAGAGAAAAAGAAACTGTGGGAAAATGCCAGATCCAATGGGACAGAGTGGAGAGTGTTAATCAGAAGTCAGGAATTATCTCACCCACATTATCTGCCGGTCTCCACACAACACACCGTGTGTTTCTATCAAACTGTGGGAACTTTTACTTCTATGACCTCACTGACCACTACAACAGTGAGTGTTCAGTACTGATAGTAGTTTCCTGCAGATGTTTTAAGCCTTACCTTGATGAAAGAGGCTGTTAGTATAACTTGCAAAAGAGAAAAACCTTTCCCCCCCCCAATTACACTATCTAACTTTAAACTACCTTTAAAAACAAGCTTAGGGCCATAAGGACAAGGACATTAGACTTTGAGCACATTTCAGGCATTCTCATAACTTCTAAGGCATCCAACTTCCTATTAAAGTTGACATGTCCTGTCAAGATGGTCAGTACATCTGGGTAATTGTGTGTGAAGAGCAAGCTAATTGAACTTTGTGATGCCAGGCTATGACAGCATTAACACCTCCAGGGTATAACACCTTAATAAGGTTCAGAGAGCTCCATTCTGGGTCCAGTGCACTTTTAATTACGTGCACCTCAGTCTGTGCTACAACACCCATGAGACGACACTGTTCCGTTAAGAAACCCTCAGGGCACTTGGAGGAGATGAGCAAGCATCCTGAACTGAACTAGCAACTCAGAGTGCATTACACAGCTTTTCTTCAAAATGAACAAAAACTGCTTTGAACTCATTTGTTGTATATATTTTTATATAGATCAGCGCTACCCCCACAATAACATCTCTCACTCCATGCTTCACTGTGGTAGAGATGCATTCATTATTGTATTTCTCACCAGATCTTTAAAGACACCACTCTGGAGCATCACCATGCGACTATTGTTTTATTGTAATTTCATCACTCCACACACCTCTGCTGAACCACTCTGAATCAAACTTCCCATATTCTGTCAAAAACCTTATCTTTGATGTTTTTTTGAGACAGCAATGGCTTTTCAGGAATGCATTTGCTTAATTGTTCATAATTTCCCTACTGGTAATTTGTGGTTAGTAAGCTTAGTTTTTAGCCATTTTGGGCTCCCTCCCTCCATCCATCCATTCATCCATCCATCCATCCATCCATCCATATATTCGGATCCATCCATATATTCGGATCCATCCATCCATATATTTGGATCCATCCATCCATCCATCCATCCATCCATCCATATATTCGGATCCATCCATCCATATATTTGGATCCATCCATCCATCCATCCATATATTTGGATCCATCCATCCATCCATATATTTGGATCCATCCATCCATCCATCCATATGTTTGGATCCATCCATCCATCCATCCATCCATATATTTTGATCCATCCATCTATCCATACATATCCATCCATCCATATATTTGGATCCATCCATCCATCCATCCATCCATCCATCCATCCATATGTTTGGATCCATCCATCCATCCATCCACCCATATATTTGGATCCATCCATCCATCCATCCACCCATATATTTGGATCCATCCATCCATCCACTTGGATCCATCCATCCATCCACCCATATATTTGGCTCCATCCATCCATCCATCCATCCATCCGTCCGTCCATTTATCCATCTATTTGGATCCATCCATCCATCCATCCATCCATCCATCCATCCATCTATTTGGATCCATCCATCCATCTATTTGGATCCATCCATCCATCCATCTATTTGGATCCATCCATCCATAGATTTGGATTCATCCATCCATCCATCCATCCATAGATTTGGATCCATCCATCCATCCATCCATCCATCCATCCATCCATAGATTTGGATCCATCCATCCATCCATCCATCCATCCATCCATCCATCTATCCATTTATTACAGATAAATCTGAATATAATTATTGGTCATGTATTCAGACCTGTAACTGTATATATTCAAATTTAAATCTATTTTACATTTACTATATAATCAGATTTGCATCTATCTATATATTTAGACCTATAATTATAGATTCTAATTTACATTTATACATTCAAAACTATATCACAAATCATAAATATATGTATATTCAGATATCTTATAAATTCAGATTTGCAGTAAGAGTGACAGTGTCACAGCATTAATTGTTGGATGCTTCATTTTTAGACATTTACAGCAGACTAAATAAGGTAGTAATAATCAATGAAAGAACTGCAGGACTGCAGATGTACTTTGTATTGACTGTAGAGCGATTCTAGTCATGGCTGTATCTACTGAAGATGAAAGCAATGCCCAACAAGAAATGTGTTAACGCTGTAAAGTTGTACATTATTTATGTGTTTATTATTTGTTGAGAAGATTGAAAACACTGAATGGCTCTGCTTTTTTTTTGATATGCTAAAAAGATATGTTAGTTTTGTCCATGTCTCCATATACAGACTTCAGAAAGAAAGCAAAATGCAAAGCAAAGCAGATGCAACCATTCCAAAAATGATGAACAAGGGACATTTGTTTTTATTCATGAATGTGGTGTTCCTCTGCACATATAATACAAGAAGTGCCTCAACCCTACACTGCCAGCTATGCACTGTCTGTTGGAGGTCTTCTGTTAACACAAACATTGACAGCGAGAGCTAAATTATTCAGGAGGTGAATATTTCATGATCAGAATGCAGTCTGGGGGGGGGGCACAGATGCCTTTGATATGTCTATTAACTAATTCATTAATACAAATAAAATGTTAGCACAGACCTCTTCATTGAAACTATCCACTGATAGGAGGTAAAGACACACTTATCGCCTTTAACAACCTCCCAGGAGGGCCGCAGCATTAAGTCAGAGCCACTGAAAATAATTTGTATTAGTCATAATACTTCTGAATACATGCCAACACACACACACCCACAAACCTCAAAAGAGAAACTTAACCAGTAAAGATGTCATCAGAGAAGAGAAGAGATGTCACTGTAAGAGGGAGGGGAAGCTATTTAGATTAAAGAATATGTGGGCACATTAAATAAAAAGTATTTTATGGTTTTTCAACCTATAGAAAATGTGATTATATCATCTAGCCACAAGTTGACAGGCTCAGCATCAGATTTCACTGCTTTAACTTACTTTACTTAATGTGAATAGCTGCATAAACATACTTTTAGAACACCTGTTTAACCCGAATTAGGTTTTATTGGTGTCATGTAAACTACGCTTCTAATGAGTAACAAAGCAGCCTCTCTTTCTGACGGTGTGTTATGTCTAGTTTGTTAAGTCTGTAATACAAAAATTATGGAATTACCACACTTAGAGGATGTTTTGCCCAGGTTTTTTATTTATAGCAAGCAAACAAATCACAGATATGCACAAACACTTCAGTTTAGGGTCCTCACTATTAAACCAAACGGATCTCACCCCCCATTGACTACCATAGTATTCATTTTTCCAACTATGGTAAATGGGGGGCAAGATCTGTTTGGTTACTGACATTCTTCCAAACATCTTCCTTCGTGATCAGTAGAACAAAGAAATTTATACAGGTTTGGAACTACTTGAGGGTGAGTAAATGATGACAATTTTCATTTTTGGGTGAACTAACCCTTTAAGGTGTGTAAGCACTCCATTTTAACAGCTGACTAATTAGCATTTTTAGACTTGTCCTGGTATTTGGTTTAGAAATGGAAATTAAAAGATGATTCCATAATTGTTTCCTCAACATTAAATTATTTCATACTTTTTTCCCCTTCTACTTGATCTGGAAAAGACATGCAATTAGTGAAAAAAGTAAGTAAATTTGCTTGAGGTATGTTTCATGAAGCCAGAATGTTATGCTATTTTGTGTCATATTTGTCATGTGTTTGTTTTCTATAAAGTAAAACAAGCTGGGTGAACATCCTCTAAGTTTGGCGATTCCATAATTTTTGCCAGGGGGTGTAGAATGTGTTCATGTACAGAAGACGAGTCCCTTAGGCTAGAACACACCTGAAAAGGACAGAATACACTAGAGAAAATCAGACCCTCTGAGCAAATTTACTGCAGCCAAAGCGGATGCAATAATATGTAGACTCAAAATAGAGTTGCAGTGTCATTTTGTCTTATAAATAGGGAGGAACTGTGGAGCACCTATTTTTAAACTCTGTCCTATTTCTTTGAATGTGCTAGAGTAACAGCAATAAGCTACATTGAGTCTTGCAATTTCCCTGAGTAAATGTAATAACCAGCATGTGGATTTTACCTGGGTCGGGTCATTCCTGTTACATACAGTGGTACACTTTCAAATGCTCATCATATAGGACCTAATACAAAATATTATACAAAAATGTATGCTATTTTTCCTTTCATCAAAATATCACAATTAAGTGAACATGAAGATTGGGTCCAAAACAACAAGATTGGGTACAGCCTATGTTCCACATTACATCTTCGATCTGAATCGGGCCTGTCACGACACAAGCATCTTCTAATAAATTTCATCTCAGTGGAAAATTTGCCATCAGAAATTTATCAAATATTCTTTTTTCCCTCTCCAGAGCTCCATGTGGCAGCACATATGTGAAATATTTGAAATATTAAGCCATCAAACTGAAAAAATGTGAAAAATCACAATGTGCCTTCACATTTTTGTGACAGGTGCAGTTTCTCTGAGAGATGAAGACTGTCTCATGTCCAATGAGTCACTGTGCTGTGCTGTGCTGTTTACCTAAAACATGCAAGGGAAAAGCAGCTAAATAAGGATAAAATATATTTGAATAAAAAGGATCCAAAAAACTGACTGTGTTTTCATTTAACAAGCTAAATGATTAGATTGCTAAGCTAGTGCAACCTTGCCTATGTAGTCTACATAGTCATGCCTATATAGAGTTTCATACAATATGGTTCTATTATTAGAATTATTATGATTTTATTAAAAGTATTATTTAAGAAATCACAACAAAAATAAAATGTTTACTTTATTTTATCTTTGTTTTGTTTCTTGGAGAACCCCAACCAGTAACATTCAGCAACAATGGCTCAACCAACATGGAGGAATAGGGGAACTGATTTTTAACTATACCTTATACTCCTTTAAAAACAAAACTAAAGTGAGCCACAAGGTTAATAAATGGTATATTCTTCTGTTAAAGCTATCTGCTCACATTTTTTTTACTTATTTTTTTAAATAATCATGTTTAACAGCGGATTTCCTAAACTAAACTACATTACACATGATTCTGCAAAGAAATCTACACCAATCAGAGAATCGAAAAAAGCAAATTACACCAAAGTCTCTTAGCTCTTTAGCGCCCGTTCACTCCAATGAAGCACTGTGAATTACGTAACAGTCAGTCTCCCTAATCTCTCAATTTCTCTTTGCAATAATGTAAAATATACTGTTTCTGTACACATAATCAACATATATATATAAAACAGTTTCTGTTTAATTAACATATTTAAATCATGTATTTAACTTTTTTAATTTGATTGTCATTTTCAATGCTTCATGGGATTTAAGTTATTTCCCTTATTAAAGCAATTAAGTACACAGTCTTGTACCTTTTGTCTCTTTGTCAAATTTTCAAATAATATTTGCTGAAAATCAAAGTGTGTAATGTTGTGTAATGTGTTCATCTAGCTGCTTGGTCTGTTTCATGGCTTTAAACTCTTTAACAAAGACTTTTTTTAAATTCCCATGGGAAAAATACTTCTCAAACTAAGTTCGCTGAAAAAGTGGACGGCCACTGTCAGCCTGACCAATAACAGACTTTTGGAGTATTCCAGAAACCTGTGGTGACCCTAGTGGTTCAGAAATTATACACCACATCTTTAATAACCTACATTTATCACTGCCACATTATAGCTTCAAACAAGCCCAAAGCAACAAACACATATAATAGAGCAAATAAGCAAAAAAATTCAAAATGACAACAGTATGTGCAAATCAGCTGGATTTACTGACAGCAGCAGTTGTACAGAGATATAGAAAACGTAGATGGCATCAGTACCTTCAGAAATCACTCTCTTTTGTGTTCAGAGTGGATGTTCACCGCATGACAACAATCCCACGTTTTGAAAAAGTACTCCTTCTTGTCTCTTCCCAAAGCTACAATAGAGGTTTGCAACAATTTTGGGAGCCATAGATTAACAATGCCTGTCAAAGCAGTATCTGCATGTTCCCACACAATACGCCATAAATAGATTTGCATTATGTAATTCTTTGAAGGCCTCGGCTCTATGGCTGATGATGTGTGTTTTGTGGTTTTCCCTATGATTAAACACAGACCACCTGCTCAAATATCAGTGTTCTGCAGCTTCAGATGGATCCCGTCTGCTTCAATGTCTGTGGTCTGTCACTCAGGTGAAAGACACAATACAGCAGTAAACGGAGATGCGAGTCTCCCGATGGCATACGGCTCATGTTCTGTCACCACACAGAAGACAAAAGCTCGGGGGTGAACATCTATCAGCCAGCTCCGCTCCATTTTTGGGGGGCCCTCAAAAGAGCGCAAAATAATATCTTCTTTGTGCAGTATGAAGTCAGAGCATGCTGCAAAAATACAGGGTGTTTTCCCACCCCATTATATGACTCTGAGTCACAGAGAACATCTTTGTTGGAGCTTTTGAACAAGCAAAGGACAGTCTGAACAGAATGAAAGGTTCCCAGTATGAGATTGTAGCCATCTCAACCTCATTCTGTCCAGGCCTATACTATTCGCCACACACAAAAATAAAACTAAAAACACCTATTTTCCCTTATACACCACCCTTATGGCTTCACGTGGAGAGAAAGGTCAGTGAAAATGGAGAGCTGTAAATTCAATTCACATGCAATTGCTTTGGAAAATGCAATTCTGTGAAAGTCCAAATCTCACCGGCTGCAGTGAACCAAATAACAGAAAAATGCAATGTTCTGTGCAATCCAGTCTCCTCATTAATGGCTTAAGTGTCTATACTGCTATTGTTTTATGTAATCCAGAGGATTCAACAAAAACAGCCTTTCTTTTATAATGCATAACCTCCTCATATCAACAATGTGTACTTAAACAACAGCAGAAATTTTAAAATGACAAATGCACACCACAAAAAAAATCCACACCGGCATGTTCGTCAACCCAAGAGGGATAATCACAAATCAAGATCCATAATTTCATAATTACATGGTGGCTATCAATTCATCACCAAAATAAAAGTCTTTACACAGGATCCTTTCAACCATAACGTAATATTACATTTTTTAAAGCATCGGCAACATCAAAGAAATAAGTAGTGCTGAAAAATCAACCTGTATAAAGCTAATAATACTTGGTATTCAAGGGCCGCTTTGGTAGCTGAGGAGACACTGACCCTGACAATCATGGCGATTTTGAATTTTGAATTGAAAAGAAATTACCTATGGCTTAAATGTCATTAGAAGTGTAGATGGCAGGATTAGATGTGTACAAAATTGGCAAATAAAGTCAAAGAGCCGCAAGGAGCTGTCATGTTAAGGCATGAAAACTCCATTGTTGAGTTTTATAATGCAAATATAGGAGACAATTACTTGATAATAAATTAGACAATTTGATGTCTGACTATCCAATTTTAGTTGAATAAAATCTGTCAAAAACATAAAGTCATCGAAAACAAAACAGTTGGTCATATATCTGAGAGAATACCAAGATAAAGCATGCAGTGGTTGACTCAAATATGCCTCACAGGAGCGGTTCCTCTTGATCTTATTAATTGGATCATTCAGAGAGGAGAGGGTAAGTGCATCTATCCTGTAATCCCTTCAATAAAGATTAGCTGTAATGTGTAAAAAGCCTGTTTCTGAGGCGGTTTGTCTCAGGCACAATCTGCTTAAAAGGATCAAAAGTATCTCAGCACAACTCAAATGATAAAACTGCCAAGGAAACACAAAGGCATCATGATTTTAAATCAAACACTTTCACTTTCATCACACATTATATGGATATAGCTGAGTTTTGTGAGTGTTGTTGGACTGCATATATCAACGCTTCTGTAATGCTGTTTGGCCAATTAAATTGGAGGAACAGAAATAGCTGTTGTATAAAGGAGTTTATGTCATGACCAAAAATTTCTTTCAAGATACAGCTCATTAGGTTCTTGCTCTGATCCATGAATTAATTTAGTCTCTAGTCAAGATAGAGATCTCTTTAATATAAAATACAGTCACTTGTTTATGCTGGTTTGTGCAAGCTTTCTCAGTACAGTGATGTACTGTAAGTGTGGGTGCTGGAGTGTGCATCCACACTGCCATCTAGTGCATCTGAATGAATCACAATGCATGTGGGCATTAAGTGCATACTAGTTCAACTCTAGAGCAGTTGTCATTTAATAGACACTTTTTTTATCCAAAAAAATTGACAGCATAGTTACTAAAGGGATAGTCCCTTTAGAGCAAATGTTTGATAAGATAATTGACCGTTTGCTCCGCCCCTTGGTTACAGTTGCTAACAGGCTTCCCAGAATATTTCATAAGAATGAACCGATTTTCAGTAAAATGTGCTTGTAAATCCATTTTTCTGAACTTTTTAAAGAAATTGTTACAAGAAGCAGTAACGTGATTAAAAAATGCAGCAAACTGTAAGGGAAAAATCGATGCAAAGTACGCCTATCACAGTCAAGTGAACAGAGCGATTACAAATGAGAGCAAGGGAACATAACTGTTTCTAAAAAGATATTGTGAATGCTTTACTATCAACATGTTGACATGAAGCAAAACAAATATAATGAAGTTAGGTAGGTTTTTAGGTAAGTTTTTAAGCAGGATTTAGAGAAGGGTCAGTGGTCCAATCTTTGTATTCCTATTGTTCCAATGGCATTGCTAAATGTCATAACACATGCTTGCACTAACAACCTGTTGCAGGTATGAGTCACTGTAAATGTAGTAGTTACAGTGACAAGAAAAAGTACGTGAACCACTTGCAGAATCTGTGAAAATGTGAATAATTTTAATAAAATAAGAGAGATCATACAAAATGCATGTTATTTTTTATTTAGTACTGTCATGAGTAAGATATTTTACATAAAAGGTGTTTGCATTTAATCCACAAGACAAAAAAATAGCTGAATTTATTAAAATATCTCCATTCAAAAGTTTGTGAACCATTGATTCTCAATACTGTGTGTGGTTACCTGGATGATCCACGACTGTTTGTTTGTTTTGTGATGGTTGTTCATGAGTCTCTTGTTTGTTCTGAGCAGTTAAACTGAACTCTGCTCTTCAGAAAAATCCTCCATGTCCTGCAGATTCTTCAGTTTTGCAGCATTTTTTGCATATTTGAACCCTTTCCAGCAGTGACTGTATGATTTTGAGATCCGTCTTTTCACAATGAGGACAGAGGGACTCAAACTCAACTATTAAAAAAGGTTCAAACATTCACTGATGCTCCAGAAGGAAACACGATGCATTGAGAGCCGGGGGGTGAACACTTTTGAATTCAAATATCAAGGTAAATTGTACTTAATTTTTTTTCCGGGAAACATGCAAGTATCTTCTGTTGCTTCCGAAGGGCAGTACTAAATTAAAAACAACGATATTTAAACAAAATAAGAACAATTGGGACATCTTCATCCTGTTCAAATGTTTTCACCCCCCGACTCTTAATGCATCGTGTTTCCTTCTGGAGCATCAGTGAATGTTTGAACCTTTTTTAATAGTTGTGTTTGAGTCCCTCAGTTGTCCTCAGTGTGAAAAGACGGATCTCAAAATCATACAGTCACTGCTGGAAAGGGTTCAAATATGCAAAAATGCTTGAAAACTGAAAAATCTGCAGGACATGTAGGATTTTTCTGAAGAGCAGAGCTCAGTTTAACTGCTCAGAACAAACAAGGGACTCATGAACAACCATCACAAAACAAAACAACAGTCGTGGATCATCGGTTACCACACACAGTATTGAGAATCAATGGTTCGCAAACTTTTGAATGGGGTTATTTTAATAAATTCAGCTATTGTTTTGTCTTGTGAACTAAATGTAAACATCTTTTATGTAAAATATCTTACTCAGGACAGTACTAAANAATATCAAGGTAAATTGTACTTAATTTTTTTTCCGGGAAACATGCAAGTATCTTCTGTTGCTTCCGAAGGGCAGTACTAAATTAAAAACAATGATATTTAAACAAAATAAGAACAATTGGGACATCTTCATCCTGTTCAAATGTTTTCACCCCCCGACTCTTAATGCATCGTGTTTCCTTCTGTAGCATCAGTGAATGTTTGAACCTTTTTTAGTAGTTGTGTTTGAGTCCCTCAGTTGTCCTCAGTGTGAAAAGACAGATCTCAAAATCATTCAGTCACTGCTGGAAAGGGTTCAAATATGCAAAAATGCTTGAAAACTGAAAAATCTGCAGGACATGGAGGTTTTTTCTGAAGAACAGAGTTCAGTTTAACTGCTCAGAACAAACAAGGGACTCATGAACAACCATCACAAAACAAAACAACAGTCGTGGATCATCGGTAACCACACACAGTATTGAGAATCAATGGTTCACAAACTTTTGAATGGGGTTATTTTAATAAATTCAGCTATTGTTTTGTCTTGTGAACTAAATGTAAACATCTTTTATGTAAAATATCTTACTCAGGACAGTACTAAATAAAAAAATAACATGCATTTTGTATGATCTCTCTTATTTTATTAAAATTATTCACATTTTCACAGATTCTGCGAGTGGTTCAAATACTTTTTCTTGCCACTGTATATACTTTGTTATATAAGGACATACACATTGAAGCTAGACTCTGAAGAAGATGAAACAACTCTGCATGAAAAGAGGAAGTCATAAACACATACACTTTAAGAATTCAAACTGTGAAAAAAACGCCATTTCTCCATCCTACATCTTTATGAATTATTACTCTCTCTCTCGTCTAATGGCCGTGATTTTCAACATATTCAGACTAAATATACCTTATCACTGAATTAGTCTGAACAAACAATATTATGGTATCATAAAGCTTTCATTTTATAAATTGCCTGCAAATAGTACACAGGTATCCTGTTCTCACTTATAAATGCTGAATGCAGTCTGTCCGCTGTTCTGAATGTACGCGATTTAATGAGCATAAAATTGCAATGGAAGACCATTTACCACCAAATAAAAAACATACTTTGGAAGACAAACTGGCACTTAGGTCATTATCGTTCCATTTTCTCAGCAACAGTGCTCTCACAGAAAGTGCCTCAGGTGCTATTACGTATCGCGGTAGAAATCCGATAGCCAAGTCCCGTGAGATTGACTCTGGCATAGGTTCAGGTTTGGCCAGCGGGGTGGAAGTGGAAATTGAGCTCTGAGGATCAGAGTGAGGTGAGNGGGGGGGGGGGTTACTCGGCATTGCCACTGAACTGTGTGGTTCAACTGAGGGGCAGCCACCTGTCACTAGGCTATCCCTTTACCTCAACCAGTCGGACACAGTTCGGCTCCTTGTTCAGACTCCCCGCAGGCCAAACACTCTGTGTGATCCTTAAGACTCCCATGTGTTCTTCCACATGTCTGGCGTGTATTTCTAACAAACTGTCAGGTGATGGGATAACGCTTTAAATACTGAAATACGCTTAGAGCATGTTTAAGTTACATAGTCTGATAAGAATCACCTACTAATATTGATCCATGATGCATTTGTTAATTGATGTCAAAATGTGTTTAATTAAGATGAAGAAGCCACTGGTTCTATTACATTAAAGCTACAGTAGTTTTGCTTGCATTCGGTCATGAAATACTTTACAAACCTCTTACGGCGTTTTCATATTTAATGTCAGTAATTTTAAAAGAGCTAGCTCGGTCGTAATCACATTCTACTGTGATGCTATTGCACTTACATACAAACCTGCGTAATATTTAAACTCGGTTCTCAAGGCATCATGAATGTCTTATTTTATCTCTCCGAAACAACCAGATGATTTTAGCGCTAGAGTCAAAAAAGTGCACTTTAAAAACACAAAAGCCCTTTACAAGGAGAGAAAAAAAAGTGTTGTGCAAAGAAAATGCATTAAAATCCCATTTCAAATTCCACAAAAGGCAATTTAGCCTCACAAAGACCAGATAAAAACCTTTAAAAATGACAAAAGGGCAATGAGACACTAGCGCTAAAACCCACTGAAAATGCAAGGTTATAATGGATGAAAAATGAAAGCAATGTTGTATGTCAGATGGCAGAGGCTGTGCCCACCAGCTGCGGCTGATGACCCGGAGAGAGAAACTAAAGCTGTCATTACTGCTTTCTGAATTCATTATATCAGGAGGAAGTGACACACTGCCATCCTTGATGTTCTTTTCAACCTAAACAAAGTCTTACTGATGAAGAGCAGATCTCAGGCTGCTCATTTAAGAACAATATGCTTGACAATTAGAAGAGAGAGTCTCTGTGTGCTCAGCCTCTCCCTGTTAATTGTAGGTTGTGGGCTTTTCAAAGATGCACCAGCAGTGAATCTGTGGGAAGACAAACTGAACGGAAACAACAAACCATTGTGTTCACACAGTCCTATATTTGAAGAAATTTATTATTAAAATGTTAGTGGATTTCTGGATCGTTCTGAAAGGGATATTTCACCCAAAAATCTAAGTACTGTCATCGTTTCATGCTATTTCAAAGCCATTTGAACACAAAGGGGGATGTTAGGCAGAACGACAGCCTCAGTCACCACACACTTTCATCATATGGGGGAAAAAAAGATGAAAATGAAATATTCTGCCTAACATATCCCTTTGTCATCAACATCAGGGCGAGTAAATGATTCATTCATGAGATTAATTTTAAGGTGATCATCTTTAACTTCATCTCTTACAAAAGTCAAATTTCAAAGTGTTGACTAACTCTGAAAAGATAAGTGATATCCGATTTGCGACTCACTTTTGAACCAGTTATCTTCAGTTGAATGATTCACAAAGCATTTGTAATTCACTTGAAAATAAACAAGAACTCTCTAAAATTGACAGGAAATTGAAATTGAAGCCAAAACAACACAAACATTTGACAATATACATAAGCTAATGAAACATAAGCTTAGTAAAAGTTCTTAGAAAAAGTATTATTTATTTGCTTTATACAATTTCTTTGTGCAATTCTGCTACACTGGGTGTATAAACCAACCAAACAAACCAATTCACTAAAGTGAATCAGACTTCCCAATGCTAATTAGCAAAGATTCTTCAGTCATATATACACAAAAGTCTTTATAGTACGATCTCAGTGGACTCCCAGCCACCATGTTTGGAAATACCATTTCCCATACACAAAAACGGGAATGTTGTAGATGGATCCAAGAATATCATGTTTCATTTAAGATGGGTAAGATGGGTAGAAACGTTCCCAGCATGCCTGGCTGATTCCTTTTGAGGTATGCCAGTTTGCTTTTGTTAGTGTTGTGGATAGATTTTCCTTCCCAAGCTCTGGAATCCAGCAGGCTAACTGGGTGGTAACAATGTGAGTCTTTATTTGCTCCTTAAGGCAGAGCGAGGCACGCCTACACATGGCGAGCGATCCACATGCTATGGCCTTCAGCCTAACCAGGACAACAATGAAACCAGACAAGACAAAACTGCAGGGCTTATATGGAAACACCCGGGAAAATGTGACTTTATGAGTCACAAATAACTGACTTTAACTGTCACTAGTTCATGTTGCTGTGCACATATGCAACTTAAAGCAAATCATTAAATGAGATGACTTTATTACAAGCCAGTAATGCAGTGGGAAGAAAAATATAAGTGAATGTAGGCGACAAGGAAGTAAGGGAACTAATGATTTATTCTGTAGGATTTAATGATGCGTTGGCATTGACTAATTACATACATTTGCATGCTCCTCAACCTTTTCCCATTCCCATTAACAGAGAAGTGGGCACATAGTCCATTTCCTGTTCATGTTCAGGGCAAGAATGGGTGGAGAAGAAGGTCCAAATGAACAGCAGGAGATTTGTGATGATGCATCAAAGTAATTAGTCTTTCTTTTTTTCTGAATAAGCACTTTTCACCCTTCTGAGTTTGTAGCACTGCTCCAATCTGAGCGCAGCAATTAGCTTATGGATGTTTTCTTCTGAATGCAAATATCCAAAATGAAAGTGGTGACCTGACGTCTTGTGAAATGTATTTATGACAAACTGCTCTACCCTCTATCCATGTAATTAATATTTGGGCAAGCAGCAGTCAAAACCAAAACAGCAAAATGCAAATCACAAGAGTACTTAGTAGAACGGAATCATAAAATATGCATGAGCAGAAAAAGGCGAAAAACCCTCGCTTGTTAGATCTCAATTCTTTAGAAACCTGTAAATGTAATACATCTTACAACAGGTGAAAGTAAGGCTAGGTCAAATATGACAAATGACAAAGCAACTGGAAAAGTTGGAAAGCTGGCTTCAGCACAAAATTCACTTTAATAGGGACAAGCACAGATAAAAGCAAGGAAAGGGGTGAATTCGGATATATTTGTCAACTTTTTGACATTAAGATCAATGCAGGGTTTAAAGATATTTGTTGCTTAAAAGGTGCAGTAAGCAATTTCTGAGAAAGGCTAAACACTGTTGACATTTGAAATCAACCCAAACACTTCATTGCACCACCCCCAAAATGCAAGAACAGGTTTCCATGCTGTTTTCAGGCCTTCCCATTTAAGTCTCTCCAGCACTGGAAAGCTTTTCTAATATTAACATGGGTCTTAAAGCTCTTGCCTGATCATAACTCATCTTTTTCAAGTTATATTCATCTGACATTTTTTTTTTTTTGTAATGACTCTCAGATTCTTCAAATCTCCCTCTTGCTCACTCTCTCTCCTCCCCCCTCATGAGTGAACAGGCCCCCTTCTGATGATTGGCTACAAGTGTGTTGTGAATGCTTGGTCCGATCCGCTTTTTTTTTTTAGAAATAGCCAGTGTTGGGGAAGCTACTCTGAAACTGTAGTTTGACAAGCTACAAGCTACTCATAAATGAAAGTAGTTAAACTACAGTCAAGCTACCCTTTTGAAAAAGTAGTTAGCTACACTAAAAGTTACTATCAAAAAGTAGCTAGCTACATTGATTTAATGACATAGCTTATTACAAATAACTGGATAACTGTTAATGAAGAATGTTTAAGTAAGATGTTTGGGGTTTAAACAAAGCAATGCACTACAATTATGATTTCAAAGCATACTGATTTATTTTGTAAACTATATCAAAAGATACGATACTCAAATGTAGCCTATATCTCACACTGACTCTCTTTGCACGCTTTATATATAATACATTCAGAATTTTAATATAAGTTTTGTTTTTCATGCTATGAGAAGACCGACCACCAATTGCACTCTGCAGTTTCAGAAGCGATTTCTACATGCAGGATTCACGCTCAAAATTGCTACCATAACAATAACACGGTACAAAAATATGCAATAATAATAATAATATAAGCAATATAAATGCAGACTAGAAAAATATTAGAATTTTTGTATCAATATTTTTGAAGTTCCATTCCAAGTATTTGTAAAATGACTTAATCTTAAATGTCTCACTATACATTGCTATTCTTATGGTGGAGCCGTTGTTTACACATTACATCTACAGCACCCTCACTTATTTCAGAAGCACCCTCAATGGTTTGATTCTGGAACCGGACCAGCACTTAAACCGAACCGGAACTTAAATTGGATACACAGAAAAATGCAAGTTTTCGGTTCAATTGACGGATGCTTTGCCAATGCAATGACTCAAAACACTGCGTTAGTGATCTTATGTTCATTACAAAACTGGCGGGACAGATTAGACTAAGGCGGGTCACCACTGTAATAAAATAGTTCGCATACATTTGATATAGACTGCAATAAAGCAGGACAATCAATTTAAAAAGGCTATTATTCACCTGCATGTGCTTAGCGTTTTAATCATTTGTTTATAAATTAAGCGTAACCTTTACTAATCGATTCGTGCAGTGTGAAACCCACTCCTGTCCTTTACATAATCACCAGACGATCTCTTCTCGATGAACTGCTGATGAACTGATGAACTGATAAAGCCGCAAGATGCGTTAATTTATATAACAAAAGATGGCGGTAATGCACGATTTTAGTCCGTGATCTGAAGATGCTGTGCTGCTTCAATGCATCGCAGGCTCGTCAGAACGCAAAACTGAATGTAGCTTGTAGCTTTTGGTCGCGCTACACCGCTACTTGCTGGAAAATGTAGTTAACTACTGGAAAAGCTATACTGTTTTAAAAGTAGCTGAACTACATACAAGCTACTGAAAAATGTAGTTAAACTAGTAGCGCCGCTACATGTAGTTAACTACTCCCGAACACTGGAAATAGCTTACTGCACCTTTAAGGCAACTTACTATAGCTTGCTAACATAGGTTGTCAAAATTGTGATAATGCTTGTGTTGGAAATATCAAACAAACTTTAATGAAATAACATGAATTATATATATATATATATATATCATTCAAATGTTTGAGGTCTTTTTTGTTAAGAAAGTAATAATTTTACCAAAGACTACAGAATAACACCAGTCGTGTCACTCGTATTGTTTTGAATGGGAGAAAGTGCAACGCGCAATATGGCGGAATAAGTCCCGCCTTCTAAATAAGAGCTAATCGCCGATTGGTAAAGTCATTGCGTCACTGCAGCGGCTGTAAGAAGCTCCGGTTCCTATAGAAACAGTCAGACGCGCGCCTCTGAAATGAGACCTAAGAGACGTGCATTTAGGACTGCGCATGCGCATTAGTTTGATCCAGCCTGAAAAATGCATTTTTTTGTCATGATTCGAGCATTTAGAAACAAAATTTATGAGACAGTTGTTGTCAGATTTCATTGGTGATTTCAAATATGAAATTTAATCAAAAGCTTGGCTTTGAAGAATTTGATGTTTCCCCACTCAAAGAGATAGGAGCTGCACTTTAATGACGTTTCAAAGATGGCCGCCGAGTGAAATGACTTGTCTTAAAAGGGACTTTGGTTTTACTCAGCAAGGATGTATTGAATTGATCAAAAGTGACTGTAAAGACATAATGTTAATATTTCAAATAAATGCTGTTCTTTTAAACTTTATATTCATCAAAGAATTCTAAAAAAAAAATGTGTCACAGTTTCCACAAAAAGAAACTTTGATAATATTAATAAATTATTCTAGCAAATCAGCATATTAGAATGATTTCTGAAGGATCATGTGTCACTTAAGACTGGAGCAAAGTCTTAAAAAACTGTCTTTCCCATCACAGGAATAAATTACATTTTAAATATTGTAATAAAATAAAAATAAAATGATATCTTAAATCATAATAATATTAAACAATATGACTCTTTTTTTTAAAACATCAAATAAATGCCATCATTGTGAGCATAAAAAACTTTTCAAAAACATAAAAAAATCTTACCAACCCCAAAACATTTGTATGATAGTGTATACGCACACGAAATATACAATTTATAATTATATAGTTTTCAGCTATTAAATAGCATATACTTAACACAGCAAGCATTATATAAAAAATATAATTGTACTCATCTGACGCATCAAATATATTGCTAAAATAAAACATGTTGGCAGAGCAAGTAAAAATTGGCAACACTGGCCAGCCCATGTGAAAAATGGTCCAATTTTCTTGAATTCACCCTATCCAGATAAACGCTGAGACACTGTAAGGAGGCTGTCTGGAAGGAAACTAGTGACTGAGACAAAGTGCAATAATCAAAGTCTGGCCCCAATGGCATCTAATCCACACATACCATAAGAACACTAAATTACATGCTGTTGGCTGGCCAATGGATAAGGGTCATCTGCTGTCAGAGACCTGTTCTTTTGGTCCACTATTTTGGTCATTACACAAACATATGGTCCCCCCTGGAGTCTAGACAACCCCACCCCGATGACTGGCATTATATGGCTCCCAACAAACAAGAGAGCTAGAACAATAGCATTGTGTTTAAACTTTCCCATTGATGATTACAAGTTTCAACATCTGTGCTACTTCCACCAGCTGAAGGTGATACATTTGACCTTGAGTAAAACACTGGTTCTGGTTCAAACTGCTGCCAAACTTTCTGTGAAAGTTTCACATACTCAGTTACGCTCCAAAACATTTCAATAAATGCCATATTCAAGTAAGAAGTGAAGTCAAACACTGTCTGTTTGTTTTATGTGGAGCGAGAGGTGTGTTCGCCATGGACTGAAAGACAAACAAATTAAAACCTTATGAATGCCGCTGGCTATTGGGTTGTTTGAGTGAACAATGAAGCTAAAGCTAGCTAAGGATCCAGTGGCTGATTCACAAAGTTTACTATAGAAAAAGATGACCAGTCCCTGAAGAAATCTGTTGGAGTTGTCTCATGATCCGTCTCGACCTTTGTCGTGTAATTTTTTTCCCACAGCAACCATTAGGGATTCATGAAAATGCTTTCATGTTTGCTGAGGCAGACTGACATTATGTTTTGATGCTGAGAGACATGCAAATCTTTCTGGTTTGGTGAATGTCTCGACAATCATCTCAGTGACACTAATGTGCATTGATGCTAATGAGCTTATAGCGGCGTTAATTATTTCAGCCGGAGAAAAATGACAATATGCAATGTGTTCTAAGTGTCTTGAATAACAGCTTACACTGCGCCACATCCTTTAAAGTGAGATAAACTGCCACCATACTGAGGACTGAACAATTTATGGTGATGTCCTGTGTCTCGGAAGGAAAAGGGAAATTGTATAAAGTCACACAGACAGGATGACACTTTTATGAGGTACCAGTATTAATAAATGGCATAAAAATGACTTTTCATTATATGAAAGGATGACAGTTTCCAAATAAACGTTTAGTATTTTTATGTGTTAAATTACTTTTAACACATTTACTTTTAACAAAAACAAAAATTGAGTAAAATTGATTTTTAAAGGCCCCAATACACTTCAAACGAAATCAAGAACGAACTGATGTGACGTCATTTTGAACAAAATCAGGCCTAAACAAAGTTCGTTTTGTGTTCTTTTTGGAAGTTCGAAACGGCTTGCTAAAGCGAACTTTCAGGAAAAGTTCGCTCCAGCTGCAAAACACCTTTGTACTTCCATTGGTCCGTCACAATAACGTAATAGGAGGTGTGCGCTGAGGCTCCGCCTTCATTCGCATGGAAGTTTTCTCTGACTCATTTCATCTGTAGAGTTAGTTGAGGTAAGAGCTCCGCGGGTGAAAACATGAACACACTGAATAGCTGCTTTATAGTACAAAATGAAGTTGTGCTTCTAGTGAAATGATAAAGTGCTATATAAATATGTGACATGACTGGAGTGCTAATTTGCAGAGCTCGTGCTAACATACCAATGCTGTTATGATCAGATGCTTTTCTTAATCTATCTATTTTAAAAATGTAACGCTTTAAGCGCTGTTGAGCGGATTCGTATACACCGCTGACTAACCTTTGTGTTCATGCGCTCATCCATTATGTCTGTGATTGACTACAATGATCAACGTACGGGAGCGTTTGAAAGCACACAAAAGTGTTTGAATTTGAAAGCTTTACAGCGTCATTGATGTCTATTTACAACGTTTTTGAAGCGTTAATCATTGTAGCCAATCACAGACATGTCTGATGAGCGCATGAACACAATTGCCAATCAGAGGTGTGTCATGATTACTAGTGAGAGTGCCCTAATCGGCCACTAGAGGGCACTCCTACCCGGACTCTTGTTTCACCCCTTGGACTTCATTTCCCATAACACACTTCCCGCACTCATTATCCCGTTTCATTGCACCTAGCTGTTTTGTGTTTGCTTATCAGTGTCTGTCTATTTATACTTGGTTTGTTTCTGCTTTTGTTATCGTGGTTTCATTTCATGTCACCGGCTTCCGTTTGTGTTTGGCTTTATTTTGTATGGACTGTTCTGTGGACTTTGACCCTCGCCTGCCTGGATTATGTGTATTGGATTACCCCATTAAAGCTGCACTTGGATATTACCTTCTTGTCTCTGTGCTTTTGTGACAAGTTGTTTACGAATCCGCTCAACAGCGCTCAAAGCATCACATTTTTAAAATTTCAGTACCAACTTGGTATCACGGTCGATACTTTTGACAACACAAAAGTATAGCATCAAAGAAGTCCATATGTAAATCCATTATAAATAAAATTAAGGTTCTTAAAATGGTCTTTGCTAGCCTGGATGCCAGCTGAACTTAGCCACGCCCACAACATTTTTAGGTCGGGGAAGTTCGGTCTGGACTCGATCCGTAGAGGAGTAATTATGCCCGAACAGAAACTGTTCGGACCAATCACATTGTCAGGGCGATGATTGACAGATTATCACCAGAAACGTAATCAGCCACGTCATCAAAGAGCGCTTGGGTTGAATTAGTTTACAACAATGATGGCTGGTGTTGAAGAACCTGAAGAACTGAGATGTGTAGATTCCGCCATCGCGTCCGTTATAGAAGATATCGATAGCGCATTCATTTTAAAAGATTTTAAAATTCTTTTTACAACACCGGCAAAGATTGTTTACGCTCATCTTCTACTAGTTCCAGCATGTGTGCAGTTGAGTTCTGTTGACTGTAGCTCTGATTGGTTGTAGGTCTATCCAAATTGAGGTCTTTTTTGGATCGGTTGAAATACGCTCCCATAATCAAAGCCCAATGGAGCAGTATCAGACTCATATTCTGACTAGAATTGAGTATGACCACGTCAGGCTAGGTCTTTGCAACACCTTGTTCACAAGTTGGCTATTTGTTAGTTTGGAGATTCAAATTCTTTTGATAGAGATGCTTCAGATAATTTTGTTTTTTAGGTTCCTCAAAGCTCTTTTCTAAAGAAATAGAGAATAAAAGGTTTTTTTCTTTCATTTTAAAAGGTTCTCCAGTGGAATCAGGCTATAAAACCCTATTTGATTCTAACTGAAACTTTTATTTTTAAGGGTGTAGCCTTAACTAAAAATGTTTCTTTAAAACTTTAGACTGTATTAAATGGCACTTTATAAACATATAATTATTTGAATCCACTAAAAAGTGGAACGAAAGTCACATCAGAATGAGGTTTTTTTTGCCATGAGGGGCTTTATTCCCAAAACTCAATATGGATCTTGGCCAGCTCTAGGCATTTGTGAACTGCTCTCAAAAGCACAGCTTCACCTCGTCTTGACTCTAGCTCAAAACAAAATTAGTCATACCCATTTCAACAGTACTGCATTATTTGAAGGCTCTCCTAGAAAAAGCTGTGTGCATTATAAGATGACCTGCCATGCAGCCAGCTCCATTGAGTCATCATTCAGTGAAAGCTCAATATACAGGGTGAAAACAGAAGGAGAGTTTAAATCAGCACACTAAGTATAACCGAAAACCACAATATGAACAGTAAATCAGTGTGACATCACATACTATACGCTACAAAGATTATCAAGAGAAAGATAAGGCTAGAGTAAAAGATATGAGTCATAAGCATAGATGGAAAATGTGCATGTTGCTGTGATCATCATACACAACTTGGTCAAATCACCAACTGATCTCGCCTCATTGATACAGTTAACTAGAAATGCTTATTATAAGAAATTTTTAATCAACCTTTAGGCCTGTGCTGGCGTGAATGCGGGACTCTCTAATTGAGTACTAGACCCCTGACGAGAAGCTAACAACATTAATGGACCCCCTTCCTAATCTCCACCAGATTCCTGGCATCATGGAATCATATATAAGACAAATCTCAATATTTTCTGTAGATATATCCTCCAGCTCTTCAGCAACCTTTCTCAGGCTGCCCTGCCTGAGATAAGAATAGTACATAGCCTCAAGAAATACATTTGGCACAGCAGGTCAGCCATGGAAAATTACCTTCTGTGCTTTTTAATATCGAGAAACTTTTCTTCCTTTTGGAGCTGCAAAAACACCAGTGGTAGAGAAGGAAAGATGGCATAAGAGTTGATTTTTCCATAAATATACTAGACAATACAAAGTAGGCTTTTGATAGTGAAGCCTTTACGGTAACAGATTTTCTCATGTGTCACATAACACTAGGGTGGTCTAAATTGGATGTTTGTTGCTAGTTTAAGAATGCCTTACAATACTGGCAGGAAGTTGAGGCTACTCAGCATAAACAGAAGAAAGGCCGAAACAACACTGAAACTCTTTTCAACAGCAGTTCTGTGCACCTTTTAACCGCATCTTAGACTGCCAACATGATTCCTCCCATTCTAAAAAAAATCACTTCCTCAAGAACAAACATATCATATGAACAACTCGTATTTTTATCATCACAAAACTAACTCTGATCTTCCTAAAAAGCTTTAAGGACTGTTTCCAACTGAAAAGCTTCACTGTAAACCATTATGCCTGAAATGCATCTAACCACATGAATGTCATATCAGCGCTGACAAGCACAGTCGGTGACATAGATGTCAGCCCCCTGTGGATACAATAAGCTCAGTGTTACTATGGGGATGACAGTAGTTTTATGAAGAAATAGCACAAAAATAGCCCTGCAGTGCACAACAATGCATCATAACCTATATTATATATTCATATGTCGTATGAGATGAAAAACAACTGGCTGCAAACAAACACCCCACATGAACTGCTCTGGGCAGAGTTTCCCAAAAGCATCGCAAGCCTAAGTTGATTGCAGCTCCATTGGTGGCAATGGAGCTACAATCAACTTAAGCTTACGATGCTTTTGGGAAACTCTGCCCTGAATGAGAAAACAGACATTTTCAACACGGGGGCGTGGAATTTGCTTCCTCATCGCTAAGGGCAGGTACACCTCCACACAGTTCTGATATTTCTGCCATGGGAACAAAGGATGTCAATTTTGCTTAAGATACCGACAAACACAATATCCACTGAAGCTGCCCAAGATACAGTATAAAGGAAAATCTGTCATTTACATTTACCGTGGAACACATAAAAATGATTAAAAAAAAAAATTGCCACTGAATGAATGTACTATCTTAGCATAACACTAGCTGATTAGCCTGGTACCTTAGCTTATTCACAAATGTTGTTATATGTTTTTCTGTGTATTTTTTTTTACACTTCTTGAATCAATGAAATATCGATTTCAGATGAAATTATTTTATGTGAGAGAATTGACTTGACTCCTGAGGTATCTGTCCACTTCATCTTACAACTTACAAGAATATCCTGCTATAATGAAAATGGACAAACCCTTTAGTTATTACAACTAATATTGTTAGTTATTTATTGACACTATTAAAAAGTATGGTTACCAGGGTAAATTTCTATAAGGGTGTAAAGTCAGAGAATCCAAATAATACACAGACTTTCCAAAGGGTTAATGGGATTTCTATAGGGAAGCAATCTGTTCATTTAACATAATCAAAAAGTTTTCCCCAAAAAATTGCCACTCTTTCGCAAGCTAACCATTCAATGAATGTACTATCTTAGCATAACACTAGCTGATTAGCCTGGTACTTTAGCTCATTCACAAATGTTGTTATACGTTTTTCCGTGTATTTTATGTTTTTGTTTGATCAGGCATTACAAACAGCTACCCCCTATGGGGTCCTATAACTGAAAACAATTAACAGGCAGACTGAATTTTTCAGTCTGAAAGTTGATGGCAGTGTTCAAAATCACTCCCTACAACCTTATAAAGTGCACTTTTTTGACAGAACTGCCATTTGTAGTGGAGTCTGAAACCATTATCGAGGGCACTCATTTAATCTCATAATGCACCTCAATAACGAGTGTACAAGCAGGTTAATAACAACTTCAATTTCCTCCTGTTGGAAGACTTGGAAATCACATGGTCCACTTTTTATAATTCTTCTCTGATTTGCCATTTGAAGCATTATAACTTCCGTCACAATCAAAATAATGATAAGAGCAGCCACGATTTTTGTTATTTATTTTTAGCTTTAGCTGCACAGAAGTAAGAATGAGCATTTATTCTATGAGGGTGAAAAAATAAAAATATGACAGGATTCATATCTCTTGGTGAACTATTCATTTAATGTAGCCATAATTAAACGCAAACTACCTCACCTTGGTGAAGGCATTTCTGTGCTTTCAATCTTGTGTTTTCTGCACATTATCTTAAAAATGCCATACAAACATTACATGAGGTAAACAGATACAAAAACTCCAGAGCAGTCGAGACGGCGGTAGAAATGGGATCATGTTGTTCTTGCATGTTATCCAGAAGCTTTCATCACCGGAGAAGTCACATGTTGGCTACCTGCTTTATTTTCATTTTGTAAAGTGTAACTATAGAAAAACACACGATTCTAGTGAAAATACAAATAATGTATAACTATAAAAAAGGAGAAATTATGTCGCTATGGAGTAAACATCTGAATGAAGAGTTGTTTATCTTGTTTTATCGAAATTATACAAGTAAACGGTGTGTTCCGTTTAAATTTTTGTTTCGAAAACTTATAAAACTGTAGAAAACCGTGTCCTTACCTTGATTTCTAGTGACGGTCTTTTCCTATTTTGCGTATCTTCTTGCAATGGTAAACAGCAGCGTTGATATTACACTGAGAGTGTTTGTTGCGATTGAGATGCGCGCAGAAGTTTATGGAAATCAAGATTCCCAATCATTTTCCTTCGCCTTGAGCAAAGCAATAAACACGCGCAAATACAGTCAGCTCAATGTTGACAGCTTCCTTACTGTAACAATCAAGTGTGAACGACGCGCTTGACTATACACCTCCTATTCCACGGGCTTCACACACAACTACTCCCCACGGACACGTGATCATCCCACGGGAATAGCTCTCATCCCTCCCTCACCGGCAGTTGGGATCGGTTACACCGGCAGTACACACGTCCTAGAGTTCGGATCTGTCGATTGTGTTGCGCCCTTCTTGATGGCATGTGCACAATGCGTTAAACAATGGAAACCATTTGACAAGCATTGACATGGAAATCAGTTTGAGCTGACTGCATATGCGGATATCGATCTGGTTATAAACAGAGATATCGACTAAATACATTCAGCCTGAGAATTATGGTATGGACGGATCTGACCACCCTATCTAAGATAGTCTTAGAAATATTAATTCTGTTTTAATAGCCTATATATTCAATCTTATAGAAGTAGGCCAATATATCCCTTTGAAATTCTCTAATAATAATAAAAAAAAAAAGTTAGATTAAAAGTTAGCCAAAGCTCACATTTTCACCTGATAAATAATTATAATAATAGAAAAAGATTGTAACCATGGCAACAGCAGGCTGCTCCAGCACTTTTGTTCATTTCAGGATGGACATATAGTTGTATCGCTTCATTATTGATTTAAATATCACAAATATATTGCAGATAAAGCAAAACTTTTTGATTATGTTAAATGAACAGATTGCTTCCCTATAGAAATCCCATTAACCCTTTGGAAAGTCTGTGTATTATTTGGATTCTCTGACTTTACACCCTTATAGAAATGTACCCTGGTAACCATACTTTTTAATAGTGTCAATAAATAACTAACAATATTAGTTGTAATAACTAAAGGGTTTGTCCATTTTCATTATAGCAGGATATTCTTGTAAGTTGTAAGATGAAGTGGACAGATACCTCAGGAGTCAAGTCAAGTCTCTCAAATAAAATAATTTCATCTGAAATCAATATTTCATTGATTCAAGAAGTGGCGTCATTTCACCAAAAGACCCCTCGACGTGACAGTCCCACTTTCTTCACTCAACTTTTTCCAGCACAAAGATCAAAAGTCTGAATATTATCCAATTTAAGTGTTATTTTTAATATATAACCAAAAACATTTTTGTTCACGTCAATCAATCAAGAAAGTCAATCAATCAAAAACCACAGCAAGTCAGAACACAGTGTGGGCGGGCTCTCGCGGCATTTGCATTGCACAAGAGCTTAAACTTGACGGCACTCGCAAGGAAATGGATAAGTACATAATCAAATTCACATATATTACACAATTTAAACATTATTTAAAATACACATTGAGCTACTAAAACAATCTTTGTCATAGAATACACTTGTTTGACCACAGTTTGAACATTCTTGCTTCTAATTGTTTAATTTCAAGATCTGAGGTGAATTGTTGTTTTTACCTAGCTGGGAGCACTAAATGATATTTAAAGTCACGTTACACGCTTTTAACATTAAATAAAACACATAAACATTACTTTTTTAGAATAACTGCCATACTCTGTGTTGTTGTTCCAGCTGCGACGTCGCAAAAACATAGAAACCGTTTTTAAAATAGAATTGTCACGTGTCACCGACGCGGCTGGTTAGGACAGCCGGTAACTTAAATGCCTCTGATTGGTCATTATTTTCAACAGAAATCCCTGTGATTGGCTAAAATATTCAACGCTGCAAAATCACGTTGTGTAGACACATTGGCAGCACCTTTGATCTTACATGACGTTTAAAAATAATAAAAAAAAATCTCACATGATCTTACATGACAGGAATATAACAATAAGATCGCATTAATTTACTTACTTTTCTGTTTTATTTATATTTATATTATATGTTATACACTGTAATAACTCAGTAATGAATACAATTATATAAGTTGTATTGACTTGACCAGGCCATACCCTGGATTCAAAACTGTCATAATGATCTTGTCTGGTTTATTTGCAATGATGACCAGCTGACTGCAGTATACTTATTTAAGACTAAATTTATTGTAAAACCACTTTGTGGGCAGGGAAATCTAAATTAGTCCAAGAAGCTGTACATAAGGACATATATTGTTGTTACTGTTTTTATATGGAATATCTAACTTTGGTCTGTCTCATAACCTTCTCGATACAGACTGTGAGTTGAGGGCTGAGAAACTCAAGTAACATTCTGGCACTTGACCACCCTGGGCCTCCTCCACACGTGGATTTCCAAGTGGAAAATCTTTCCTTGGAACACAGGTTTCTGCCAGAGTTCAGTGAGTATTCTTATATAACAAGAAGAGAAATATCGCACATGTTAGGACAATAGCAGTTCACATTACAACCTAAGTGAAATAAACTACACAGGTGTGACAAAACTTCCACTCAAAGTAGATGCAATATTTGTGGCGCCTGAGATTTACTTATTCCTAGTCAAGTTTAATGATGACAGAGCGAGAGCAAAACATGGAATTGCAATTACCACAGTACGACTATCCTTGACTAATAGAGGTTAATGTTCTGTAAACCCCTTCACGACAGGGATGCTTTGATGTTTAACTTCTTTCTGCTAAACATTATTCCTTTTCCATATCTCTGAATATTCATTCTCGTTTGCTGTGTCTTAGTGCTCACATCAGCATTTTTATTCAAATGTTCTTATAATTCCCCTCTTACATGATTACTGCAGACGTTTTAAGTGCCCTGCTGCAAACAGCTGACGTGAAAACAAAAATGACATTGTGACTAAGAAGGGTTTGGACAACAAACAAAATGAGATCCCTTAAGGGAGCCTGCTTTTGAGAAGAAATCCCAATTCATTCAGTTGCTCGGGACCCTCATGGAGAGCAGCTGTGGGAAGCGGATGGATCTTTGTGGTGCTGTCATGACTCGCCTCCAAGTTCTCATGGCGTTTTAGTAATGAATTCTTCAGAAGCCATTTTCACCCTGAGCTCGAGGACACATTTCAACATTTGGGTAGTTTAAACAGTCTGATATGATCCAATAGTTCTTTGCTAAAATATTTATACACGATTTAAATGAGAGCCCATTTACAGTACTAAGTGAGGGGCTTTTTTCTGTTTCATTTCATTTGTGTCTAAGCTCCCAGCTAAACTCTTTTAAAACACATTATTAAATCTTAAACCTTTATTTGTGCTTCCACATCCTGGGATTCCACATACACATCCTGCAAAGAGTGTCAGGAGTAGTTCTATGCATAAACAAGAACTTTGCGGTTGTGTTGTACCGAAGGAAACTCAAGGCAAAGCCTGGATATTGGATGTAGCATTCTGTTCTGATTGCTTATGTTGAATTTTAAACAGGCATCCCATGAGCCACAAGCCTTCGAAACACTATAAAATCACACTGTTTCAAGGCAACTGCATCTGCAAATGACTACTGTGGGTGCACTGCTACCTAGCATTATAATGTAGTGTAATGGCCTCTATCATGGAAATAGCCATGGTCAGTATATAATTGCCAGTTGGACTCTTACGATAAAAGCCTTTATTCCAGATGAGCCAATGGAGTGGCATTTTCCCAAGGAACTCATTATCATTGAGCTGTTGACAGTAAAAGCCTGACAAATATCAAGCTTCACTATTGTTTCCCTTTCAAACAAGGACAGAAACTTTTTAAGGAGGCACTCAGGAGTCTGAGGGAGCTGTGCAGAAAAACTAATGATCCAGTTATCTATGCAGTATGCACTAGGGCGTTGATGCTTAAATACATAAAAACACATTTATCTGTGTCACATATGGTAAACACCTTTGAAGATTGATTGTAAACCTCTGACTGCAACCGCATAATGAAATTGCCAGTTCCTCCTTGTCATCATGAATTGGCCAGCAAAGTGAATTTAGGACAAGTGAACTCCATATCAAATATTTCAATGAAAGAAAGAAAAAAATCCCCTAAAAGCGGATCATAGTAATCTCAGATAAGACTGGGTTGATGAAATACTCTGGTGAGTTGGCACTCTAGACCATACGCCTTCCCGCTTTACCCAAGCAATCCTACAAAGCTTTCTTCCTCCATGGTCCCAAGCAAAAATACAACAGTCTGATCCTAGCTGAACAAAGGCTTGGATTTCAAATCCCACAAAACTCATAGTCAAGGCTTTTTTAGGGGTTTTCAACCATATCACAATCCTAGATTGTAATTTGAACAAGCTACTTATGTGCCTCTTAGCTGTAGGGCTGGAAAAAGATTATTTCAGCAAACATATGACATTAAATCAGCTCTTTATTCATAATTGTGCCATACAGGTTTCTATTTCTATCCCTTCTGTTTGGAATTGGGAAATACAGATTACTGCTTTGATATTGAAAAGGAAATGATCTCTTTGACATATTTTCAGATGAGTGGAGTAAGATAAGATCGCATAATATCTGATGAATCACGCTTCTCATAGCGTGAATCATTAAAGGTTTATAAATAGTTCATTGGATAATGGGGGACTCAGGCAGGTTCTGAGCAATAATTGATGAGACACCGTACAGATGGACCACGCTGCCTAATTAAGTTCTGTAACTGATAACCCTGTTCTTTATTAATGGCCCAAAAACTTTTTAGAGCACTAGGCAAACTTAAGACCACTTAAACAATTAGAAACTGTGGTCACATTAGATGACATGATGCATGCAAATGTAACTCCGAGTACTGGAAAAGAGATTTTAATTGTCTCATAGTTTCTCTACAGTTCACCTTTGCAAGTCCAACTTCTACTTTTTCATTTTGCTCACATTTAAACCTGGCTGGCCTCCGGAAAAAGTTGAAAAAACGGTTTCCACCTGGGCTTTCGTTTTTTTGATCATAAAGCAATGAAAAATGTTGAAGCCCTTTCTGTCATGCTTCTCTTATCTCATCATCAAAGAGCCCACTGCTCAGTTTCAATACAACCTCCAGAGAGCAGAAGTTGATTATTGCTTTTTGAATTTTACTAATTAAAAAGTGAGAGCAGCACATTTTGTATTGCTAAAGTAAACAGATTTTGTATAGCTTCACTCTAAAAACTGCTGGGTTAAATATGGACAAAACCAGGGATTGGGTTGTTTTCACCCAGCCATTTTTTTCAACCAATTTTGGATTTATTTTTTTAGCCAGCAATATAGTAATATAGTAAAAGGCGTGTTTTTGCTCACCCCCAAATAGGGCAAATTTGTGGGGTATTTTAAGCTGAAACTTGAACAGACCAGAGACTTATATTACATCATGTGAAAGAGGGCATAATAGGTGCCTTTTAACCCAACCTGCTGGGTTTGTCCATATTTTACCCAGCTTGGGTTTTTTTAACCCAGCATTTTTTAGAGTGTTCCACAGAGCAGGATGCTGATATATTTATAATTTTTAGCACTAAGTGACTGTTTGACATCCCAGATGAGGCAATTTAGAAAGATTCTTTTAGGCGAATATAGCATTATCATACTTTTGAAATAATACCTGGAGATAATTCAAAATTATTAATCATATTAGGTCCAAATCAGCGACTTGCATACAGTTAAATCATTGCAATATGCTGTGTGGAGGTTGGCAGCTTCATTCTCTTTGAACTTAGAAAGAAGGAAACAGATATTCAGGAGCTTCTTGCTGTATTACTACATCCAAGGAAATACATCCTTCTTAACTTGACCTTCAGACAAGTCTGAGGTTCAAAGTACAAACGCGGAACTCGGCATCCCTAAACTTCCTCACATACATCTGCAAAAAGCTGGTTGTTTTGAACCACATTTGGGGTCTGTTCTCAGCCATGCATCTGTTGGTATTGGAAATGGCCCCCTCCAGCTATCATTATCCATATCCATGCACGGCACATGACACTGTCAGCCTCTGCGATTCAGATGGGTGCATTTATTAGTTGCCAAGTTTGTGAGATTCATGCAGTTATGAGCGTGCTGCTGAATCGCTTATCACACTGGGAAATCTGTCTTTTGAAATATGAAGCGTGTAAAGCGCTAGATGGGAGCATATTTTCATTACAACAAAATGGAAATGTATGATGCAAACTTTTTTGAGACCCTGTGGAATGCATTTTTAAGCATGTATGATGAAAATACACTTGTTTCTAAGCATTCTGTACTTATACTGTGCTTATTTGCTTGAGAACATGGACAACATTCGGTTTGACTTGACTGCATAACTAAGCAGCTGCTGTCTGTCTTGGCCAGGAGGCAGAATAGAAATCGCTGGAAAGGTCACTGATTATCTGGCCAGGTCTAGTGTCACATTTTGGAAATCCAACTAGGCTGTGTTCTAAAAGCATGCAGTGCTGCAAATAAAGCGATAGAATCAGAAAAAGGCTCTACTGTCAGGAAGGTAGCAGATTTGGGCATAGTTAAGGCAGACAGATGGTGACCAGTCATTTCACTGATTGGCTGCTGGCCCTCAAGGTCACCTTTTGAATGGCTGGAAATTGCTCTGACTGCACCTGACCTGACAGGGAAATAGTTTTGGGAGGTGATCACTGCATCCAGTGTCTAGAATTGGACTTTGACGTAGGCCAGTACAATTGCCTACACTGTAAAAATTGTTCTGCTGAACACAAAAGAAAGATATTTTGAAGAATGTTCATAACCAGACAGTTGAGGGGCACCATTGACTTCCATAGTATTTTTTTTTCAATACTATGGAAGTCAGTGGTGCACCACAACTGTTTGGTTACCAGCATTATTCAAAATATAATATAAAAATATGCCAGACTGCTTCACAAACGAGGGTCAATTCAGTGTTGGATTTGCAGAAAAGATTAACATGACGGCACATGCTAGTCGATGTGTTGAATCAACTCCACAGCAACTACATAAATTTATCCACTAAACATTCAGAAACGTCCAGTTTCATTCTAAAAGTTGTAACTTCTTCCTGAGTCTCTCCATCAGTGTCCGACTCCGGTTTGAACAATGTAAGGCTGAACACCGTTACTGACAATCCTCATTTTGGCTGCGTGAGATTCTCCTGCTTTGTTGTTGTTGAGCAACTGAAGCGCGAGCTGTTAAAGCTCCGCCCTCTTCTGGAAAGGGGGCCGGGAGCAGCAGCTCATTTGCATTTAAACGGACACACACAAAAACGGCGTGTTTTTGCTCACACCCAAATAGGAGCAAATTTGACAAGCTATAATAAATGATCTGTGGGGTATTTTGAGCTGAAACTTCACAGACAAATTCTGGGGACACCAGACACTTACATTACATCTTGTAAAAGGGGCATTATAGGTCCCCTTTAACATCACATTGTATGTATATATATTTTTTTTACTGTAAAATACTGTAGAATTTATGATTTTTTGGAAGTAAAAACTACACTGAAAACCAGTAAAAACACAAGGCCCTGCTATACACACTACATATGACTATATTTTTTACAAATAACTTCTTCTCATTTTTGTTATCAGTAATGCACATTAGGGTATTTTGTGTTACATTTTCTGTTATGTAGTTAATTTTTACTGCATTATTTTAGTGTTGTGTGTTACCCATATGTTTTTTGTTTTGTGTGTATAATGACCGTATGCACTGTCTATATGTACTGGCTATGTTTTATGGAAAGGCCTATTCTCACCTGTATTATCAGTACATTTTAAGATAAAAAAACATATTCTGACAGTTTAAGTAGTTTGGTATGTTAACATTACAACACAAATATGCCATTCCATTTCATTGCCACTGTATGGCACTTTTTTTACCATAAATTTAACAGGATATTTTCACAGTATTGAAACCACTCCCTGGCATCTATTGCAACACCCTGGAAATCACCCACAACACTGCATTGTGGTGGTGAGTTTTGCATAGACAAGCACCACTCGCATTTTCTGTAAAATCTGAAGATCTAGTTTATTTAAACCAGTTTTCCAGTGCGTTTGCTTCGAAGGAATTTGGCAGTTGCCTATACACAAACAGAACTGTTGCTATTGTCATTAATTTTATCTCTGGTTGTCACAATATAGTGTCTCATCATTTCCCAGCACCATATGTTCTGGTATGAAGCTCAACATGTCCAACAGTTACCTGGAGAGAGCTCAATTAGGCATTATATCCAATATGCCTAACAGGCACATACTGTCTAGAAACTTAAAAACAAATCTCTTCTTTCATAAATAGATTGAAGCTCAGTCACTGAATAAATTAAGGGAAGAATCAGACTGCCAGCAGCTATGAGTGAAGCAGATATCTACAGTATAAGTGGAAGCCATACTTCATTGCCTTATGAATAATTACTGTCAGGAACTGCACTGTTAAAGCTATCCAGTAAAAAACCTAGCACTGATTCTGAGTTGTAGATGCTTGAGTGTGGCAGTGATCGACAGACATAGATTTATGACACAGCTGTGAATAGGAAGCACTGGAATTGTCAGATGACTTTTATGTTTTTTAAATAGGGAGCAATTATGTGATGCTATCTTTCTGGTGGATGAAACTGACAGTCCTTTTGTAGGGGGATCTTGTGGCACAGTGGAAGTTGTGAGGATCTCATAGGCGAGAGTTTAATATGAAAGCCTCTTTTGGCATCTAGACATGAAAAGAAAGCTATGTAAAGTGACTTTTTTTGAATCTTAACACTGAACAACAGCCACATTTATACCACAAAAACGTGTTGCAAAGACTTGCATCATAAATGTATTTGCACATGAAACAGAATCAGAGTATCATCACACACTAAATTGTAGATTTAAATATCAGTATAAGATAGTGAAGTATTAAAATATATATTCATTTTCAGATCTGCTAATTATAGATCTCAATAATTATAGATCTTAAATGTATAGTGTTATTAAAGATACATGTTGCATGGTGAAAAATCTTAATGTAAAAATAAAGTTGGCTGATACTAATTTTTTTTTTTTATTATTGATATTGTACAGATATTTTGTACATTTCTAATAATCTGTTTTATGCACATTCTAAAACATTTTGGCTCCACCCACAGAGTGTGTAATGGCCCCACTGGCACCCCTCAAACTCTCCCAATGTCTGCACTGTTAGGCTTCTCATGAGGCAGAAAAACTAAAGCCTATAAATATACGGATGCAGGAAGTGGGGCTATATATACCCAATTGTTTAGTGTTGTCACTTCTCTCAGCACACCAAAAGAGAGGAATGCATTTAGACTAGTCTTCCAGGAAGAAGCAGGGAACAGCCTATTCTATGGCACTGAAAGTCTCATGATGTGATATCTTGAACAGTTAGGCTATACAGTCGAGTGAGTGCTTTCAATATGCAGGTACAAACATGGTGCCATGACCCTTTGTTCTAGTATGCTGTCATCACTGTGCTCTGATGTTGCTTAGCTGGCCCATGGGCATATCATATCAGATATACAAAAACATCTTGCCGACAGAACCAAGGATGGGAAAATGTTGACAGAAATGACCCTTAGTCTAAATAAAGTAACATTGATTCTCGAAAAATCCGTAGAGAATTGTATCAAAGGGTGCATGACTTACAGACTGTGCTTCATTTCCAATAACATTAGAAACCAAATTGGAGAATCCACCTCAAACCAAAACAGATGTTTCGGGGCTCCTAGCATCTTCAAGCTTTGTTATCAAAATGCAGTTAAAGTTGGCATGAAACAGAAGTTGGGATAGTCTTTTCTTCCTTACTGTGAAATATCTGAGTGAAAGGGCGCTTTGGAGGCAGTAAGGGTTTGGAGGATGCAACATTAAAAGATAATAATTGCTAGTGTGTGTGACAAAATGCAGGTAGATATAATGCAAAGAAATGGAGTGTATTATACATGATTGAAAAAAAGAATAGTAAGACATGCAAATAATATTTATAAGGAAGAAGATACAAAAAAAGGAAACATATCTGACCCTGGACCACAAAACCAATCATAAGGGTAAATTTTTTTGAAATTGAGGTTTATACATCATCAGAAAGCTGAATGGAAAGCTTGAATGAATAAAAGCTTTGGCCGAGATACAACTATTTGAATATCTGGAATCTGAGGGTGCAAAAAAATAAAAAAAATTGAGAAAATCGCATTGAAAGTTGTCCAAATGAAGTCCTTAGCAAAGCATATTACTTACAAAAATAAATGTTTGATATATACAAAATATCTTCATGGAACATAATCTTTACTTAATATCCTAATATTTTTTGGCATAAAAAAAAATCGATAATTTTGACCCATACAATGTACTGCTGGCTATTGATACAAATATACCCACACAACTTATGACTGGTTCTGTGGTCCGGGGTTACATATACAATGTTTACAAAGACGGCTCAGAAAATTAATCTTTTGTATGCTCATAGAAAAAAAGATTCAGTGTGGTTCCATATAGAAGGGTTCTTAAATTTTAAAATTGTAAAACTCTTATTGCCAAAAGGTTCTATGTAAGGAGAAATAGTATATTTACAATTTGTTTATTTCATAAAATGTAATTAAAATAAAAAATGTATTAATACAAAATTAACTAAATCTAAATAGGTTCTATAGGCTATATGAAGCACCTGACAAAACCCTTTAATGTTCGTTATAGAACCATTTCTTCTAAGAGTGTAACATTATAATTGTTTTTACTGCCACTTCTGAGCAATTTAATGTGCCCTTGAAAAGTGTTTGTTTAAAAAAAAAAAAAAGAAAAANNGACTGACCCCAAACTTTGCTATTTGAAAGAAAGTCGAGTGCCGCAGGTAATAATCACAGGTGCTAAAGAAAAGAGTTCCAATCAAAGCTACAGGTGTTTTTTTTAGTCCTGAATGGTTCAGTCAGTGTTTTTGAACAGTTTTGCACTATGAATTTATATAAGAAAAGCAGGCTGGATTTTCAATATCATAGTTTGCATTCACACATCATGTGCAGTACACTTTTTCTTTTTAATTTTTAGAAGCACTAAATGTAGTTCACAAAACTGTCATATTTTTTATGCTTTTGACAATCCACAAATGAACTAGCAGTGTGTAAACATTTCTATACAAACAATCTTTCTCTAAATGACAAGCATCTGCTCAGATAGACTGTGCAGAGTGACAACCACAAAAAAAAAAAAGAAAGATTTTTTCTTTTGCCGAAGCAAAAGAGAGTTATGCTAATAAACTTTATTTACAGCACTGGGTGTGTAACGACTATAGATCACAGTGGTTTCACATAGGCGTAAAGCGACATATTGTTATTAAGACACCTTTGCCTTGAAACACGCTGCTATGTTCCATCCAACCACACTGGAAAACACTAACATGATGTCTGTTCATGTTGGCTAAAGATGCCATTCACACATACCCGAGGACTGTCGTCATGACTAATTCTGTCTAGAATTAGCGGCACCGTTAGCAGTTTCACCACTGACCTAATTAGAGCTTCTTCTCATAATGTGACAGCAGAGCACATGCAGCAGTAGCTGTGACCCTCAGAGCGTCTGTCCCGTTTTCAAACTCTCGTCTTGTGTCTAGAATGTCACCAATGCTAATAAAGGAGCAGACCCCTCAGCAGGGAGCTAAGAGGATTGTCTTGAACTGACCTCCGGTCAGATTCGTGGCAGCTATGGACACACCACACAGACTCAACTAAAGTTAGCACCCCCCTGGCCTCAGTGAGGGTCTCTCTGTTTTTCTAGCTTACATTCCTAGTGCAAAAAAGAAACTAAGAGGCAAAGCAAAGGTGTAATAGGAATATTTATTCTTAGGTGAAATAATAATAATGACTAAAAAGGCGTTTTTTTATTGCACAGAATATGTGATGCATGTTTGCATGGCTTCACTTTACTCTTTGCATGTTACATTTATTTGTCCCTCATGGAAAGTCTGCACTGTTTGCGTGGGCTTTGAGATTCAGTTAGATATGTGACCCACGCTAAGCTTTTTAGTAGAAGTAAGTGCAGTAGAAGCCCTTAGACCTCTAAGGAAATGTTTATGCACTCAAGGCAAACAAACCATTACTGCTCCGTACACAGGAAACAACTTTTTCATTACGCTACAGAAGAGAAATTGAGCATGAAAAAGATGAAGTATTACTTATGGATACTGAGCAAATGGCAAAACATTGTCTAACACATACGTTATAATATAATTTAATATAATATAATATAATTACAAAAAATATTAATACTGACATTTCTTTTCTTTTTGTCCGATGTAGGTCTGCAGGAATAATATAATATATCCATTTTCCAAACCACTTCCAATTGTAGGTTCACAAAATATAATATAATATAATAGTCACGGAATGGTTATATAAAGATGCACACGACGAAGGAGATCCTTTGGAAGACAGCCGTTTTGGAGCCATGCTAATAGTTTCTTCAATGGTTCTTTTACAGCAATCAGGAGGATCTTTGAAGGAAAAGGCCAAGGACTTCACCGCAGATATTTCAGTGGCTCACCCACATTGTGCATCATATGCGCTGCCGTCGGAGCTAGCGCGTCTTTTGATATTGATTAACTTCACGGGGCTTCGGTTCTTCTCGGCCTGTAGAAAAAGAGTCCGCCTCTCAGGCGCAAAAACCACTACATTGTGAAAGTCTTCACGGATAACTTGTAGCATTGAAGAGTTTATTCCACAATTTGACCGCAACTCGTGCCTCAGTTATGTTGTGAATAAACCCACAAACCTAGAAACTCAGACATGAACAGAACAAGAAAACAGATCAAAGAACAAACTCTAAACATGAACAAACCAAACATGTGACTATAATATAATAAAATATAATATCCGAATACTAAAAGTACTAAGCTGTATACTAAAATAAAATATTAATATTGATCTCTACAGCTCTGCTCTTCTTTTTTCAATCAATCAGCACTCGGGAGAGTCGTGAGAATGATGATTGCCCACATTTCCAAACAAACTTCCACACATAGTAAAGAACAAACAAAAGAAGAGTAGTAAAACAGAAGGCATTGTGCTGTGGTAGTGTTAGTTTTTCTATTATTAGCAACTGGCTCTAAATGCAAAATCAAGAATCAATAGCTTAGGACAGAAAGAATTACAGCTAAGGCTCTTTCCTTTTCAATGAGACAAGAGAATTGCAGGATACTCCCAAACAGTCCGTCTCTCTGGATGCTCTAGCACACATGCAGCTTGACAAGGAAACTCAAACAAAAAGTGAATTCGGTGAGAATGATAGGTTTCCTCTGAGAATGAACGACATAAACTAAACTCGCATCAAATGAAAAGTCAAGTCACCTTTATTTATATAGCACTTTTTACAATACATATTGTTTAATGCGTAATACAGCGTTTTTTATCCTTTTCATGGATCTGTATGAACGGGGATCATTTTTACAATGTTGTTGTCTGGACGCAAAAAAACACAAAGGAAAAGCTTTTCTGTTTTTAGTACATCGTTGTTGTACATCTTAGTATGTATCTCCTAGTTTTAACTGTGGTAGTTCTGGTTTCCTTTGTCCCTGTTCATTTGTTTCCATGGTTACTCATTTATTGATTGATTTACTGCACCCGTTCCTTGTTTTCTCTCTTCACATAGCCTGTGTATAAATAGCCCTTATTTTCAGTTGATTTTTGTTCATTCTCGTTGCTGTTTAGTTGTTTGTGTTACTCCTGCGTTATCCTGTACTCGTGTGTGTGTGTGTTATTTAGTTTGTATTGTTAATAAACCTTACTGCCTCAACACTTTCTTTGCTGCAACCAGCTGTGACACACCATTTATTGCTGTGGAAACTGAAGCCAGTGATTTAGGAAAGAGAGAGTAAACATATAGTGCTCTGGGCTGGAGAAGATGGCCTGGAACCAAATGAGGTGCGAATGCAGTAACAAACATTGAACAACAGTTCCTCGTAGATTTAGAAAAATCCAATTAATGCCAACAGTAAAAACCATTGTTAAACCTAAAAGCCACAGAGAAAGCATCTATATAACAGTTAGTAAAAAGCAGATTTATTTTGAAATGTGAAACATTGTCCAGACTTTAAAAGCATTATATCCAGTAATTAGGACTTGACAATGTTTAATGTGACCATTTATGATTTGACCATTTGTACATATGAACAACTATATCTTAAGCTACATAGTCAGTAAACTACTCAAACTCTTAATTTTAAATAATAAATTAACCCTTTTTTTTTGGCTGCACTAAAGATGCTATAATATTTATATTCCACATGTTATTATGCTATAATATTTATATTCCATTATTATTATAGATATCAGCTCACCAAGATAAAAAGCAACCACTAATTCACATATATTATTTTTTTTATTTTTATTCAGACTTTTCCTAATTTGGACCAAATTAAAATCTTCCTGACCACACTGTAAAAAAATATTTTCATGATTTATCATGACATTTTTTCTTCTGTCAATCAACTCAGATAATTAATGTAGTTCAGATAACATAATATTTTAAGTTTCTGTTGATTAACCAATCACCTTCATTGTATTAACTCACATTTTTAATTTCAATGAACTCAAAATTTTAAGGCAACCAGGTAACTCACTTTTTTAAGTTAAACCAACAATTCTTTCTTTTACAGTGCAGGACATTATATATTATAAAAGTGATCTGCAATGCATATAAGTAGTTAATGATTTCCATGATGCAATAGAACATAGGTTTTATTTTCAAACTGTGCAACATTGCACTGTGATTGCACTTTAAGAAAGAGAAAGAAGTTTCATTCTTCCATCCATCCCATTTCATAAATGCTCAAATAATGCCATTACAATTCAATCATACAATAAGGTTTTTCAGTATAAACAAAGCAGCCTTGTTGAGAGTTCAGAGTCCTCTTTGCTTGCATAACCACTTTTTGTCACATGCATAAATTTATAAATTAACAAAATCACATTTGTACTCATTATATTGAGTAGAACATAATATAAACTATGTAATGAGAAGCTAGTTAATGAAGAGCACTTATAATTCTAATAAATATTCAGCTCTTAACCTTCATGCGTTTAGGCATGAGACACATTCTTCAATCTCTCAGTATTTCCTTTGAGAAAACATTGGATTGCAGAGCCGGGAACAGTGCTTTACTGAATTCCTACAAAGGAATGCAAAGCCGTTTCTTACAATGAAAGAAAAATACAAAAACTTTCTGTGATGCAGGGAGACTTGGAACAGATGAAGATGTAGAGGATTGGACAAATCAAACCGCAGCTCTCATTTGACCATGTACAGTACAGTAACAAGAGCAGCGTGTTGCTCTGCTTCTCACCATCAGAGTAATGATAGCTGGATTTATAATGAGGCCCATGGGGAAATGATTGAAGATGTCTTCTATTCTGAGCAGAAGAAAAAGTGAACACTTCAAAGTGTGCTGGCATCCAGAAGAATTCCTCATGAACCTTGTATGAGCTGAACGTAAAACCTAAGGAGTGTGTGGAACAGAGGGACCTCAATATCCCAGCTTAGATCTGGTTTACGAGCAGCAGAGCAGAGAAATTGTTGAGCGCCTATGGCCATAATAACAAAAAACCCAATAATATCTTAAAATTAAGCACTGGAACATCTTATATCCACACTCTTTTAAATTTGGTTAAAAACTGTCTTTAAATCAACTTTAGATCTTTAAAAGACAGTCAGAAAGGGATAGTTCACTTATGAATGTTGTCCAAAACAACATTGGACCCCATTGACGTTCATTGTTTAGGGTGATTAAAAAAAGTGAGATCTTTCAAAATATCTTCTTTTTGTAAATTTTCATTCTAGGTGAATTATTCCTTTAACTCTTTGGGTGTTGTGTGATGACAGATTGATGTGGATTGTGCTTTATTTTCCAGGGTGTCATTGAAAATCAATGATGGGTCTTAAACCTGTCAAAGAATATATAGACTCTGAAGGCTTAGATCACATGGATGCTCAGATCTGACAGGAACTTTGACCTCAGTCACATGCTTGACAGCGGCTTGACTGTGACAAGACACAGCAGGTTTCCCCTGGAGGATATACACTGACTGAGCTAAAAATCACTCTTCTGCCTTGCTCTTCAAGGTCTAACTAAAACTCTGAGCTTCAGGTGTGAAAGCTTGAACAATCCTCAAGCTGTGGGCCTGAAAACAAGCAGCGCTCAGCAGTGAATTCATATACTATGCTCTAAAGGGAGCATATGGTCTATGAAAGCCAATAGAAAAGCTACATGATGGTCTCTGATTTTTTTTTTTTTGCCGATACTGAATTTTCATGCATGTTAACCTTATAAAGCCTATACTGTATTATATTTGATACACAAATGTATATAGAAATTCACACAAAGTGTATTTAAGGCATTATCAATATGATGATAACTTTATTAACTTTTTTATTTATTATTTTTTTTATTATCATTTTGTAATTTCTTTGTGTTAAAGTTGTGATTTAAAAGAAGCAGCATTAGGTCTTTTTTTCCACATTGTGACAAATCCGAGTGAAAAAAATAGAAAAATAGTTGAGTGGGGACTGATTGGATGGAGGCAGAGTCTGAATGCGAGCTTTAGGTTAAATTTAAGAGGTTTTAGTGGACGAATTGATTGGAGAAGTCTGGCATATATGTCACCAGAGAGAAGTCTGTCATTATTTATTATATTATTTGAAGGTTCTGTGCAATAGTTTCTGTACAAGTGCAAGAAGTTGTGAGTTTGAATCGACTGACCACTTTGGTAAATGAACAAAACTGCTTCCACTGAATTGAAACGAAGAGCATGACAGACAGAAAATTGGAGCATGTGTCCGTGACAGCTGTATGTTGTTTGTGCCGCCTTATGTTGCATATAACTGGCTCTGCAGCTGACTAGAATTATGATACTTAATGAAATACTGTAATGAAATATAACGATTACCATTGACTTTTGAAGGGTGGAATTCAGGGGCCGTTTACATGACACCGTTTTCAACTAAAAATGGAAAACTTTTTATGCATTTTGGCCGTTCATTTACACGACGATGGCTTTTTGGTGGCCTGAAAACGTCTCGGGTTACAGATGTAACCCCTGTTCCCTGAGTAAGGGAACGAGACGCTACGTCAATGACGTTATGGGTTCCCATAACGTCATTGACGTAGCGTCGATAGTTCCCACGAAAGGGAACGTCTCGGGTTACAGATGTAACCCCTGTTCCCTGAGTAAGGGAACGAGACGCTACGTCAATGACGTTATGGGAACCCATAACGTCATTGACGTAGCGTCGATAGTTCCCACGAAAGGGAACACTGATTTTAAACAAGCTGGGATATTATATAGTGTTTTAATATTTAAAACATTACATCACCTTTAAGCTCATGATCCAGTAAGCACACATACACTGCCCAGAAGTCAGCAACAAAGCAAATCATTTTCAAATGTTTTATATTTTAAGAATCATATTTTGGGAAAAAAAAAAAAGTTCATAAAAAAGCAAATTCACATACATTCTGAATCACAAATTCCCTAAAAATACCTTATGAGGAACATTTTAGTATTTTTAAAATGGCATCTTTACGATGAAAACACATTTGGTACATGTTTGGTATCACAGAAATGGTTGGAATTATGTTTGCATGGATGGACTACATGAATCTGTGAACTTAACAGATGCTTTATGTCTCTAAGGACTCAATCCACATTTGCTCCTCTACTGGAGGTGGCCTACCAAGACTTGGTGGAGAATTAATTACTTGCTTTCAGCCTGAGGCAAATCCATCATTGCATGGGAGTACTGTGGTGTGTTCCTTTGTTAGATTGTATTTTAGATTTCCCTGAGCAGGCTCATATCTATTTAGTCTTTAAAAAATTACCATCGAAATATAGGACACCGAAAACTAACCTTGAATCACAATTCTTCTTCCGTCAGCTGGGAAACATTTGTAGATGACATTCATTATGGAGATCTCACTCACTCTGGCCAGGCTCACTTCCTCTTTAATATTAGGAGAGAGACTGACATCTAGTGTTTGATTTGATAAGTGCAATCAAACAGGAGCAATTTGTTTATACACTCTTAGTTTCTTTATTGACATCTGTGGTTCCATGAAGAACTTTTCAAATCCATAGAATATTTCCATTGCACAAAAGGTTCTTTATAGTGGAACAAGGTCCTTTGGATTATTAAAATGTTCTTCACAATAATAATAATTTAAAAAATATATATATATATTTTAAGAACTGTTCATTGAAAGGTTCTTTGGGGAACATTTCAATGGGGGTTATTATGTGGTGTCACTGTGAAACCCCCTTCTGGAACCATATTTTTAAGAGTGTACTTTCTTTTAATGAACAATTGCTTGAAAACATAAATAAACTACTTGATTGATCCATTTTCATCAGTTGTTCATGGACAGAAATATTTCTGTCATTACAACTCTCGGTGTGCTTGGCATGGTAATGAATATGACAATGTTGATATGTTTGGTCTTGGGAGAAATTGATCTGCTATGCTGCTGCTATTGCCAATTCATGCTCGACATGCTGCTGTGAGCAAGTAAGACATGCTGCTTCTGCACAATGTAGCATACATGAATTACCCATAACAGATCTATACAGGTGGAGCTGGGGAAGGTGGAGGGTTTCTGAAAGCGAGCTGCAGCTGCTACAGCAAATGCTGACCAAGTATTTGAAGGTTGAGCAGCGAGCTCATTGGCTACTAATACAGCAGGAACCAATCAAATGTGCCCTATGGAGAATGATTGCAAGCAGATTGTGTTAAGGACCTATCATCCTGCGCCATCTAGAGTTTCTTTACAGAACTTTGTATTAGTGCCAAGTTGTCATCGTGGAAATTTGTACTTTTGGTTAAAGGGTTAGTTCACCCAAAAATGAAAATTCTTCTATCATTAATTACTTACCCTCATCTCATTCCAAACTTGTAAGACTGTCGTTCATCTTTAGAACACAAATGATGAAATCTGAGAGCTTTCTGTACCTCCATAGACTGCCTTCGCAAGTGAAACTTTGAAGCTTCTAAAAGTTCATCGTAAAAATAATCCATATGAATTGAGCGGTTCAGTCCAAGGTTTCTGAAGGGACTCGATTGCTTTATATGATGAACAGATTTAATTTAGGCTTTTATTCACATATAAACCTTGATCAGCGAACATAAATAGTAGCTCAACCGAACCTGAATTACGCCCGAGAACAAACCTCTTCTGGAAGCTCAAAGGTGCTGCGCAACACACAAGAATGAACCTCATTGGTTCGCGTATTCGTCAAGCAAACATGCTTGAGCTTCTGTTTACCACAACTGATGTGTGAGTTGATAAATGTTTACATGTGAATATAAGCCTAAATTCAATCTGTTCATCATATAAAGTGATTGAGTCTCTTCAGAAAGTCTGGACTTAACTACTCAATTTACCCAGGTGAAAAAAAGTACATTTCTATAATGTACTTAAAGTGCTCTATTTTCGTGCACTAATTTTGTACTTAAATCCTTCTTTAGTATTTTTTATTTTTTTTCTTCTTGAAGACAAATATCTACACAATGGTTACAAAGACATATGCTTGACTAATTTTACAACATATCTATAATAAAATACCCCCACCCCAACCCTTCCCTGTTAGATTAATTATAGAAGGTTTCTTTTAAATGTTCTATAAACCAAAGCATATTGTATTTGAGTAGCAGCAAAAACAAATAAGTAAATAAATAAATAAAAATTAAATTTGGTGGACAGCAAAAGCAAAAAATAAATAAAGTGAAACTGGACAGTATGGAATAGGAAATAAAGCATAAATATAAAAGCTAATTCAGTCCTCCTGTAAGAATAATTTGATTGGATTCCAAATCTTCTTAAAAGTGGGTAGTTTCTCATTTAATTAGTATCTCAATTCTTCCAAATGCAACATATTGCCCAGTTCTCTGGTCCATAGTTCCTTTAGTACTTTTTAATCTTAAAGATAATCTAAGTGTACTCAACTGTGCTATTTTGAGACACCAATAAATATGAACTAAAATGTACTTTTAATATACTATCTCTGTATTTAAAAAATTTATTTAGATACCACTTATAGTACATTTGACCCGATAGTATACTACAAGTGGTAACTAAATATATTTTTACAGAGATAGTATATTAAAAGCACATTTTAGTTCATATTTCATGGTGTCTCAAAATAGCACAGTTCAGTACTCTTAGATGTTCCTAATATTATCTTAAGAAGTACTAAAGAAGAAGTTTTAGTATATTAAGTACAAAATTAGTGTGTGAAAATAGCAACCCTGTATCCCATGAAATACGTTCTGAGGAAACTATTTTGCAAATCGCAATTACGTTACATGCCAACATATAAGCAGTGCTATTACGTTGGTCCTTAACCTAATAAAGCCAATTTATTGCAGTGCTATTACGTTAGTCCTGAACATAATACATCCAAAGCAGGTTTCTTTTCACACGTAGCAGCTAATGCTGTTCATTTTGTTTTAATTATTTACTCCCTTTTTTCTGATCGGGCTACAAAATATTATTTATGCCAGGGGGAGTCAAATGGCGGCACCCAGATAATTTTTATCTGGCCCTCCAACTGGTTTTTGATGTTTAAAACCGCTCGCAATCTGATATCAAAGTCCCCGCAAAGGTTTAGCGTTTTCAGCGGTGAGTTTAACAACGCACGTGATCATTCAGCGGTGAATTTAGCAACACTCAACTGCAGGTAAAACGGCATTCAGAGGTGAGTTTGACCAAAGCAACCCTAAACTGCAGGCNTTTTAAGATCTCTTTATGAATGTTTGAAGTGTCAGTGTTTCAATTGCATTGGCTGTCTATGGAGGGACAGAAAGCTCTGATTTAATCAAAAAAGATCTTCATTTGTGTTCCGAAGATGAACAAAAGTCTTACGGGTTTGGAATGAGATGAGGGTGAGTAAATGATGACGGAATTTACATTTTTGAGTGAACTAACGCTTTAAGTAAATTGGTTAAGAACTATTGGTAGTGTTTACTGCAGCGAGGCACAGTTAGGAAACTGAAATGAGCATTTACTCTTTTCATTCATTCATTCATTCATTCATTCATTCATTCATTCATTCATTCATTCATTCATTCATTCATTCATTCATTCATTCATTCATTCATTCATTCATATATTCATTCATTCATTCATTCACTTTATTTGGCATACAAAACCCAGATGAAATACACCCTGTAATTGATTGCATCTCATATGAGGTGGGTTTACAGCAGGACCTACATTTTTATCTAAAATGCAATGTCGTCCACTTGTGGCTGAACTCAACTGAAAAAGAGGAGATCAGCAAACCCTGAACCAGAATCGAGATACTAAAGTAGAGCTATCCATCACACACTGGCCTACCAGCATGGGGTAATTTATCTAAGTAGATTGTGTTATGCTTAGTGACACAGATTGTAACACTGATTAGAGGAGCCATTACCAGAGTTCAACTCCGGTTGTCTTTCCACAAAGCACATCTGTCATAAAAATGGAACAAAGCAAACATGTTTTACTTTATTCTCAGAAATCAAAAGATTCAAAGCTGCTATTAAGCATACAACTACAATAACCTAAGTTAAAATATATTCTTGTATTTACTATGTTTTCAACATAGCCTGTTTATACTTACACACACACACACACACACACACACACACACACACACGCACGTTAGTTTTTGTGAATTGTGGGGATATAGGCGTAATGGTTTTTATACTGTACAAACCGTATTTTCTATCCCCCTACACTACCCCTACCCCTAAACCTAACCATCACAGGAAACAGTGCACACTTTTACTTTCTCACAAAAACTCATTCTGTATGATTTATAAGCCTTTTGAAAAGTGGGGACATGGGTAATGTCCTCATAAGTCACCCTCTCCTTGTAATACCTATGTCATACCCATGTCATTATACAAATTTGTGTCCTGATATGTCACAAAAACGCACGCACACACACACACACACACACTTTAGGTTTCGCTCTCTCTGTGGGGACTCTTCATATTGGCTTTATGGTTTTTATATTGTATAAACTGTATTTTCTATCCCCCTATAGTAACCCTACCCCTAAACCAACCCATCACAGAAAACTTGCTGCATTTTTACATTTAGTTTGTATGTTTATTAATCCATTTCCTTCGTGGGGACAGCTTTCTAGTCCCTACAATGTAATTTAAACCTGTACACTGTACACCCAAGGAAATTTTTTCAGATATTGCCATCTTTCTGAACCACACACACATTGGGATTCCAGGTTTTATGGGGACTTTCTATAGACATAATGATTTTTTTTTTTTTATTGTACAAACTGTATATTCTATCCCCTAACACTAACCTCATGGGGACCAAAATGTCCACAAGGATTTCAGATATTGGCATCTTTGTGGGAACATTTTGTCCCCATAACGTAGGGTTTACCAGGACCACACACACACACACACAATTTGATCTTTTTTTACACTTTCCTTTCATTTACATAATTTTCATCATATATTATAATATAATTATATGAAGTGTATTAATATATGATTATATTATGTAATTATAATGATTTATTATTTGCCCAAGGAATGCTGTGTTAAGCATTTGGCTCTGTTGTATGCACTCTGAACTATGAGCAGAGAGATCTGAAATCAAACGCTGTTATAGGGACTTTGACTGCTTGTGATGAGTACATTTTGTACCAGGGATCCTTGCCATCTCTGTCCTGACTCTTTCTGTCCCTGTCCCAAAATTATACACACACTCAACTATTATATTATATAAATGGGTCAATTAAACTTAAATGTAAGTAAACTTTCAGTCCAAAAGGTGGCAGCAAAACTTTACAGCAGAACTTCCATCTTAAAGCCTAACTAAGCAGCAAAAGTGTTTTAAAGATTATCAATGCATTCATTATTAACGTCTTAACATGAGTGGTTGTGCTATATTATGAATATGAGTATTCACTACATCTTGAATTATTTTTATTAGATTATTGCTCAAACGTTCTTGTTTTAAGCATGAACCTACCTGAATTTGAATAGATTAATAGTTAAAGCAAAACAAAAAAAAAAAAAAA